>SMGT01004166.1:378420-411943 GCA_004794575.1 Lanistes nyassanus
TAGCGCGAGACACACGATTCACTTATCATAGTGTACTTTCGCTCACTTTTGGTCCTCGGACGACTCAATAAATCATTAAATGAAAGAATAAGAACTGAAATTACTTCTTCAGCGTGGTCAGCTGCCAAAGCGAAACATAGATGCCGTCTTCTGTGCGGCAAATTTCTGTATCGGAACATCGTCCACTGGCCTACCTTTGATAGCTGCGAGTGTTGACATCAGTTTGAGTTTAACGAAACTTAATTACTAAAATCACAGCGTGGCTCACTCAGTCACTGACCGCTTAAGTTGTAGAACACTTTATATAGATTAGCGTATTTGTTCAGTGGTTCAGAGTTTAGCAGCACGATCAGTTACTTGATACTTGAAAACATTCATTGCTGTGACGAAGTCAAAGGTCAAATATGCTACATGGGTTTAGCATGAAATTTCAAAAATACGACCATGCGATTCATTATTCAGTTGAGCAGCCACCCTGTGTAACACATTTTAATGGTTTATTTATACAGTCCTGATTTTTTAACGCTGTACACTAACAGTTTATATCAGTTTTTTTTTGGGGGGGGGGGATTAAAAAGGTGATGTCTTTGAATGACTCAGAATGCATCAGTGCTCACTGAGCTTTCAGTTCAGGGTTATGTCTAAAGGTAGGAGTGAATTTTCTAAAACATTGTTTAAAATGATGCAAAAAAGTGCTTGTATGTTGCAAAAATTATGTATTGGGGTTAGCTACCACAACGTTGAACATCTGATGAAAAAGAACGTTTGGAACATCATTTTATCGTTTTGTTCCACAGACACAGAAGAAATAGGCACATCAGACAACAAAGATATTTTTAGCTTTGAAATGTTGTGAGTGTCTCTCTCGCTCTCTCTCCCTCTCACACACACACACACGATTTAAAAGTAATAAAAAACAAGAACAATTTTATAATGGCTTGAATAATTTCATTATGTATTACAAGCAAAACTTTCAGTTTCAGAAAGTTATCCAAACTACATAAGAACTTGGTGGACTAGATTAAATCATCCCTATTTTACTGTGATGACTGTGTTATCTCAGATACCAATCAATTGTGAATTTTAAAAAATCATAATTAAAAAATATAATGTAACATTATCTGTAACATGGCAAGAATAACCCAGTCCAGTAGGATACTTTTAAAAGTACACTACAATAGTGTACAATAGTGAAATAAATTTTCCCTCTGGGTTTACTTCCACAGGCATTTCAATAGGATAAGTAAACCAGGTCAGCACAGTAACAGGCATTTGTCCAGAACAAAACTGTAGGATATGCTTCCAGTGCATACTGTGAGGGCAAACTAATTTCCAAAACTGTGTAATATAGGAAAGTACTACCATGCACTTAGGTACTATTTACACAGTTTCCATTTTATGCACCCTATTGAAACACACAATACATGAAAATTAAAACCAAAACAAAGTAAAATTACACTGGAAATATATGTGTACACTAATTTAAAGCAATAGTAGTTTAAAGGGAACACAGGACCAAAAAAAAGTATATGCATGCATACACTAATATAGGTCTATATGCATGCAGACACACACACACATGTATATCTTAGTTAACATAATTAGTCACAGCGACCATGGTTAATGAATAGTTGCAGAAAACTTTCAAGGGAATTATAGATGCTTTTAAAAAGGTGAGTGTTTAGGGGAAAATGTGCTTTATGATGAAATGTGTTGACAGTAATTGATCACAATGCTGTGATGAATGTGGTCTATTTATCAGCAGTTTAAAATCTTATGTTACAAATAGCAATGTACATCTAATCACAAATACAAATCAGTAATCAGGGAAAGATTCTCTCTCTGGCGTCTCTCATACATACTTGACTTCTTGCAATCACAGACTTTTGGTTGATTGGCTGGTTGTTTAGAGTTTATAACCAAGTTACCAATTAAGGCGACATCATGGTTGTGTCCATGTAAACACGGGAGCAAAATCTAACTACCACAGAAAAATTCATGCCTTGCAGAATGATGGAAACCACTGACACCTCAATGACTGTCAAATGACAGGAAGAACATATACTTTAAAGTGACACATACACTGCTGAAATATCCCTCAGATGATACTAACTGTTTGTGGTAGGACATTAAGCAACAAACACCCAGCCACCCTCAAATGATAGTAAGACCAGCTTTATTTTGCAGATCAGACCAGTAACAAAAAAATAGAACACATGCAATATACAGACAGGTATCATACGAATCTAAGATAAGACTAGATGCTTATGCTTATGGTAAAAATTGTCATGTTTATCAAATCTTGTCAAAAGCTAAACTCAATGGAGCAAAACTAGTCACACAGATTCACATGGCAGATACAATACGCTGCCTCTCAAATAAAATGACAAATTAATAGGAATGGATAACATAAAAGGTGACACTAACAATGCACCAATAAGTAGAGTCATGGATGGTTCAAACACAGTTAAAAAAAACTTTTACCCACTGTCAGTAACTACCCAGTGGTCATGGAGTGTACCCACAAGAAGTAGTAATATTTCATGCCCTATAATTGTTATTCATCTCAATGAGATTCACACACTAAGTGCTTGTAAAAACGTCAACTGTCTTTGGCCATGACACACAATAAACATGAAAGAAACAAAGAAATCAAGTACAATCCAATTATCTATAGGGCTACAGTGTATTCCTGTTTAAGCAAGCAAGTCCCACACAACCTGTTTTCCATCTCTTTTTGTGTCGTCCTGAGGAAGAGGTAATGCCCTGAAACATTTAGATCATTTTTGTCAGATACAATGTTTTTTTTATAGAGTCAAAATGAGTAAATGTGGAGACTCACACCTCTGAACTTTCACATGCTTGTCAACCCAAAACAGTGCATAACTCACATTGTGCAAGATTATTTCACCTTCAGCTGGTTATGTCCTTAGAACTCGCAGGGTTGTTCAAGATGAATTTTCAAAATCCTTTTTTCCACTGCTGCAGTTCCTCTCTGTTTTTAACATTGATGCAGAAAACATCAACATTCCTACTGTTGGTTGTCTGTGGAATGGAAAAATAGCAAAATCAGCACTTGTTAAATCGAATGAATTAAAACATATATAGTATATATTTTCATGCCTGATCACTGCCTATAATTTGCACTACGTTACTTGATGCATATATATGTAATAAAGTCTATAAAACATGGTCTGGAAAGAAGTCTATACTTATTGTCAACTAATTGCTGTGGCCTGAGCAAAATAGAACACCTAGAGTAGGAATCTTTAGTGTTGTGTTTACTTACTGTAGTAGTTAATCAGCCATTATTTATTGTTTCCTATGGAACTATTTTGGAAATATAACAGATAAATAAAATGGTTAAATATGACAGTTCAAAATCACACAAAAAAAGACAGACAAAATGTATAGTTGTGTGCTTGAACTTGAAGCATCATGGCTAATGCAACTGCACACCACATACGTGTAGGAATGTGGCACAAATCCCTAAAAATTATGTTCAGTTTTACTTTTATATTCTATGTTTTAGTGGAAAAAACATAGTCACAACTGCATCAAACTTAAACTCTTGATTTATGACTGTAATACACATGACACAACGCACGCGTGCACACGAGAGAGGGCACTGCGTGAAAATTGAAGTATTTATACTTAGAAAGTTATGAAGGCGTCATAATGAACTTTATGAATCCATCAAATGATCTAGTGAAATTCACTGAAAATAATAGAAGCATACACTTACGCTGCGAGTCAAAAACTTAATAAAGTGTACTCACCAAAAACAGTTCCAAGGCCTCTTTGTCGATGTTACTTCTTTGTCGACAAACAACACTTTCACAAATAAAATAATTCATTATGGAAGATGTGATTCTCTCGATCGCAGAAGTCGATTCCAGTTGCGCGCTAGACAGGAAGTTCATATTCTGATTCGGTGCGCATCGGTTCGCACCAAGTTTGGACTCAGCTCAGAGTCCATGTAGGAAAAAAAATTTCGCGGGCGGGGGAGGGAGCAAGAGGTAGGATGTTTCGGGAGGAGGAGGTTAAGGGAAAGGGTAAGGGGTGGGGGTTACGGGGTGTAGGGGGTTATAGATCTTTCAGGAAACTGCAAGGTTTTCAGTGGTGACCCTAAGAGATTAGCATATTTTACTTAAGACTGTATTTTGATTGGCTCCAGTTTTTCTGCGCTTTTTCAAGCTCACGTAAGTAAATCTACAGCAGCTGGCGGACGTGTAGACTGACGCACGCATCCTGCACGCGCACGCACGCAAACGCGCGTGCGAGCACAGGCACACACATTGACAGAGAATATACACGAACTTACGCTAGTATCACCCGCACGGTGTTTTTCTAAAAGATAACGAACTGTAGCTGTTTGTGTCCGTCCCTTCTGCCTTCTGTAATATGATGATAACCTCACTTGGCCGGACTGGCTTTGTAAGGGCAAAGATAAGTGATGTCCCGCTAGGGTAACTGGGTACATGAGACCACTTTTCTGTCTGTGGGCTGGCATCGTGAGGACAGTCCCCATCTCCTTTCCCTCACTGCCATACCTTCCTTGACGTGCCTCCCCTTCGCAGCTTGTTGAACTGGAAAGGGTAGCAGTTTGCTGCAGCGAACGGGTTTCAGTATTACAACTGCTTGTATTTTGGGAGGTAGTGTCACTGCTTGTGCTCCATACAGCACCATACACGTTGTAAGCGTTCTGTGATGCACATAGAATACTACTGTGTTTTGTAAAGAGCGATCACTCTTCCCTAAGGCATTAGCCTGAAAGTGTCAAAATCAACTCCTGCAGGCGTTCTGTTAGGCACTACCACATGTGCTTTGTAAGGTGCCATCACTATATGTATTCTCTGAGGCACCAGTATAGTGCTTTGTAAAGCACTTTATTGCATGTGTTTTCTGGTGTACTACTATTTTATATAATCTTTGCAGTACATTATTACTGAATGTGTTTTCTGATTTACTAGTACAGCGGTGTTCTGCGTTTCACCATTTGACAGCATGAATGTTTATATGTACGGTATATATATTTGTAGAGAGAGAGAGAGAGATTCCATACCGATTTTTAGAGAACAATTTTATGTTTGAAACCATAACCGAAGGCATCAGTCTACAAACGTCTGTAACTCTAGAGCCTTAATCCTTTTGTGGCAGAAGAGGCCTTGGATTTCTCGCCCGGGTACCAGCCTATTCTCACCTGGAAGCTTGTTAACGAGAGGATGTCATGGGGGGTCCTTCTTCTCGTGGGAGGGGGCTTCGCCTTGGCTGATGGCTGCCAGGTAAGGGAGCAGGATGATGTAGTACGTAATCTTTAGACTCGCAGAATATCGTTTTGTAGATTGGTCTTCGGAAAGGGTTGGGGCGCATGAGTAAGGTGGTAGCTGGGTGTATGGATTAACGGAATGACGAACTTAGGGACAGATCGAAAGACGGACAGGTAGATAGATGTATAAACTATAGCTAGTCTTAAATTTAAAACAAGGGAACTGGACCAAGCTAAGACATGACAAAGACGAAGACAATCTACATGTTTCGGGGCACTACCCCTTCAACAGGACGACACAAAAACGACGAAAAACCGACAACAACGAACTGCGGAGTCTTAGGAACTGCGAGTAGGGTGTGCTGTGCAGGGTGGACAGCATAGCCTACTCGCAGTTCCTAAGACTCCGCAGATTATGCTCCAATGATACAGACTTCCTCGAAAAATCCGAGAGAATGGTAGACTTTTTCCTCGCCCGCAACTATCCCCAAAACCTTCTACACTCTGCTAAACAGAAAGCTGCTGCTACACCACGTGCACTCACCCTCCAACCCTCCCACCACTCCAGACACACGGAACCTCGGCCGATCGCCGTCTTGACGCACCACCCTCACAACCTTCCTGTACGTAGGATCATCCTCTCTAACTGGCACATACTGTCAAAATCCGAACCCCACCTCTTCAAACAAAACCCCCTCCTAGCATCTCGCAGGTTCTTATCCCTGCGAGATCTTCTAGTACATTCTAAACTTAAAGCCACCACCACCCTCCCCCATCCTGCGGCTCCACCCAGTGCAATGTCCCCCGTTGCCACACTTGCCCCTACCTGAACACCGACACAACACTCCACACACCCAACACCACTTTTGTCATCAAGCGCCACTTCACTTGCACTGACAGCAACATCATCTACGCCATCACATGCACCCTCTGTCCCACTTTATTCTACATCGGGGAGACAGAACGCACGCTCAACACCCGCTTCACAGAACATCTAGCTGACACTAAATACCGCAGAAACACACCAGTTCAGGTCACTTCAACACACCCCCACACATAGCTGACAACATGAGGGTCTGTGGTATCTGGAAAATGAAGGGGGATTCCATTGACCGTAAGAATATGGAATCCTACTTCATTACCCATTTCGGTACCATGGCACCCACTGGTCTCAACCTCAAACACTGACCCTCCACCTCCCTCTTTTTCTCTTTATCCCTCCTCCTCCTCCTCTCTCTCTCTCTTACTTCTTTTCTCTGACCTCCTTCTCTCCCACACTGACACTGCCGTACCCGCGCTTCTCTCTCCACCCCGCCCCCTCTCCACCCCCACCCTTCCCTACCCTTTCCTACCCACCTGGCGATTGGCTGCCCCTCTTTTTAACCCTTCTTACTCACTGTCCCTTAGTCATTTTCCTGCTTTCCAGCCCATGCGCCACGTCTACTGAAGCTAAGTCTTTTTCTTCTGGTTTCGTTGTTGTCGTTTTTTCGTCGTTTTTGTGTCGTTGTAGCGTTTTATCGAGTGAGCTGGGGAGTTTGGGGAAGAGATAAGTAAAGTAATCCCCTAAAGCTAACCCCCCTTTTCAATCAAAAGGGACACGACCAGATAATTCAACACATTTATTGAAGTACGAACATAAAAGGATAGCAGAGGAAGGAAAGAGTTGGATGAACAAAGATGCAAACGTGCTTGTGTGTGTGTGTGTAGTACTATTAAGGTGAAGTATGTCACAAATCTCAGAACAGGAAGTGAAATAAACAGTGTGCAATTAAACTAATACAATTCGTAAAAACTACTTGCGGTAGATTATAATCCAAAAAGGAACAGAATAATCAACACAGTGTGTGTTCACACTCAATAGTGGTCCGCAGTCGTAGTCCGTACGTAGAAGACAGTATCTGACAGTAGACCCGGGATGCGGAGACGCGAATTCCGGTCTGTAGAGCGTAAATCCAGGAAGATCAGGATGCAAGTTCGAAGGTAAACTGAAGACCCAGCTACGCCTCCGACGGATATTCACATCAGTTTGACCTGGTCCTCGTGTGGATATCCGGTACATGAACAACGTAATATAGAGTTCGGTTAAGTGCCCTTGGAGTGTCCTTGACCAACCGTCACAGGAAAAACTCCTTGCTCCTCGTAGATTTCTGATCTAGAGGAACGTCCAATCTCCAAAAAGTGGAAAAGTTCTCTTGTCTGCTCACTCAGTCTACTACTAGACTAACAATGTCGAGTTGCAGGAAAACGGAGATATAACACTGACTGCTTATACTGTTAGGTCCTCTACCCATCGATGGCCTAACAACGTTCTTGTCTCTTTCAAAACACGAGACAGTTGACAAAAATCTCGCCATGGAAGCGTACAAAAACTTCCCACGATGAGAAACAAGCGGGTTCAGTTATCTCACAAATCGTTTACTAAGTAGCTATACGGGGCTAGCCTACAGCGAAGTACGTATAGCGAGGGTTGACCATTAAAGCTTCCTCAAACTAGAAATGCGTCTCAACACTTCGCTGCCTTCTGCCAGACTCCTCGAAAAACGTTAAACTTCCCCCGAAATCTCTTCATTCCCATGACAACCCGATTTACTCTCTTCCCATTGGATGGAGAAGACCGAATCTTACGCTTTTGTTAATGAAAAATGATTCTTTCACTCCTATCTCTACCTACTTTCTCTGCGTCATTAACGTTGTCAACTTTCTTGAATGAAAAGTTACAATAATATGAGAACATACAAAGTTCTTTAACAATAGCGCTGGGAAAACCTTCCACAACGTAACAGTCGTCCTGATGAAGGGGTAGTGCCCCCGAAACATGTAGATTGTCTTTGTCTTTGTCATGTCTTAGCTTGGTCCAGTTCCCTTGTTTTAAATTTAAGAAAGGTTTTTCCTCCAAGCGGCAGTCACCTGTTTTTCTTGTATATAGCTAGTCTTCTAAAGGTGGATGATTGAGATAGGTAGATGTGTGAACTATAGCAACCATTATAACAGTGCTTGATTCAGAGCGTCAGAGAGTGACACCAACAGCTAAAGGACACACATTTCTGCAAAGGGTCACATGCAGTGAAATAGGGTCTGCGATATTTGTAAATATGGAAAAAGAACAGTTACAAATAAAAGACCGCTAGACGAAAAGTATGTGATCATCGTTGCATTTGAGATGAGAAACGTGGCTGTACTAACTTTGCATGTCCAATACAAGGTTTAATGTGCTATGTTGTACGAGAAGACTGGATTGCACCTGCTGCAGGTATCCGGACTGTCCAAGTGGATAAGCGGGCATCTCTCTGCCCTGGCAAATCTAGACGCATGGGTCATGGGCCTGCTCTTGTCCCTGTTCGTCACCTTAGTGACCCAGGTGACCAGCAACGCTGCCACCACAACGTTGTTCGTCCCCATTGTCGGCGATCTGGTGAGTGACGGTTAAAATGTGCCATACGTTGCCCCTGAAATTAGGCGACTTTTTCGGCAGTTCTGCGAGGGATCAAGATCTGTCGACAAGTCGACAAATCTGGTCGTTAATCTGACAGATACTCTGATGTACTCGGTGAGGTATCCAGTGGGAGATGTTTCCACATTTTCGGTCAGACCCTTCAGAAGCCTTACGGATCGGGCGAGAATCACGTGAGAGTTAGTAGGCCTATATTTTGACTCGTATCCTAACGGAAGGGTGGCGGACGATTTTTCTTGTGCCTTGGTCTGGTTTCGGACTGATGTGCTACACATTACTTACATTCAGTTACGTTATAACTATGAAATCGATAAGAAGTTGCGTGTTACCAGGAAAATAAAGCTCACACAACAATATAAATGCACGCTTGAGCAGTTTGTGACGACAATGCACGTGCACATGTTCCACGAATATTTTCACGTTTCATGTCATGATTGTTCCAGGCTGTGCAGCTTGGAGTGAACCCACTCTACTTCATGATCCCGTGCGCAGTCGCTTCGTCTTTGGCTTTCATGTTGCCAGTGGCAACGCCGCCCAACGCCATTGTTTTCGCCACCGGTTTCTTGAAAGTTAAAGACATGGTGTGTTGTAACATGGTGTGTTGTCACATGGTGTGTTGTCACATAGTGTGTTGTCACATGGTGTATTGTCACATGGTGTGTTGTAACATGGTGTATTGTCACATAGTGTGTTGTCGCATAGTGTGTTGTCACATAGTGTGTTGTCACATGGTGTATTGTCACATGGTGTATTGTCACATAGTGTGTTGTCACATGGTGTGTTGTCACGTGTTGTATTGTCACATGGTGTGTTGACACATGGTGTATTGTCACATGGTCTGTTGTCACATGGTGTATTGTCACATGCTGTGTTGTCAGGTGTTGTGTTGTTACGTGGTATGTTGTCAAATAGTGTTGTCACGTGGTGGGTCACATGGTGTGTGGTCAAATGGTGTGTTGTCACGTGGTATGTTGTCAGAAAGTGTTGTGACATAGTATGTAGACGTGACTTCAAGCTTTCTGTAGACACAGTTTCACAAACATACAAAGAAACAAATAAACAAACACACAAACACTTTAGCCAAACGTCCATAGTTCTGAATACGACCATGAGAGCTAAAGTGCATGTCGCTTTCTACGTTCAAGATAAGACAATGCTAGCTGCAGGTCTGTACTTTGTGAAATCGTATGCAGTTTAAAAAAAAGGACGTCATTGTAAGTTTGGCTTGTGCAAGAGGTTACATGAAAGAAGAAAAGTGAGAACGAATTATACTTAGCCGAGCGAAACTTAACAAGAGGTTAACAGGGAAAAAAAAGCCCAAGCAGAACAAAGGAGGTAGCTAAGACAGTTATGAGGCAGTTCGTGGTATTTTGGGGACTGAAATCATTGCTAGTGGTAGGCAAGCTGAGCAAGCAACCTGATGTCGGCCAAAAGTAGTCTGCCGACAAATCCACAAAAAGTCGGGCTGGACGTAGAAATACAGAAGCTAGCGGCGCTGGAGAGACCCATCGGCCAAGACCATATGGAAGTAGAGGATCGTGTTCATAGGCTGTCAGAAAAAAGTCGATAAAGCTAATTTTGACACGTGCATGGGGAAAAAATTTAATACGTGCCTGTGGATGGAAGAATGAAATGTTATTGTAGAATTATTGTGAAGTATTTTTGTTGCATTGGTTGCGTGATATGCGTGGTCTCTGCGAGGGTCATTTGCTGCAATTCTTTACCACATTTACTTGTTTATTTATTTGAAAAAATAAAAGAAATAAAAAACAATACGTAATCTATCAGGTGACTCATACAACCATTTTTCTGCCAGGTGCTGGTTGGGCTGCCCATCAACATATTCGCTGTCGTGGCTCTTAACGTGGCCTGCAACACGTGGGCAGCATCGGCATACGACCTCTTCAACATTCCGCCAGCCTTCCTGGTCAACGCCTCCTCCACGAACATTAACAACACTTTAATCTACAGTATTAACACCTCTCTGCCTTTTAATTTGTCCATTGGGTCTTGAATTTTAATTTATTGTATTTTATTTTCCCTTTTTCTGGCCAGTGAGGTCAAGGTATCAAGGAAAAGATTCTCAGTAATATTGCTGAAGAAATCCACTAAGTGTTCATAATTAGATGAATTGCTTCCCATAACAAGAAAATATTTGCGTTCATCATTAGATTTTGAAAAGATCTATACGTGCATCGCTGTACAAAGGACAAAGTGTGTACGCATGAGTATATATATATGAAGAAAGTACATACAGCAAAAAGGGGAGCTTGTACAGACGGGTAGACTCTTTAGTGAGTGTGTTTATCTGCCCTGATTGTGTGGACGTTGTTGGACGTGGGACGTAACCACAAACGTTTCCTTTTGGGTACACTCATATATTCGAGCAATGATTAGACAGAGGTCTAATACTAACACGCTACTGTGATGCAATTTTGAATGGAGGAATTGTTACAGATGGTGAGTTGAATGAAACATTTTGTTGATTCTCTTTCGATGCTGATCTCACGAAATAAATTGTGTCGTTATACACACCGGTATTATATTTGTCCTTACATACACAAGTAGGATTTCGTCTATCCAGGTGTATTGCTTTGTTTGTTTGTTGTTTTTTTTTAATGCGCTTGTCTTTTCGTCCAAAATATTATCTTCTATATACCAATCTATTGGACTTTGTACGCATCTCAACTGAAGGTGGTCGTGTTTTGAAAACGTTTTCTGTTACCGAACAACTTTTGTTATTGTTTTTTTAACCCCAGATTACGTGTACACACATGCAGCAAATCTACCCGTGATACCATGTCATACGAGCCTGTAGTTCGTCGTACAACATCGATGCTTACAGAAGCCTACTGGGACACCCAGCATGCAGTTCTAACAACGGAAGGACGGGTCTGTTGATCTGGGTGAAATAACACAGGTTTACAAGTTTACAGAGCAGCTGCTTGCGCTTTAATTTTGTAAATTTAATTTTCCAACTGGTCCGACTGGAAAAAAAACAGGTCTCAGACGTGAGAGATTCACAGACGATGTAATGAATACGACAACAGATCCACACTTTGATGACCGTGGTCGATGGCTGCTATTAGCACGGGCTGCATTTTGAACACGATGTTTGTGTGTTTACATACTCGCACAGTGCACGTACAGTAACAGCCAGGGGAGTGTTGTACTGTCGTCAGCTACGCTGCGTTGCATTAAGCCGTTGATGCTGGACGTGTCAAGGCCGTCTGAGCGATCGGTGGATTTTCGCGTTTTCTCAGGTTAGAGAGGTTTTCCTTCTAGACAAATTAGCTGAAAGCAGCTCATCAACGCCTTTTTAGAGTGTCAGTTAAGAACGCATATATGCATATTTATGCATATAGCTATGTGTAGAATGCTGAGCACAAAAGAGCGGATGTCGTGCCTTTTAAAATTTTGAGTATGGACAGCAACACGAACCGTATCCAGGCTTGAGGGTTCGCATCTGCACCTCCAGTCATAAAACAGGTCTTGTAGCTCGTTCGCCCTAAGTATTTTACGTGCACCTTAACGTATGGGCACGCGATACAAACGCCTGTGCAACCCAGGAACCGTCTCTTTCCTTTCATCTAATTAAAATGTCCTCTACCTTCAAAGTCAACTGGACGGGATTTCTGATTTCTGACAGGTGATTAAAGTGAGAAATACAAAAAGTAACAAGCTGCTTCTGTGAGACATCCAGGGTCGTGACGCTGACAACGAAAACTCCTCGGGAAATACGAAAAGATCCATCTTGAGTTAGCATGACAAATGAATCTTTAATTACGCATGCTGACATGTATGGACAGAATAATATAGCAGGGTGAAATACATCAAATAGCGGCGAGGTTAAATCCTTCAGAGTTTCAGGGTGGCGAAAAGTAGATTGGACTTTTTTTTTATTTGGCAGCACATTATGGTTACAAAGGGTAATAAAGACTGGCGTGTGACAAGCGACAAAACAAATTAATGTTGGGCTGATACCAACAACCTGTCAAACCTCATTGGTAGACACCTCCCCTCCCGCTAGCTTAATGTACCGTGAGTCGAACAGAGACTCGTGCGGTCAGCAGTACTCGGGCTCACCTTCAGCTACCGTCCTCGGTTGTTGACAGAGGTCACGAGATTACCCGAGGCCTACTTATGAATATCAGTCAATGCGCATGCGCAGACAGGTATCGGGGAGTGCCCACATGGCATACACGCTTTGTTGCTGCGATGTATTGCACTTTTGTCAGACTGCAACTTTTCCCGCTGATCTTACCCTTGTGCACTGACACCTCACCTCCTCTTTTTTGGGTTGTTGTTGGTGGTGGTTTGGGTTTGGTTTTGGTTTGGTTTGTTCTCCTCATTCTTGTTCGCCCACTATGTAAATCTCCCTCCCTCCTCGCACTCCGTCTGGGCACTGATTGGTCAAACCTCATTCAAATAAAACAGCACAATACGAGCCAACCACACTTTTTTGTCTATTGTTTCAAGCCTGTGCATGAGAGTACTCGGGAAAGGAGGGGGGTGTGATCCTGGTATGCGTGCTTTGCGGTACAGAGTGTTTCGTTCGGCAACAAGCACTATATATACATGTACCCACGCCGTAACCTGCAAAGAAAACTTTTACAAGCGGAACAAAGAGAAGCGTGCACAAGAAGCTCCTGACGGGGTTTATACGTACACACGACACTACTGCACGCCGCACGCCGCAGGGTTGCATCATTCCTGTAGCTGTTCACAGGATGGCGGCAGATACAAGCAGTTAACACCACTGGCGTTAGTACCGGCGGCGAATGCAGCTCTAGTAAGTGGTGTTAGCGAGTTAACCCTCACGTTGTCTGACGCCCCAGCAGGTGGTGTCAGTGGAGCTGGTGTTGAGTAGCCCCAGCCGCATCGAATCGAATCGGCGGTCAAGACATTTGAAGCCATTTTCCTCTTAAGGGTGAGTGACATAATGTCATAGTAGTAACGTCTTTTGTGCTTACGTCACGACAAACGTCGAATTTGAATGGGTGGTTGGGGGCGGTAGCGCTTTTAAGCAATGATTAGGCATTACAGATCTTGTTGCCACAATATAAGTCTTAATTAAAATACACTACAATAAAATGTTATTCCATTACCGCTAGGGACATCTTAATTATAACATGTGAGTCAGTGACCGAGGTATAAATAGTTCAGAATAATCTTTACTTAGAGTTAGCAGACCGCAGGTCAAAGCAGCTGAAACGGCTTTATTCCTTCTTTCTTTCTTTTTCCAGTCATCTTTGTCTACTTCCATTGGTAAGCGGACACTTTAGAACCAAAATGACATGCCGTAAAAGTATATGAGTGTCTTGACGTTCCTACAGTAGTAAATTTTTTTTCCAGTCACATGAGTAGACCAGACGACAGAACGCTCTGTGTTGTAACGAGCACCACGCTGTGGGCTGTCTCCTGTAATTGTGCCACCTGCTTTCTTGAAACAGTCTCGTCAGCAGTTCGGTCCCCGCCTTCAGAGGTGCCCGCTCGGAATCTGTAGCCCGGAGTTTTTCAATCCAGCCTGTAACGGGTGGCAGGGTAGGACAAGGAAGATGCGAAGGTGTCTGCAGAGTTTCTGGGAGTCCAGGACGTTGTGGCTGTCTGTGCTGATTCCCCTGGCGGTCCTGCCTCTGCCGCTGTTGTACCCGAACAGTGTGAGTACTCTTGGTGTATTTATCTTAGTAACGTCCCAGCTCGTGCAGTTGGCCCACAGCTGTCAGACTAGTAGTGTAGTTAAAGTACTTTAAAATATGAAGTTTAAATGTCACAGCTGTCAAGTGATATTGCGTCACAGCTGCTGCACTGTTGTTCTGTGATGTCTTGACTATCAAGCTGTACAGTGCTGCACGCTGTCGCAGCTGATGTGCTGTAGCGTTTTGATGTAAATTCTGGCAGACTGCGAGCTGTAGAGTTGCGACTGCTCAGCCTGCACTGTGACATCACAACTGCAAGCCACTGTATGCGACATCACAACTGCAAGAAGAAAGTTGTACATTCACTTTTTCCTCGCGTCCTGTTCTTTCCGTTCCATGTGATCTTGGGGTTTTCCCCCCTCAGACCCACGTTTATTGCTGAAGAAGGTTACACGGCCTAACAAGACTTTAAGGATCTCTGTTGTGTACAAAGACTGATATTTTCAATCTGTTCTGATGGGACTCCGATCAGCTCTAAATTACACAGATTTTTAGTCTTGTGTTGTGCTGTGTACTTGTGTGCCTGTTTTCTTTTGTTTTCATTGCTCTGTGGTCGTTACTAATCCACAAGATCGACCGCCGTTTGTCTGTTCCCGGGTCGCTGTTCATCAAGAAACCAAACTTGGTTGTATTTGTTTTGTTTTGTTTTGTTTTGTTTCACGAATAGAACAAGTATTTTTTATCAACATTGCTGTTGCTTTCGTCCCCACCACCCACCCCCGCAAAAAATCCATCCACGTGTATAAGCTATTAATTGCTCCGAAAGTCGGACAACCGTCTTCGCATTTTGTCTGCTGTTTTGTCCAGAATGTCATTCGTGTCAGTTTGACCAAACTTGTTTTTCTCAGGGTCTCAGATGTAGTTCCCTGCATACGAGACAAGCTGTTATCTGCGACAGCCACGGTCATAGAATTAATGCTCTAACTGTTATGTTCCCCCCCCTCCGCCCCCCGGACTTATCTGACTTTTCGGGACTTTTTGGGAGGGGAGGAGCTTTTATGGGGAGGGGGTAGATGAAGATAAGTTACATTCGCTCTAAATGGTGTTTGTTTCTTTTCTTGCGCCTGGAATTTCTGTTTCACCGAAAGCGATACCAAGTCTAAAACTTCGCGAGATCTTTTGTAGCGAACAGCGAACAGCGATTGATGGATAGAGGGACGTCGTTCCATGGTAACGAAATTCTTTGCTTTTCATAAAACAAGTGACCAACGCCCTCATTTGTAGTGGGAACCACAAACAGAACAGCTCACAGAAAAGGTGCATTGCTAAAGGACTTTGAAAGCAGGCTGGCTAAACAGGCCAAAAAAAGGAGGTAGGGACAGGGGCAGGACAGCTGCAGTAGCATTGAGACTTCTATGTCCGCTCTGGGCGTCCCGAGGACACAAAGGTCCCTATGACGGCATAAACAAGATACCGCAACTATTATTAACAGCACAGAGACAAGACAGATCGACATTTTTTATCACTCTCAGAAATAGGGACGAGATACTGCAACTATCTCCGTCATTAACAGAGTACGGATAGCAGGTTAGTGCATGAGCTGAACGTAAGCCGCAACAGAGAGCTGCTTGTCACCTGACGGAGTTCGTAGGAGGTACAAAGCCCCTTCTCCACTCGCACAAACCATTCTTTTTGTTATATATTAATGTTTAACTTTTACCACTGTTCACAGAAATTCTTTGACACCAGACGGCACGTAGAGTAAGTTCTGAGTCGAATCTGTAATTAAACAGAAACATACAACTGCTTGACAACAGCGAGGTACCTTATTACCACAACAACAGTGTATTTATCTAATACAGTAGGCGAAAATAGCAAGAGGGGAGGAGGAGGAAGAGAGACACGGGGGTGGGGGGGAGGTAATCTTTGCTGTAAGTTGCCTTGAATGTGATCGTCCTTTACAGGGCACATGTGTAAACAGGTCTCAAACGGGGGACATCTCTCCCTTCAAGAGCACTTAGCCCAGATCAGGAGCAGTAAGCGAATAGTTCAGTTAGTATTGTGTTGCAACATGGCAGGCAGGCAAATTTTCTTCCACTCGTTTTGCCCGTTTTACGCTTCAGGCTTCATTACTTTTATTCTTGTGTGTCGCTGGCCTGATTCTTTGCTGTGCTGGACACGCACATCAAACGCTTGTCTTGTCGTGAGTGTTAGCTACACCTGAGGCCGAATTCATAAACCATGCGAACACCGACTGCGGTTGAAAGGCGCTGCAAAGGATATTACACAGTAACATAGCAATCAGGAGAAATGAAAGTATAAAAGTCCATACATATGCCGCCATGTGAAATCCCTTGGTGGGCCTCCAAAAGAGGGTTGACTATAGTCTGTAGACTGCCGATAGCTTTCAAGAAACACCTCGATCCTAGCTGAGGTTTAAGATTATCCGCATGTCCTGGTTCATGCCAGCTGCATGATCTACATGCTGGCACGATTTGTGGTTATGACATACACATTTTCATGTTTCCCGAGCCTACATCGAGAGAGAGCCTGAATAACTGCTGTCCGTAGAGCCGGGGACTAGTGTGTGGAAGGTTACTGGTTCGAACCCAGAAATGGTCAAATAATTTACTTCCTGGAATTCAACATTGTGAAGACTCCAATCACCCTTCCTTCGAACGTTAAACTGTCTGTCCGCACTGGCCATCTTACTAAATAGTCTGGTGGTTCTTTTAGTGCGCAGTTTGGTAATAGACCCCTCCCCCCTCGGCGTACCCCCTATAGTGGGAAATCGCTGCCAGGTGAGAGCAATGTCCTTTTACACGACTACAGTTATATATACTTCTTTACCTACCCTACCTTTATTGAGCTTTGTCTGGTGGCACAAGAGCAGCATCCTTGTGGTCAGCGCTCAGAGAAGCAGCCAATCTTTCGACACTCTGGCTTACTTCTGGTGGAAGATTAAATCAGTTTGTAAACAAGGCTAAATTAACTTGCCCCTTTGATACGTATTTACATCGGACCGTGTAACACAGTACACGCGGCGATTTTAACAGTGCTTCCCACCGCACATTGGTGAGTTGCCAAGGTCAGGCAGTGACCGGTCACCATTCCTCTGACCGTCGCTCCCTAGGTAATGTCGACCGCATAGTGACCCTTGACTTAGATACATATTTTTGCATTTATTATTCCAGCTGAGACGCGTAGCGGGTGACAGTAAACGGAGCAGAGCAATAACATTGACCCGGAGCGTTTATCGACATTCACACGGTTATGGCTTTCACGGATACTTGAATTTGATGAAATGGGGCTGATTGTGGCCAACACAGTTCTTAGTCGTAGACGTAAATCAGGTCCATAGACCCTTGCAACGTGTCTAGGGTGTAACCAGTTTCTGAACAGTGTAGCCTACATGTGCACGCATGCATAGATCCTTGGTTTTCAACAGCTCCAGTCGTTGTCCCTATCAAAGAGTCATTAAGGTGTATTTTAACCCATATCGTGTGACCACAGGAGTGAGCGAAGGATGTAAGAATAAGGACCTGCATGGTTTCACAGAAACACGATAACACTTCAAATAGCGCGCGATACTATATGACACGTATATAGCTCGCTTGCTCTTGTGTATTTCAGATTTAACGGATGAGACTTGCACGATGCCTTGTGGTTAATCTACACAGCTCTGCACTTTTGAAATCATATAATTATTCATATACAAAATGCTCTATCACGCCTGTAATTATTTATCAGGAGACCCCTTACGTAACTGTACCTTGTCAGGTTACAGGTACCGTGCATCATTCATATACAAAATGCTCTATCACGCCTGTAATTATTTATCAGGAGACCCCTTACGTAACTGTACCTTGTCAGGTTACAGGTACCGTGCATCATTCATTTTTTCGCCACTTATGTTGCACTGTTTAAGGAATAATCGTGGAAGAAACTTTCAAGATCATTGTGTTAAAATATCACGTCTGTCTGTCTGTCTGTCTGTCTGTCTGTCTGTCTGTCTGTCTGTCTGTCTGTCTGTCTGTCTGTCTGTCTGTCTGTCTGTCTGTCTGTCTGTCTGTCTGTCTGTCTGTCTGCACGAAAGAAAATGGTTCTGTATAAGCAAGAAATGGGTTGCCTGTACGTTATCTGGTCTTTCGGTTGTTCAGATTTAAAGTTGTTCCTCTCCACACACTGGTGATGTTACTTTCAGTTGAATACGGGTTTCAGATATTAAAGCTACGTATAGAATCCAAGCTTGCTTCCAAGCTTGCTACGTATAGAATCCAAGCTTGTTAATTCAGAGCAGTCAGTCTCGGCTAGCCTTCACACTGCGCTTCCCCCCGAATGTTCAGTGAGTAGGGTCTGCTGTCTTCACTGTACAAACAAAACAGAAGCTGCTGCTACGACTGGTGAAAGCAGTGGTTGCGGGTGCCAAGCTCCCTAGCCCAAGGTCGCATTCAGCTAACACCAGCCACAAAGTTTATCCGATATTTCATAGTGACTCTCATGGAATATGGCGCAGTTGTCAGCAACCCATCTGTCGCGGCAATGTGCAGCGTCCAAAAGCTCATGAAACTGCCTTCAGACGGTCCGACTAAGTTGCTTGGAGCACGTGAGAAAGAACTCTACAACAACCGCAACGCGTCTGCATTAACAAAATGCCTAGCGAGCCGTCCCCATCCCGTCCCTACCTTAGATTTCAACTAATATCAATCAACTTTCTCGTCTGCTTCTCCCTGTGTCTGTGACAGACTGTGTCGACAATTCTGTCCCCGCATGGGACCGTCTCGGCTGTCTAGTAGTTAAGGCGTCCGCTTGCGAGGCGGGAGGTCAGTGGTTCGCACCCCGGCCCAGTCATACCTAAGACTTAAAAACTGACAATCTAGCAGATGCCCTGCCAGACTTCTGGCACTATAGGGAACAGTAATATGACTGGTTGGCCCGGTGTCAGTATAATGTGACTGGGTGGGACTGAGGCCCGTGTTGGACAGCAGTCCCACGTGTGGCAGCATGTGAACTTTGTCTAAGCAACACAGTCCTGATATCCAACTAGTTTGAGACGGGACGCTAAGCAACAAACACCTCCCCACCCCTCTGTCCCCGCGTGGGAGATTTAACCCCATCCTAGAAACATTAAATGAAGTGTTTGATCAAAACAGGTTGTGAGCTAATTGGTAGCTTATAAAAATTAGTGAGAGAGAGAGAGAGAGAGAACCCAGATATGATCCCAGAAGTTCCTTATGACGTCTTCAGACGTCGTGAGGATTGTTTACGGAGGCAAGTCCATCCGACTGTTGAAGTTTTTATTTGCAAACGTTTGGAGTAGCCGTACATATTTCTTTTGCCATGCTTTTCGCCTGTCTATATTCCTCCAAACAACTGCTGGGTCACTTTTTCAGAGTCGTATACAGCAGCATCATGAATGGTTGAAAGGCGATTCTTAACTGGACGAATGTACTGACTGGTTAGCCAAACCCAGCCATGTTCCCCGAACTACAAGCACATAATTCCAGATCAGAATTTTTGAGAGATGCCATCATTTAGTCCTCCAGAGAGTACTTTTGTCAGACCCACATGCTTTTCTTTGACAGCTACGTTTCATCATTTGACAACCTCAAGGCAAGCTTTACAAAGACAACAACAGGAAAACGGATCCAGCTGTAAGACGTATGACACAAAAGCGTTGTAGCACCAGCTTCAGTTACTTTTACAGTGAGACTTTTCACGCAAAGACGGATGTTTACGGGTGAGCTGGGGCCGAGGTCTGACAAGGGTAGGTGATATAGTAAGATTCCGTATGCACCAGAACGTGCAGCGTCTATGTCGGGATCAGGCGTGGTTGAGGATGAAGATTGTCGAGAGCTGAAACTCGTTACCCTCGTGGGCCGGGGCTTTATGTCCGCAAGACAAGTCGCAGGCTGATGTCAGACAATTAGCTAAACGGATCTTGTTCACACATGCATCTTTCTCCCACTCCGTCATCTCGTCTGTGTGCGCATGCGTTCGTGCATATGTGGTGTGTGGGTGTGTTTATATGTGCGTGGGCGTGTGCATATTTGTGTGTGTCTGTCATGGAGAGAGATAGATTTACAGTTTGAATCACCCTTGTGAACACAGAGTTTTGTCATCATATTGGTTCAGTTCAGTTTATCTCAGAGTTTGTTTATCTGAATTTGAAAGTTTCTTTCTAAGGCAGTTCTAGCAAGCAGCCTTTCCAGTGACAGACGAAAAATATTTCAGAGAAAATGCACGTCCGGCTTGATAATGAAAAGGTCACTCAGTCAAACATTCTATCCGGAAGTGGCGCGGTTTGTTCGTGTCGTACTGGACTCAACTCTAGCTTTTTTTAACAGCACAGAAACGGAATTGGACTGTGAGTAACTGCAGTCTGGCGAAATCTCTGTGGCCTTGTTTGTCTTTCAGCGCAGGTTATCATCCTTGTTCCGTCCGACCTGGGTCATCAGATGTACGTGCGTCCTAGTTTGCCAAAAGTGGCTGTGCATACACATGGCCATGGCATTCATTCGGTTAAGAAAGACCTTACTATGGACAGGTTCGGCGAAGTTGATGTACATTCATCAGGTTAAGAAAGGTTCTGAGACTCGATTGTCTGAACAGGATATTCTTGTGCACGGTTTCGATTTGCAGTAAGTCCAAATAAGTGTCTTTATTACACAGACAAGTTTGGTTAGGAAACAGAGGTCTGATTCCTTAATAAAGGAGAATTATTGTTTTACAAGTGTTAAAAAGTAAACTTCTAAAATGTACAGCGTTTCCATAGGTTACCAGTACAACAGCTGATATAATGATACCCAGAGAGAGGAAGGAATATGTAATTTGTGTCCACTGAACGAAATCGGTGATGACATTTTTTTTTTATTTGTTCTCATGTAATCACCCGGCTTTACAACAGGCGTAAAAATCTTCCTGTTTATTTTACGCACCAGCCAAATCCTCATAAATTAAACAAACTATTGAACACCAACTAAAAAAAAGACTCTAAACAAAAAAATTCATCCTTATGAGCTCCCTGTTTAAACAGCATTTTGATTCCTTGTTAATATGTGATGTCTGTACTACATTTTGTGTACCGGTTTGCTCTGCTGTTTTTTTTTTAATCAACATTATTTTACTTTGCTAATATAAGTGTTAGATGATTAGTTTTATTGCTTTATATCCTAAAATGTATTGTGGAGCTAAAAGGACCCCAAATCTTATAGCTAATGAACGATACGATAACGTGTATGGAGGACGCTAAACTGGGGGGATTACTTCACCATACGCAACTCCTTCTGAAGGTGAAATGATGCGACTATCCCTATACCTACAATATTGCATCGTCTTTATAGGGTCTACCCTTCTATCCTGTTGTTCGATTTACAGCGAGTAATGTCAATGAGGCCTTGGCTAAGTGTTATGAAAAGTACGTGATGATATATGTTCGCTGATGGAGCTGACAAGCTTGCTAGAGGAGAAAATTGACAGAGGCATCGTGGTGTAGATGTACATATATAGTTAACTATATATATATATATCATGCTTTCTACCTATCTAAATATATTTATATATTCGTTGTCACTTCACAAAACGTTGTAATGTCGCTGAAAAAGTTTTCTGGGTGCACAGTTTGAGGTGGCCAGACTGGCCCGACGTCTGAAAACTTACAAGCACCTTTAGTGCTGTCTGCTTTTACAGGGTTCTATTGATCTGTCTGCCGATCTGTTTCGTTTAGAGAATGTGGTTTTGGCCGAGTGAAAATAGTTCCCTCCATCTGGTCTGCTAACAAAGTACAGTCCATATTTCTCTGGTTCGTGTGCTGTCTACACGAGCCCACTTAACTCCTTAGACTTTGAAGGTTAAAAAACATATCTAGATGACTGAATTCATGACTGAAGCACTGTTTATATGTCTAAAATAATAACAGACGGTCGCACGCATGCATATTAGGGCACACTCCTCTACTTCAACACAAGGCCGCACGCATGCACACCCACGCACGCACACGCCCCCCACGTACACATATTCTGTCCGTAGATTCAGGGAACTGTTTCATCCCACAAAATGGGACATAGAATGTCACCCTGACTAGAAGTGATTGTCTCGCACCTTGTACATTTACCACAAATACATCTGTAACTTATCAGTGACTACAGTGTCCTGCTGTTAGCTCTGCACCTTGTCAAAATGGATTCCTCTAAGTGTATTATGTGACTGTCAAGAACTATGAAAACAGTATCATCTTGCAGGATCCTTCGATGTAACCAGGACTTTGTTGTCTGGCCTTTGGCCTGAGAACAACATAACATGCTCCAGCCGACAACATATGACCTGAAATGTTTTTCATGCTGGCTTGGGGTGAAAACAGTTGCATTGTTTTTACTATTTTAATGTGGCTGAGTCTAGCCGTGGGATCACGGCATAAGCTTAGCACGGTCATTGACTGGCAGGTGTTACATGAAAGCTTATCTGAAGTACAACCTGAAACCCAGCCTGTACTTTACGAGACCTTTGACAGCAATAACTCGCTGATAAGCCTTCTCTTCAAATGCAAATGCTCTGGAAAATAACTGTGTTGCAAAGACAGGTTCAAACTAACATCGTTTTTGCATACCGGAACTCCGTCCAATGTATGTCGGTTACCGATATTAGTGTCGGGTTGTGTGTGTGTGTGTGTGGGAGGGGCGGGGGGTCCCCAGAAGTGCCTATAATTTCGTTCAAGGGGAATTGTAGACACAAAGACTTTTAATGCGGTTAACTGTTTCCTGACACCATATTCATTAAGCAGTTAACCTCTTTATAATATGTACAGAGTTAAGACGAAATGTCTTTTATTTGTGGCAATGCATAAACATGCATAAACTGTTTGATATCCCCGTGGAGCGTCAATCTCGCTGGCTGATCATCTGTCTGGATAGAAGACGTAAATAAGTATCGCATGTTAATATTCAAGTCTGAGTAGACTCGATCTTGTTGCCGAGTTGATGAAAAACAACATGCCATTGATTTTTTTTAAAACTTACCCTAAAAGGAAGGTCTCTGCCCTAGATTTCGGAGACTAAGAAAAACAGAATGTGGAAAGTAAGCAACATGTTCAAGATAAGATGGTTGACTAAATTTCAAGGCCATATAATACACAGACCCCGCTCTACCTCGGATGAAAAAACGTTGGGCTTGTTCTCCTTGACCTGCGCGTTTGCTATTAGGACACTGAAATCGTAAATACCTTTTAATGCAAAACTGGTGCACGAACGGCGCTGTTTTTTGTGAATCTATGCTGGACTCACGACTCAGTCACAGAAAGCATGGACGCACATGCAGAAATTTAATTTAGTTGAAATCGGCGATGGGCAATTGATACTTTCAGTAAATGTTGTTTTAACATCGGATTCAAATCTAACGCTCACGTCTTCAATGGTGGATTGTTTTCGACACACAATCTCACAAACAGCAACCACTGCCCTTTATGTAAAGTTTCATCCTTGATCACCAATGACAATATCTAGAGACAGTTGTTTTGAACGGTAAATTGCAAAGCCGTGTGGTGGCAATCATGAATATTTATTGCCGCACGACGAATTTCCCAGTCCGTGAGGAAGTTTTAGTTAACAGCCTTTTTTTGTTGTTGCTGTTGTTGTTTTGTTTTTGTTGTTGTTGTTGAATAAACTAGAGGGCATATTGTTCAAGGGTTTGCTTTTATTTGAGAGCAGCTTTTTTTTCGACAAATCAACAATCATAGTGGGCACGAAAACGAAACGAAGGAGGAATTGCTTATTTCTGTATGCACCTTTGATTCCAGATTGCAAGATGTGGCTACTGCGTCATCGTGACTGGCATTTTCTGGGTGACGGAACTTCTACCACTGCCTGTAACGTCACTGTTTCCCATTTTCTTGTTTCCCATGATGGGAGTTATGACAGCCACAGATGTGTGCAGTGCATATGTAAAGGTGGGTGCATTTCGTGGGATTTATTCAACCTGAAATTGTTTGTCGTAATTGATATTTTCTCAGAAGACTAATTTTGCACAGTAGAGGCGTAGCTTTTTATGTCACATGACAAGCTTTCGGTACTTAAAAATATCCACGTACGAAATAAAAGAATCGAAAGAAACAGTAAAAACAGTAAAAATTAAAACAGACATCAAAGTAAACTAATTTTACACAAAGCACCTTAGCGGTAGAGATAAAAGAATGCAGGAATGCAGCGGCGGTAGGTCTGACCAGCGAAAACTCCACCACTCCAGCTACTCAAGCCATCATCAGTGCGCCAGGAGAAAGGCCAGCCATCGGGACCACACATAGCCTCCACCAGTCCAGGACACCAAACCGCAGACCCCTTCCCTTTCCCCTCCCCTTCAGTGCGAAATCAACGCGAGGTGGAAGCACTTTCCCTCCCAAACCAACAACAACAACAACAACAACAACAACGCATGGGTGCGTGTGTGAATGCGTGCGTGCGTGCGTGCGCGTGTGTGTGTTGGGAAGGGGGAGTGCTTATACAATGCGGTTTAAATTTTTTGTTGTTTTGTTATGTCCAGGATACGCTAATGCTTTTCATGGGCAGTCTTGTAGTTGCCGTGGCAGTAGAAAAGTGGAATCTGCACCGGAGACTTGCTCTGAGAACTCTGACTCTAGTCGGACCCCAACCGCGATGGTGAGGCTTGTAAGGTTGTGAAATCGGGTGTTCATGTGAGGCTTGTATGTCGTGAGGTTGGCTTGTACTGTTGTGAAGTTGGGTGTTTATGTGTTATGTGAGACTTGTGCATGGTGAGGTTGGGCGTTTAAGTGAGGCCTGTACGGATAGTGAGGTCAGGTAGTCAAGCTTCATTTATTCCTCGCCATCGAGGTGAATATTTTCCGAATCGTGTGTTTTCAAGACAGCTGTGTTCACGACTCCAACGACAACGGCCTGAGTAGGACAATAAATGAACTGTTCTGCCTGTATGGGGTGGGGACACGTTTATGTGATATTATCTTTTATCTCGAGCACAGCGCTGAGTGTCGTAAACTAGCTGGCTTCTACCTTTCTGGGCAGGTTACTGATGGGGATCATGTTTCCCTGCTTCTTTCTATCGATGTGGATGAGCAACACGGCCACGACCGCCATGATGATACCTATCGTCAACGCCATCTTGCATCAGATTCGACAGTCGCGCAAGACTTGTGAGTGACTTCCCCTTTATTCTGTCAGGGTCACTAGTGTGCGTCCTCGTCGTCACGGTAAAATCGAGAAATTCCAACGTCTTCATAGACATTCCTTGAAAACACGCGGCATTAACGTGAGATATTCTTCTGCGTGAGCCGTCGTTTTCGCGCAGCCTTCCCTACCTGGTACCAAGGCTTAGTTCTGTATTTCAGGCGAGAGCTGTTCTTTCGTCGGGATTCGTATTTCTTGTCCACTCATAACACAACACGTAAAATACAGAGGCCGAACGGACTTTACCTCTGCTTTTGTGACCGGAAGGGCAGGTACAAAAATGCAAAATTTGAGATCGTAGTTTCTGGAAGTTTGCAGGAATGACGGACAGCAAGGCCGTTCTTACGTGCTCTCCATACGTAAGGGTTTTGATTTTCGCACGCTTTTGTGTGGGGCATTGATACAAACGGGCGAGAAACACGTCCCTAGGAAAGGGACTCCTTGACTGACGTTTAATTAAGAAAGTAGACTGAGCAAGGAAGGTCGTGCGAGGACAACCTTCTGTCGCCCTTCCTCCCCCCCCCCCCACACACACACTTCCTCTGTACTCGCATACGTATGTTGGTCATTTCAACGACCTTGCGCACTGCGTCGCAATCCCACGCCGGTATAAATTCTTAACACCATTTTCAGTCTTAAGCCCCTGCTTTCTCAGCCTTGCTGTAGCCATCTCAGATCGAGAGGACTGGTAGATATTTCAGGGAAAATACTCGCTTTCCTGTGATATACCGAAGTCTGTTGACTATTTGCTCGTTCTAAATATCAGAGAGTAATTTTTATGATTCCAGCTGAACTACTAATAGTGGAAATTTACCAAACGCATATCGTGCTATACACGTCAGCGTCCTTGAGTGGCTATATACGTGCAGAAGCCCAACTGCTTGGTGTCATCCTGGCAGTGTTCAGCAGTCACTGCCTGCAGTGTATCCTCCTCTCCACTCCCACCCCTTCCCAATCTTACGTTCTCAGGAGATGAGATACCATCAAGCGTCAGCCAGTAGGTCAGGGCGCCCTCTAGTTTCATTTCCGACCCGCGCCACGTGTTTTCTCCTTGGCGCGTTCTCATCAACACGGAGCTGTGCCAGAAACATGCCGACTTCTGTGGACGTGTCCTTGGTTATATAAAAGGACCCACTGATCTCAAGTTTTTTTCTGATTTCGCTTACTAGAGTACTTCGACGAAAAAAAAATTAGTGTACGTTGTTGTTCTGTTCATCATTGCTGTTGTTGGTGGTAATGGCGGTAGTGATTTCAATTGTAGATCGATCGAGTCGATTGATTGATTGATTGATTGATTGATTGATTGATTGATTGATTGATTGATTGGTTGATTGATTGATTGATTGATTGATTGATTACCCTGTCTCCTTCGGACCATATAGGCCTATTTGTACATAGATATTTGTGGCCGGGGATGGAGTTCAGTGTCCAGATGCCAGTTTTTCATTTTGTTCAGCTGGCAATAATCGTCTTTTCTGACGTGGTAACCCCTTTTCTTTTCCTACACACTATAGCTTCAGAAGACGCCGAGCTTGGCGACAGTGACCAAATCGATGTCGGAATCCCTAAGGAGGTCAGGAATGGAAAGGTGGAAGATGAGGAAGTCAAGACGTAAGCAGACGAATCACGTGTTCCGTACGTCATCAACATGACACCATTAAATTAAATATATTTATTTAATTTGAAGTTCAATCTAGAATTTTCGTTCCAAAATCTTCTCTTAAAATTCACTCTCCTTTTTCAAATGTTAAACAATATAAGCGAAGCTTTACTGTACAGTAGCATAAACTCAAGCTCAGGATTAGCTAGAATCTGTAAATCAATATTTCGAATAAAAATGTTCTTCTTAGATTTCAGTTAAACATTGCATCCGTTGCAAGGAAGCATCCAGTTTCCAGATTGTCTCAGCTGCGTTACATGCGCGAATCTTGTCTGTACAAGGATGGTGTCGAACCGTGCTGCGGAGGAAGACAAGGAATTCCTGGGTCTGGCGAAAACGTTCTCCTTATGCACCGCCTTCTCGGCCAACATCGGGGGCGTGGCTACACTGACGGGCACGCCCCCAAACGTCATCTTCAAGGGCCTAGCTGACGTGTGAGTAGTGATGGTTTTGGCTTTAAGGCAAAGTGTAACAGATGACGATGAGGAGGATGAGGATCATGACAATAACGATGACTCAACGGTGTATTATAATCGCAACAACAACAACAACAAAATGACTTAAAGGAAAGCTTAACCTTAGACGCAACTCGAGATGAATTCATAGATATTGATATTGTGAGTCTTGTCAACCATAAATTTCAAGCTGCATCGGTACTATTTCCATACAATACACGTTTTAATTTCGGTAAAAAATGTTGTGGTACTCTTTCGCGAATGAAAGCAAAATATCGCTGCTGTCGTCTGGTCTGGTGACGTCAGTTCCCCAGAAGCATTCTTCAACATGCCACAGTGCAAAGCGTTCGGCTGTTTCAACGAACAGTGCAAATCGTTTAATGTAGACGGAAGCCACCAAAGCTTTTTTGGGATTCCGAATCCAGTAAAATCAAAAGATTGCTATGCACTATGTAAAATTTGGCTTGAAAATTTAAAGAACGCCAAGTTGCCTCGTCGTGCGAAAGAGTATAAATGGCACAAATCGCACCTCGTGTGCGACTGCGAGGACCATTTTACGAGGGAGTGCTTTGAAGGCACCTACGAAAATGATGTGGCTGCTTCGCTTGGCTTCAAGACTTAAAAGTTAAAGACAGGAGCCATTCCGACAATTATCAATACAAAGTGTGCCAATGAAAAAGACAGCACTCGTCGTCTTGCTCAGTATCGTTACTTTCCATGTTTTGTAGTTCTTCATCCATGTATTCTGGCTCAAAATTGTAAACTACAACTCCCAGATCCATAATGGAAATTATCTTGCGAATGTTCGCGATGTCAGTAACAAAAACGTCTGCCCGATATCTGTGACGCTGCTTTGAGCGCTATCGGCTGCGGGCTGCAGTAGCTTTCTCCCTGCCTGGGTAACTGACGTCACTCATCAAGGCAACATGGCGACTTCCATGTAAGGCCGATGAGTGGCATTAAAAGCTGGGTTGTAAGTGAACAGTTCTTTTGTAGCTTGAAATTTAGGGTTAAAAAGACTCACAACATCAATATTCATCAATTCAAGCCAGGTTACTTCTAGGTTAAGCTTTCCTTTAAGTGTGTTGTAAGGTGCTCTTTAGTGTGAAGATTTAGGCCTAAGTGTAAACATGTTTAGAATATTATTACATAGCTTGTATTTTGTGGCACATGAAACGTTTTTGATAGGAGATTGTTGCTGACGTGGTGGAAAATAACCATGTTTAAACTAAATATTCACCATCAAGTCCATAACTTCATAAGCGCTTTAGAAAATATAAACATGATTATGCTTTACGAAGTCATAAATGAATATGGTCACGTGGTAGTAGACCTCCTCGGTGGTCTAGTGGTTAAGGCGTCCGCTTCAGAAATAGGCATTTCTGTTTTTGAGAAAATACGCGGGCATGATCTTGGCCATATTGGCTACGTTGGAATTTCGATCCGGTTTGTGAATCACCTTACACGACTGTGTCATGCTGCTGCACTGTGCATTTGTTTGCGCTCATTACGGAAAGAAACAGTCGCGCCTGCTCTATGCCCCCACGCATCGACGTTGCTAACAACTGCCCAGGAGTATCGTTTCATTGTTTCCCTTGGAAAAAACCAAATGAGGAAGTTGTGGCTCGTAAAAATTCCGCAGAGAGGAAGGACCTCATTTTCACACACTCCCACCTCAACTGGACTCATGAACTGTAGCATTCCTTCTACGTTTACAAGATACATACCAAATCATACCCCACACCACAGACTTAGTACAAGCCGCCCTCACACCTACCCCCTCACAAATAGAGCATTCGGACGTAATACTACTGCGCAATACTTGGGATGTATATGCACATTCGCGCGCACGCACAGACACACACACCCCTGTAGACGCACACAAGCGCGCCCCTCTCTTTTAATCTTAGATATTTCGGCTGACAGATATCCACTGCAACTGTTAAATTTTAACTGCATCTTTGCATTATGAGTTTTAAGCGTTTCAGTTTTCTTCTTAAGATTTGAAAAAAAAGGTTAGAGGGTCTTTTGTTACACACACACACACTCTCTCTCTCTCTCTCTCTCTTGGTGTTCACCAACACAGCATGGGGTCTGGTTTAATCTTATTTCAATCGATTTTTGTTCATTTGCTTGTAGTAGAAAGATTCTTCTACTTTCACAAAATACACATCAACGCATACAGGTGGATGTAGGTACACGCAGCCATTCATAATCAGAACCAAAAATCAATTTGCTCCACCCCCATCCTCACAGGTAGAGTGTGCACACGTTTAACACAGGGACCTTAAGTTCCCGCTCGGCTAGGTGCACCGCCGCTCCTCTGTGTACACCTCATTAGGAAAACATCAACACAGACAGAAGACAGGAGGGAAATATGGCGTCCAGCAAACAGCACGATGTGCCTTTGTAGGAAAATGTTCAGTCAAAAACAAACACCGCGATATAACTCTCTGTGAAAATATCAGTGTCCGCAAAGAAGGAACGAACGATATGACGTCTGAATTTCCTTCAGTGTGGACGCACAGGCCAGTGGCAATGTAAGCTTCCACGATTGTAACGCGAGGTCTGTGGTGACAGGTTGTACCAGAAATATGGTGAGACCAACCCCATCAACTTCGCCAACTGGTTAATTCTGGGCCTACCACTTTCCATCATCTGCTTCCTGTTCCTTTGGTTCTGGTTCCAACTGTATGCTCAGGGACTTCGGTGAGGACTATTTTAGGAATGAATTTATTTCGATAAAACAGTTTCCGAACTGAAAATAACAAGGGTATCATATTTAAAACGAAGAAGAAAAACATTTTCTGTTGTTTTCATCTCTAAGAATCCCTTGGCAACATACAAGCATATCGAATGAAAACAAGAATTCTGTAAATGTATCTTTTTCCTGGTGTGTGTGTGTGTGCTGAAAAGCATCGGAAAAGGCCAACGATGAACGCATGCACAATAATCAGACACTGTCGACCCTGCAGGTGTTTCCAGTGTTTCAAGAAGGGGGACGAGTCGTACAGAGCCGTCAAGCGGATCTTGCAGACCGAGTACCGGAAGTTGGGCCCAATGTCGTAAGCATGTTTTTTTCCCTTTTTTCTCTGAACGGACACGCGAAAGATTTTCGCTGTTTGTGAAAGATATAATTACGTGCACACATAACACAGGTATTTGATTATATTTAACTTCCTTTTTTGGCAAAAAATCCTGTTTAGTTGTAACCTTAGTTGTAGCTATGCAGCTAAGATGGATTGCCAAAGAATATGATAATTAAATGAGACTAATTAAAAAGAATGTTTCATTTACTGGCCTCAGACATCGCAAATATCCCACTTCTTCAGAAAGAACATTTTTGTGCGTAGGTAACCCCTGGCTAATCCGAGATTTAACGCTAATGCCTGTTTTTTGAACGGGGATAGAAGATTTAATAATTGTATTTTGGAGACTATAAATGCATCAAGCGATATTTGTGTTTTTGCTCTCCGATTGCACCGGGAAAGATAACAGTTCTTATTTGAGTGTATGGCGGCACGTGCCTGAAAAAATAATGTCTTACGTAATAATGGTGAGTAGTATGTATTTGAAGCTGTCGTAATACTCTTTATTGCATTTTGTAACAGGGTCGAGCGGTAGCGGGTCCTGTTACTTTCTTAATTGTGGAAATGGCTCTATCATCCCTCCACTCTGGACACAGCAACACAAGACGTCCTCACAGCTACATGGAAACTTTTATTTTCCCTCACGTCACTGTGAGGGCACAGCAACTAAAAAGACGAGCGACTGACTCGAAGCTCGCACTCTGAATCCACTACTACTCCAACCAACGCTGACTGAACTGGTCGCGTCTCGCTCTTGTTACCCACGCTCCCCGCACATTGTCGCTGACCTTTCGCTCTCGCCTCCCGCTGACCCTCGGCCCTGACCACCTTAGGACTCTAAGTTGCCCTACCCTTCACTGGGGAAGCCTGGTCGCACCTAGATTACGTCAAAGGGTTACGGTGGCCTCGGACAGTGAGTCCTTGGCCCTTCCCTGCACAGATACCCTTTGTTTCCCACTCTTGAGTAACAGACGACCAGTAAAGTGCATGATGCTGCTATCCACGCCGTGCCGACTAACAGGGAGTTCAGGGGCTGGTCGGGCGGACGCCAGGGTGTTACGTAACCACCACCGGGCTACAATTTGTATTAAGATCTTTTTCCATCCTTCTTTCTCTCCCTCTGTCTCATTTTCTTTCCCTTTATGTTTCCTTCTGTCTGTCTTCCTGCCTGCCTGCCTGCCTGCCTATATGTCTTCTGTGAAAAGCTCACGACACATCTTGCTGTGTTTTCAGATTTCCTGAAATCGTCGTCCTCGTTGACTTTATTATCTTGGCAATCCTCTGGGTCACTCGTCAGCCGGGCTTTATTCCTGGCTGGAGCTCTCTCTTCGAGAAGGAGTAAGCTGTGGTCTTGTATGCCTGTGGGTGCTGTCAGGTTAACTGTGACCATGACACCTGTATGGTGTAGGAAAATATGCAGTCAGAAACAAACACCCCGATATAACCCTTTACGAAAATATCAGCGTACGCCAAGAATTCACAGTAAATTGACTGTGGGCATAATATAAAGACTTGTCTAATGTGGCTGAATTGACATGAAAAGTTGACCTTTCTGTGTTGCTGTAGTTACGTCAAGGATTCCACACCAGCAATCCTGATGGCAGTTGTCCTCTTCTTCCTGCCCTCACGACCTCCAAGATGGCTGCCTTGCTGCCGCTCCAAGTCGGACTCCATTAGTGAGTGTGTCTGGGGGAAAGGGAGACAACTGGGTATTACCGTATTATTATGTAGGCGTTCGTACAGAATACAGTATAAGCTCACGTAAGAAGCGAAATTCGCGCACACTGTGACAAAAGTTAATTCTAGGGTTAAGGCATCCCGAAAATTCCACAAATCATTTACACAATGTCTGCGCTACCTCAGTCTGTTTATTGTTCACCGTACAGCATGACAATTATTGGCAATACAATGACACATTATGAAGTGAAGTGTCACTTTACTGGTACTTTGCGACACGTGAGTTCCAGTCGAAGACGGAATAATATTCTTAATGTGTCACTTCCAGCAGCGCCTGTTCATCGCTGAGAGGGCGGAAGTCACTTGCACAACGTGATAGTCAAAGCAAGTTACAATCAGATTCAATCTGATAAAAATTAGTGTTTCATCTACTCCTACAAATTGGGAGTGAGAGAGAAAATAGCACATTATAATTTCCATTTTTTAAGTGTGCATTGTGCTCAATGGCCGGTTCCTTCACACTTTGAATCAACGAAATTTGAACGTTTTGCAAATTATCATCTAGATATTGGACGGGGGAAAATGACCATAAGTTTGAAGACCTTAAAACTGTGAGCAATTTACGGTCACGGATTACTTTGTACGACCGAATTTGAGCACCACTTTGCTTGCACGACTTCGCAGAGGGTTTTTTTCTTCTTTTTTTTTTAAAGATAAAATGTATTTTGCGACACGCATGGCAAGCCTTTTGCCTTTACCGATTCCACAGCACACGAGGAAGGCGAAAAGCGCCATCTACTCAGAGATCAACGGCGGCGTAAGTATATCTACAGCAGCCGGCGGACGTGTAGACAGACCCACGCATCCTGCACGCGCACGCTGGTCACGTACGCACGTGGTAGAGTCAGTGTGTATCCAGACAATTGATTAACACCACGCCTGCTTAATCGTTCCACCTTTCTGTAACAACCGAGCTGTGATGGAGTATGGAGGGCGCGCATCACGTTGTGTGATAAGACGTAATATCCCCGAAGCACAATTATTACAATTAGCTATCTGCTGCACCATAAATAGTGCTGCTTGGTGGGGCGGGG
>SMGT01004166.1:414813-435618 GCA_004794575.1 Lanistes nyassanus
TGCATCATATATTTTACGGGGAGAGGTACATGTGTTGACAGGTCTCAGGACTGTCTACGTGGGGTGTGCAGCATATATTTTACGGGGAGAGGTACATGTGTTGACAGGTCTCAGGACTGTCTAAATGGGTCAGCGGCCATCTCTCTGGCCTGGCACAGCTGGACGCATGGGTTATCGGCCTGCTGCTCACCTTGTTCATTGCCATAGCCACGGAGGTCACCAGCAACGCTGCAACCACCACCCTGTTTATCCCCATCGCTGGCGACTTGGTGAGTAGCTGCCGAGATCTGCCTGCTAGTCGCTAAAAGCTGGTGAACTTTTTGGTGAGATCTGCGAGTGAATGCTCGGCAAAGGGCTTTTCTGTGAGACCTGGGGAGTCTCCTCGGATATCTGATGAGCATATGGTCGGTGAAATATGCTGTAACCATTGAGAGCCGGGATGAATTAGGTGAGATCTTGTGAGTACACAACGAGATCAAGTGAGAAAACCATGAGATCTGGTAGGCACGTACAGTGAATCCTGATACGCAGTCGGTGAGATCTAACGAGATATGGGGACCATATAGTGCTTGAAGAGTGAACGAAAACACCGACGACAACCCACTGAGATGTGGGAGGGCATATTTTGAGATCTGATAGGAGTAAGAGATCCAGGTTATCATAAGTATGCATGGACATTTGGTGAGTACTCATTGAGTGGACAACGTGTGGGCCCTGCTAAGACAGGAGTGTATCTTGACTGTGATTTCCGTATTTCTGCTAAGAAATAGACTGCACATTTTGAATAATAGCATTAAAAATAACATGCAGCTTGACGTTACACAGCTGAGCTACAATTTGTAGGTTGTAATTGTGAACCAGGTAGCACGAACAGATTCGATCATTTTGATAAATTCAGTTTTTAAAAAAGTATAAATATAAAAGTCTAAGGGAAGGAACCGATAATTTCTAAAGAGCTAATCCTCTCTACAGTGATTTCCCTTTAATTAACTATGATCTAACACGTGCAAATGGCTGCCTTCTTGACTGACAGCTGATCCGATTAAAGAAATATTTCTGCTGAAAATGTCAGTCCACTGTCCCAGAAAGCAATCTTTGCCAAATAAAATACATTTGAAATGTTTATTAAGTTGATCTGAAAACATGAAGTGCTAGACACTAGAACTATAGAGTATAATGGACAAATATCTATTACGATCATAGCCTGTTTCAGCAATTTCGTTTTTTAATGATTACAATAAATTTCTCGCGTGATCTTTTTCCTCACAGGCTGTGCAGCTGGGCCTGAATCCATTGTATTTCATGATTCCATGCACCATCTCAGCGTCTTTGGCCTTCCTGTTGCCAGTAGCAACGCCGCCTAACGCCATCGTATTCGCGACAGGCTACTTGAAAGTAAAGGACATGGTACGATGTAAATTTTGGTCTGTCGGACGCTTCATCCATACACACAGTCGTCAGTTGAGAGTTAGGCAGAACGGACCTTATGTCCGAATCTTTCCTCTCTCTCTTAGATCTAAAGAGCGTCTGTTTGGCGAACTGTCTCTTCTCTTGGCGAACTGTCCGCTGGGAAAACGTCCGCTGTTAAAACAAAAGATCCCTAAAAAAAACATTGTAGGAACTGAAATTGTCCTCCATGGTGTTAAAAAAAACCAACACCTATCTCTTTGGTCGTCGTGCATGACTCCAGTAGCGAAAAAGTCTGTTTTGGCATGCTTGGAAGCGAGGCGTGCTTACGCATGCCTCTAAATCAGAAAGCCCCGAACGCTTGATGTAGAAGGATGTCACAAGGGTATAGACAGTGGCTTGTCACTACCTACTGCTCTGAGCTTTGGGCAGTTTTCGTACGAAACAGTTTTATGTTTTGCTTTATTTTTTTCTTTTTGGCGTAGAGTATGAACAATCAAGTAGAAAGTAGCATGAATGGACTTATGGAAAGTACTGTAGACAGTTTACCTGTTATTGGCCTATCACGACATCATGCAGCATCACAACCAAGACACATGTGACACGACCCTGGAAACGCCGCACTGGGCATTAGGGAATAGTGTAAGCATGAAAAAATCCACTGCCATTAACTTTACTCGGGAATTAGCTTTTCGATAAAGAAAAACACTGCCTTAAGTCCAACTTTGAATGATTCATATCGATTCTGTGATAGCAACAGTTCGGCAAGCTTCAACGGTTTTTTCCTCGAAATCTATTGTTAAGAACTTAACGGCGCGTTTGAATTGATGCCTAATTGTTTGCTGACTTTTCAAAAATAGAAAAACTCTGCTATGTGGCAATATGAACTTATTTTTGGCAGGTGCTGGTTGGGCTGCCCATCAACATATTCGCTGTCGTGGCTCTTAGCGTGGCCTGCAACACGTGGGCAGCATCGGCATACGACCTCTTCAACATCCCGCCAGCCTTCCTGGTCAACGCCTCCTCCACGAACATTAACAACACTTTAATCTACAGTATAAATAGTTCCATTCCTTTAAACGTTTCCGTCACGTCTTGAACTTCAGATAATTTTTTTTTTCAAAATTTGCCCTTTACTGGGCGGCGCCCATCACAGAACCTAGACTAGGGTCGTCAGCTAGAGCACATATCAAATGTTCATTATCAGATACACGTTCCCCGCCCGCCTCCCTGTTTAGAGGACCAAATGTGAGTGCGTATGTATAGGAAGGTGTACGTGGACGAAACAGGGAAACAAAACATTCTCTGTTCTTGCTGGACTTAAAAAGAACTGATTCAGACTAATGCACAATCAAACCTCAATATATTTTGTATTTTCCTTCCATATGGATTCTTCGTGTCTTGCACAGTTTGATCAGGTTATGGTGGGGAAAAACCACAACGAAAGAAAAGTATTTTATGTCGGTGTTTACCATGTTCGTATAAAGATGGTTTTGTCTCATTAACCACATAGCTACCAAGAATAAAGTGCATATCTTCATGATATTAATAATAATGCATGTAAATAAATATCGCTTATATATAGAATTAACACTCATCGCGATCCATGTTGTGAAGAATAAAGAACCCATTATATTGATATACTTGTAACAAAATCTAATGCTGCCACCATGATTGCAATAAAACAGATACATTGTACAGTACTAATATGCGGACCATAATACTTATGAATTGTTATGATTGATACTAATGACGAAAATCATGGTTTTGTCAATATTGCTGTCACAGCTAGGTAGACCGACAAGAGTATCACACAAGCGCATGCACACAACACCCATTGTTTATGTTTATATACGTTTATGCGCCGCTTGTTACTGATCATGTTGACGTTGATGTTGCTGGGTAAATAGCATCATCTTGACACAAGGCAGGCTGTCCGCATGGTGTTCGACTACTAGTCCCGTTGTACCTCCTTTCTTCCAGTGTTCATATTCTTCGCGTTTTAGATGAGCATTGAATACCAGTGAGTCAGCAAGTGTGACGAGATTTTGTTTGTGGTATTATGCTTGCACTTCTTGTAGAAGGTAATTTGAATGCGCATACGTAACCTTTGAAATCAGAAGTAATATAATTGTGTTTGTAGCATACCATGGCAGTAAGAAAAAACATTTCTCGGTGCTTTGTATTAATGACAAACAATTCTGTGTTTTAGGATTGCTTGAAAAAAAATTTCTTGTAGCATCTTGGTAGAGAGATAGAACATTTCTTGTAGTATGCTAGTATTAAGAACACTATTTATTGTGCAAATGCACATTAAAAGCTATCTTATCTGAAGAAATCAAATGCTCGTGTGTTTAATAGAAACACTGGTTCACAGGACCGGAAACCGGCAGCTATTATAATACTGAGAGTTGTTTCCCTTCGTTGTGGAAGTTCTATTGTTTATTCCATTTCGCTTCCCGAAGTAGAAGTAGCAAGGGTGCAAAAGATAGAGAGAAAATCTGATGGCATTTCCATGTGACTGCCTCGTTCCGCAGTTGTTGTAAAATAGTGTGACCGACAAAATCTAGGCCTGTTACATTCCTACCTCTTTAATATCCCCCCCCCCCCCCCCTTTTGAATTTCGTATTCATACTCTACTCAAAAGAAAACGTTATAGCATGCTCAACGCATTTGGTGCGTGTGTGTGTGTGTGCGTGCTTGCGTGAAATTAGATTATTCCATACGAATGGATAGATACGGTTACCAAAGATGCAAGTAATGTACAGATATCTAATGCTGATGCAATATTGTGATGTGATCTTTGATGACGTACCATTAAAGACAGTGAAGTGAGGAAACAAACTGATCTTCTGCTATACTAAGCATATTATGGATATTTTGTTACTTTGTGCCAGCAAAATCGTTTGCAAGTTATGCAGCAGAGTAAAGGGGCCTCTGCTGTTTACTTTCAGAAGCTCTAAGTGTTCTGTGAAGAAAAAAACGGTGAAGCGCAACTTTTATGTAATGTCGTTCGGCGGACAGTGACAAAAAATGTGTGCACAAACTGTTGTAAACACAGATACTACTATATACATGTCACCCATGTTTCTTGCTTCGATTTCACCAAATAAATACTTTGTCATTAAATGCGTCAGTGAAAGGTCTTGTCATTTTAATTTCCACTAGTATTCTTTACCTTTACATCAAACAAGTAACACTTGTTCTTAACAAATACATCGCTGTCTTTGATCAGTGATTTAGGTTTTTCCGATTAAAAATTCCCGCAAGACCGGCTGTGTGTTACGTATAGTAGCCATGATTATTAAATATTATAGTTTTTAGATGAAGTAAAAGCTGACACTTTCACGTTACACTAAATGTCATTGTAATTTGTTGTCCAACCGCAGAATGTTGCGACTGTGCTACTTTCTCTTGAAAATGCGGCTTTTAAGCTCTGCTGTCAGCAGACTTCTCTCTCTCCTGGCTCCAGCGAACACCGCCTTGTTCTCTTGAAAACGACGATACAGGTAAGGCAAGGTCACGTGCACAGGTCCGTACGGTATGGATTTTCTGGCCAGGTATCCAGCCACACCTAGTAAAGAGGACAATAAGTTTAATTCAACACAGTAAGCAAGGAGTGTTCAAGTTAGAACTCTTAATTTGTTAGCAAAAAAAAAAAAAAACCAAACCCGCATTTTACATTGATCTAGAACGTTTTAGTGTAAAACGTACTTTGATCTGTGTTCTCGAAAGTGTTCAAATGGCGGGACAATGTATAACTGGTGTTCTGATAAAGTTCCAACTGTGTGCCAGCAGTAACAGTTCAGTCAAGTAGGGGCATGCCAAGAACACTTAGAACACATAAGCACACATCTTGCTATTTACACACGCAGCACATTAACACTTTATACATATAATTAATGTTAAAATATTTAAAGTGTACTCTCCTTGTTCTCTTTTATACTCAATTCAGTTGGAACACAGGTGTTCTGAACGTCAATGCACTGAGCTTCTTTTGTTTTTATCAGCGCCCTTCTTAACTTGATTGATGTGAACTCTAGATCGCTTAACCTGGCCCTATATAGACATGAGGGCTGGGAACTTGCATTCGTGCAGTTAACAAAAATGCTTACCGAGACAAGTGGACATGTGATCGGCCATTCCGTACAACTGACCAAAAAACACGGACCCGGCTCCAGGATTAATGCCAAGCTCATGCATTCTGTACCGGAATGAAACAACCATCAGTGTCTCCAAAAAAAGCGTATCAGAAGAAAATCAGCAGCTGGAAACATTTCACTGGCAGCATCTGCCATAGCGTACTGACATATTTACAGTAAACGTTGTCACTGCATACTCAACAGTCGCCGTAAATGTTTTACCAAATAGTCGCTCATATGGTTGAGGGGGGAGGAGGGAGGGAGGAAAAGATATTGCAGATGCTAGCGCATGATCTGGTGCTTGTTCATGGATGGTGGCCGGAGTGGGGAGGGAAGGTGGGTGCTCGTGTGTGCGCGTGTGGTCACGTGCACTGTTTCCCCACTAGGTGTTGACGCGGTGCAGGAAAGGCTTCTCCACGTAGCCGCCACCTCTATATCTTTCGTTTCTAATTATGCGCGACGTAGGACATATTTTAAATGTTCTATCTCTCTCACATACACAGGTATCCTCTCAAGCCCACATCGAACCTTTTCACAGCCAGAAGCGCCGACTGTTCATTATGCGAGGCCACCAAGAGCCGATATTTATCTGGCCGTTGGACCACCTTATCCAGAATCAGCGCCATAGCCTCGTTGTAGGCAGCGGAAGTCGCGTCACAAGTGTCTTGCACCGGGTCCTGGCGGCCATCTTTTGCAGCCAGCAGGCGTTCTTTGTGCATGTAAGCCCCGCGCACCAGCTTGACGGCCAAACCTACGTCATGTGACTCGGTGAACTGCAGGTCACGCAGCAACACTTCTCTGGTGGACTGTCATGCAAAACAAATGAAACAGGCCTTGGACAGCACTCCTGTAACATCTGGCAATTGTATCCTTATAATGGATAATGTCTGGAAAATACTCTTTCCTTATAATGGATAACGTGGCAAATCATGTATCCTTGTAATGCATAATGTCTGCGAAATATTGTATCCTTACAATGGAAAACATCTGGCGAATACTGTATCTTTATAATGGATGCTCAGCGTGTAATAACAATGATATCGGCCAATAGTTAATCGCAAACTGTCGGTCCGCTATGAGACATCACCTTTAATTTTTTTTCAGACTTCTCTTGCTGCAGTTTTGATTCTACGGCTTTACAGTTAATATGACTATAACTTTAGTTTTTACTGACTCTGAGATAGGTTTGATAGGTGGAGAAAACTGACTCTGAGATACGTTTGAAAGGTGTAGAAAACTGACTCTGAGATAGGTTTGATAGGTGCAGAAAACTGACTCTGAGATACGTTTGAAAGGTGTAGAAAACTGACTCTGAGATACGTTTGAAAGGTGTAGAAAACTGACTCTGAGATAGGTTTGATAGGTGTAGAAAACAAGTGGCCGTCTGATTCTAGTGTTGCATCTCAACGTCATCGCTAGGGTAGCCAGGTTGAGGGCGGGGTTCAGGTAGGTGTATTCGGCATCCACCATAACCATCACATTGTCACCCACGGCTGCCTGAAAATAAAAGGACGAACATTAAAACACACACACACACACATACACACGCGCGGAGGTAATAGTGAGTACTGCAGTAAACAAAATCATGTAGGCCTACAGTGTTTTTTTTAATAAAATTAATCCAGGCTGGCAACAACGCCAGCAAAAAACTTCAGCATGAACTTTGACCCTCACCTCGCAGACTCGAGCTATTCGCTGAAGCCCTTTTTCCAGTTGGCGCTCCATGTCTTCTGGAAATTTTTCTCCGAAAATCTGGAAAGGAATAGGCACAAGGTGCCAGTGCCGAGATGTGATTGTGCAGTACTGTTCCTAAAAACATTACCGTAAAAAGGAAAGTGGTATGTTTTACGTATGAACAGGAGATAAGAATGCTCATGCAAGTAACGGTAGTAACGCCTGGGATGGATCTATTTTTGACTTTTACGTACGGGCCTTGGATGATCGTCTGTATCTCCTATTCATACGTAAAGAAGCACGTAAAATATACAGGGCGAATGAGCCTTACGACCACCCTTATGACCGAAAGTGCAGCTACGGACGCCAATGCAAGCCGGCCCAGAATACGCAAGTTAAGCGTAAAAAAGTGAGCGACTATTGTCGCCGGGTCTGTGTCAATAGCATGCTGTGCGATTTTTATTTCTGTGACTGACCTGAGCGGTGTCTAGCCTTTGACCGCCAAGGACTTCAGCCAAGGACTCCACCACGGACGGCTTGCTGGAAGGTTCTGGACATTTCTGACTGAGAAATTCCTGCGCACATTGCCATTGAAGTGCACCAATCACGACGTGTCACACAGGAAATACATAATATAATTACTTCAGTGACCTGCGACCGCTGGGCTACGAACAGAACATGCAAAAGAGATAAAAGCCAGCAAAACACCAGGCCGGAGTGGCGGAAATTAACCAGTATATTAGTCACAGTCTATCCATGATTACTTCTTCAACAATGGCACAGAAAATGTACTCGTTCATTTGCTTACTTCTAGAACCTTCACACAATCTGGTAGAATGACGGAAATTACTCTTTTTTTTTTTAGTGGTTTGACTCTAAGCACGTCAATCAGTTAAAAAAAAGTGGTATATACGATCGATCCTGTAAACATACACAAAGATTTCCTGGCAGTAGGGCCGTGATCCTCATTTGAATCATGGGATAAACGGGATCCAGGTCACGTGACATTCCCATGCTTTTCAAGATGGTGCACAGATTGTCATCGAAAAGCTTGTCAGGGGTCCTTGAAAGAGAGCAGTGAGGGAAAAAAGAAACACATATTAACGGTCTCCTGACTCTTTCCTAACAATTTTTTTAACTTTGTGTCCAGATATGCTAGTCTTGACCATATGAATAGAGTCACAGTTTTGGCACACACAAAATTATAGTTTGCAACTATACTGAAAAATCGACCGATGTGGCCATTTAAAGTTAATTATCCTTACCTTTACTGCTATTGCAACATTATGTGAGAAACAGATTCTATCACTAAATGAGATTTTTGTAATAATAGTACAGTAGTGTTATTGTAGAAAAAGGACTTCGCGAAAATTTGCGTTTGGGCAAAGAGAATTCGGTATTTACGAGAGATATGGAGGCCTGAACCGCACTAGAGCCTATCGCGAGAAAGAGATCTCATGTGTTGGTAGAATTCTGGTAAAACAGAAAGAAGACACGTTCACATCCTAAACATGTCGTACCAGCCTTTCCTGGAAACAAACACCACTGGTCAGCTTGTTGGGACGCGTCGCCAACTGGAAATTTGTGAATCGTGACAACTCTGTTTTGAGTCGTCTATTGCTGGATAAACGGTTTGCATCGAGTTGCCTCTTCGCCCAAACGCGCTTTTTCGCGCGCTGAAGTCTTCCACAGTCACCCACTGGTAATTGGAATGCACGTCGTCCTCCATGGGAGCTGCCAGGAGAGGTCCCACGTGTACTTCCTGCAGTCTGGCCACAGCTGCCCTGATCTCGTGTGCACTGGGCCCAGCCACGTACTGCTTGTACACTGTTGTCCTCAGCAGCCACTCCGTCACTCTCCGCCCCAGCACCTTCTCGGTCGCGCTCATCAGCTGTGAAGCGGACAATGCCACTGTGACAATTCTTGTGGAAGAATCAAAGAACTCCACCTGAAGCCTTTTGGCTACATCTATGCAGAAGACGATTTGGCCTATAACCGCGAGGACCTGATGCTGGCTGAGGGTCAGGGAGAATGCTTCTATCTCGAGTCAATCTTCTTTCAAGACAGACTGCTTATATATCTCTCTCTCCCCACCCACTCTCTCTCTCTCCCTCCCTACCCACTATCTCTCCCCCCCTACCCACAGTCTCTCTCTCCCTCCCCTACCCACTCTCTCTCTCCCTCCCTCTCTCTCTCTTGGATGATCTATATTTCATTAATTTAAAATAATTTTATTGTCTACTATCTGGAACAATGCTGCATGTTCTAACAGTTAGTTCTCATCTGGCTTTGAGTAAAAGTTCTTGTTAAACATACAGAAAAAACCAGGAAGAAACATGGATTACCGACTTTTAAAGAATTGTCCGCCAACCATTCAAATGAGCAGAACCAGAGCACGCCCAGGGCCCTAGCTATATCCAGCGTTGTTTTGTTGACGAAAGCCAGTCTGTGGTCGTCAAACGACTCGAGGAAACTGGACGTTGTTCCCTTTACGTGTTGGCTGTTCGCCTTCCCCTCCGCTTCTAGCGACCGAGTGGATTGGTGTAACGCCTGCTGGGCGAGAATGTCAGTGAGATTTCTAACCCTCGGCAAGCTGTGACTTTTTGCAGAACGTTTCCCCTGGGGCTGGAAAGGGAAAAGTGCGGGCGGACCATGTACGATCGTGCGACAGGTAAAGACGCAGTTGGGCTTTCGTGACACGTCGTCAAATTTGAATTTTATGCCTCCGACTGCAGGAAGACGGTGCGTGCCTCTGGAACTGCAGGTGTAAGACAAGAGCCGGGAAGAAGAGGTTGGAGAAAAACAGCGACATTTTGCGGGAATGGAGGTTTCAAGCTGAAGACAGCGCGGTACTGCTGATCCTGCTACTCTGGCGTGTTGCATGCTTGTCTTTGCTGAAACCCGCAAACAGGAAAGTCGTCAAGGACGCCGTGGAAACTCCACCATGACATGTCAGTGATAATGCACCCCCCCCACACACACACACACATATATACCATGACATGTCAGTGATATTGCAAAAAACCCACCATGACATGTCAGTGATAATGCCCAAAAAATCCCACCATGATATGTCAGTGATAATGCAAAAAAACCCACCTCATCATGGCATATCAGTGATAATGCAAAAAAAACCACCATAACATGTCAGTGATAATGCAAAAAAACCCACCATAACATGTCAGTGATAATGCAACAAAAAACCCCACCATGACATGTCAGTGATAATGCAAAAAAAAAACCCCAAACCACCGTGACATGTCAGTGACAATGCAAAACAACCTCCATCATGACATGTTAGTGATAATGCCAAAAACCACCATGACTTGTCAGTGATAATGCCAAAAAAAGCCCACCATGACATGTCACTGATAAGGCAAAAAGCCCACCATGACATCTCAGTGATAATGCCAAAAAACCCACCATGAAATGTCAGTGATAATGCAAAAAAAACCACCATGACATGTCAGTGATAATGCCAAAAAATCCCACCATGACATGTCAGTGATAATGCAAAAAAAAAAACCCACCATGACTTGTCAGTGATAATGCCAAAAAAAACCACCATGACATGTCACTGATAATGCAAAAAGCCCACCATGACATGTCAGTGATAATGCCAAAAAAACCACCATGACATGTCAGTGATAATGCCAAAAAAACCACCATGACATGTCAATGATAATGCAAAAAAATCCCACCATGACATTTCAGTGATACTGCTAAACACCAGGTTTGACTAGGACTAAAATGGTACGGTACTTTGGGGCCATCGTGGCATCCGAGAAAACGTGTTGGGGGAAGTGGGGCATACAGTAGCTATCGCACGGTCTTGTCGTAACCACGTCACTGGGGGAGGGGAGGTGGGAATCAGTGGCAATAGCAACGCATTCTTGTCCCCTGGGTTCAGATCCCTTGTCCTACACACATACTTTCTCTGGTTTACGGGGATCTTTTCCTTAGTCTTCCGTCTCTCATTCCGTCTGTTCTCATCATAAATAAGTAGTAGTTCGTGAATTAGCTCTAAAAAGGAATAGCAGCCAGCCAGCCTACCAATAAACCAACCAAGAAGACAGTACGTGTCATGGATTTGGATCTCACGTCCAGCACAATACTTCTGTTTAAATTTGGTGCCTTTTTTGCAAGACTGTGAGATCCTAGGCGCCCCCCCCCCATCCCCCTTCGATCTTCGATTTCCTAATCCTATCCCCTTCGCTATAAAGTGAATTAAATTGTTTTCTAAAGTTGAAAGTTAATGTCAAGAAGACTTTAGTGTTAATATTACCAATATGGAAGAATATCAACATGATTGCTTTCTACATTCGACAGTTAATACCAAAAAGATTTCAGTTCCTAACCTGTCAGATCCGACGTGTACAGGGAACGCTACTGAAGATCTCCACGGTTCCTACTGAAAACTTAGTACAAACAGTATCACAGATGGTCTCTGTGTCATTCTCTAGTTCGTGACGCCGCGTTAGCTGGTCACGTTAGCCGTGAGACATGCTGTCAAGTGATAGCGTGGGAATAGTCGAACGATAAAGGTTGTAATTAAAAGAGCTAAATCCCAGCCTCTGCGACAAAGATTGCATCCAATTACAACTCAAGAGGATTTCGTAGTTCGTTTAAGGCACTAACCGAGTTCTCTTTTGGGCTTCGAGAAGGGGAAACCATTTTTTAAATCACTTTTGGTGGAATTCTGTTGTTAGATATACACTTATCCCAAATGCAATGTTTCTGCGATATTGCTTATATTTAAAGAACGTCAACTCGAAAATACCTGCAAAATGATCTCCTTTTGTTTTTTAAGACTCGTTTTTTAAATTTGTTTTACCAGGTTCTTCCAGCAATGATTTCAAGATCGACAAATGTGATAGCAACAAATAAATTGGGCCAAGCTAGTTAATACCGTAAGACAGATGAATAAGGACACTATGAATAAGGACAACAGAACAATGATAACAGCAATGATGGACGACAATGAGTCATTGAATGACGATTACAATGACAAAAACATTGCAGGGATAAGAACCTGCGAGATCTTCTAGTACATTCTAAACTCAAAGCCACCACAACCCTCCCCCCATCCTGCGGCTCCACCCCATGCAATGTCCCCCGTTGCCACACTTGCCCCTACCTGAACACCAACACAACACTCCACACACCCAACACCACTTTTGTCATCAAGCGCCACTTCACCTGCACCAACAGCAACATCATCTACGCCATCACATGCACCTTCTGTCCCACTTTATTCTACATCGGGGAGACAGAACGCACATTCAACACCCGCTTCACAGAACATCTAGCTGACACTAAACACCGCAGAAAAGCACCAGTTGCACGTCACTTCAGCACACCCCCACACACAGCCGACAACATGAGGGTCTGTGGTATCTGGAAAATGAAGGGCGACTCCACTGACCGCAAGAATATGGAATCCTACTTCATTACCCATTTTGGTACCATGGCACCTACTGGACTCAACCTCAGACACTGACCCTCCACCTCCCTCCTTTTCTCTTAACCCCCTTGCCCGCGCTTCTCTCTCCACCCCGCCCCCTCTCCACCCCCACCCTTCCCTACCCTTTCCTACCCACCTGGCGATTGGCTGCCCCTCTTTTTAACCCTTCTTACTCACTGTCCCTTAGTCATTTTCCTGCTGTCCAGCCCATGCGCCACATCTACTGAAGCTAATAGTCTTTTTCTTCTGTTTTCGTTGTTGTCGTGGGTTTTTTTTTCGTCGTTTTTGTGTCGTCCTGATGAAGGGGTAGTGCCCCGAAACATGTAGATTGTCTTCGTCTTTGTCATGTCTTAGCTTGGTCCAGTTCCCCTGTTTTTAAACTGGCGACAGTGGTAATTAACTATAAAACCGACGACATTAACGATGACAACAAATATGACAACAGGAACGACAGTGACAACTGCACGATACAACGTACAAGTACAACGAAGAAAAAAAACCCAAGCCTGATAATGAAATATTGTTGTCGTTGTCGTTGCTTTCGTTAATCTCGTCGTCACCTTTCTCAAAGTCTTTGTTTATCATCGTCATTGTCGCTGTTGTTGCTTAGTCGACGTTGCAAGTCGTTATCATTGTCGTCATCGTTTCTGCAGACTATCTGCGCAACGCAAACTATGGAGAGGCAAAGTAACGGGGAATTCAAGTCGATGGCGTCTATATTCGGAATCAGACGTCAGTGGCAAGTGCTCTCGAAGATGCGGACCTGAGCATGCGCATTACCAACTGAGCTGGGGAACATTTCCGGGATTCCGCGCTTTCTGGAGTTGCTTCGACCTGAGAGAGATGACGCGATCTCAGTTTGCTCCTCGTGCTATGCAAGAGAGACAACTCTCCTATCTCTTGGAGCGGGGTGGTGTGGGGGAAAGAACATCTCGTTAACCTTCGACATAACCTTGACCTTTCAACACCAAAGCCCGCGCCATCAAATAGTTATCGCTTCCGCTGTACGATTCGTGTTTATTGTTTAGAGAGGTGCATGGGGTTGCTATCGCAGAAATTAAAGAAAAGCCGAACGGGCATTGATCGTGCATACATTTTAAAGGCCATTCAAGAACCAGTCCCACACCGAGCATGAGACTTCTAAAGCCGGAGTGGGTTACAAACGACGGTGAGCGTTCGTTCTTCCAAATTATGGCTGGAATCATGTTCTATGATAGACAAACGTTAGGATTTTGCAAAGGCTGTTGTTACCAAATCCATGTCCTAAGATCTTCGATTGGGCTAAACTCTGAGGGAACAATAAATCCTATATGCTGGTTTTCATGGGCGGCCTTGTTGGGAAAATGCCGGTCTGTAATAAAATATTGGAAACGCCGAGATACCACTGGTGACTGACTAAAAACACTGTGTGACTATGAGTATGACATAAACTGACAATGAACTGAGCTGCATTTCAGATTTCTTGGAATTACATAGATCAGGCTATATTATAGGAGTATTGTGCTTTTTTCATTATTAACTACGGTAGTGACATCGACACAATAACTGGCGCTAGTGACACAATAAGTTAGTTGTGTTATTGTGTTATACATCACAATAATTGAGATGTATGACATCTCACTACATGCGAGAAGCCATTTATTAATCCACATAATTTTTATAATAAACATGCACGGGAAAATTGCAAACACCAAAACAATGTCATTTGGTGCACACATCTGGCATGTATGATACAAATTACATGTAGCTTTGTTACATCAGAATCTACTTCTGTGCAAGCTCATAATTTTTCAAATAGTGCATTATACAAGTAGTCATATTAATTCCATTTTTAACTTGAAATTTTCAAAGTGTTTGTCCATGCATGACATTTGCAGACAAACCAGTCTTTTCCATTGACATCCATCCAGATGGATCAAGAGTGGCTACAGGTGGACAAGGTATTGCATTTTAAATTAAGATGGACATATTCAGCTTCACACAATAACCATACAAACCATTTCCAGCAACATTTGGCAAGATTTGCTGTAATACCTGACCCTATTTTATTGAATTGTCAATGTGAGGAATTGCAGCCCTTGCAGCTGCACAGAGCCTCTGAACAGATTTGAAAATTATTTGTATATCGGTGCATAAGTTACCTGGACTTATAATTTAGATGTGGAATGGTATGCTGAGGTAATGTGATTTGTACCTGTTAATTTGTTTTAATGCCATTTTCTTGGAATTCAGTTGACTTAATTGATATGGTTAGACTTGTGTTGCTCATTTACTAAGTTTTTGTAGAGAGCTGCTGATATAGGACCTTGTTGGAAGTTTTTGCATGCAGTGACCGTCTGCTTTTTAGAATGACAAAGTTGCTTCTGACCCAAGACAGAGCAAACACACCAGCTTGCAGGTAGTTAAGAGGGTACAAGGGTATTGGATTTTTCTTGTGGGTATCACTGTCAGTTGTCATGTTGGCAGTTGACATCACAGACAACCTTAGAATTAGATAGCCCTTGGACAATTTTAGTTGTTGCCTCAATCTCTGTAAGCTGCTTGAATTTTCTTTATCCCGCTGCAGCATGTATTTTTTTTTCTTAAAAAGGAGTCTAAAATTAGAGTACATTTACACTTTGACCTATTCAGGTGAAGATTGTGGCAAAGTTGTGATATGGAACATGGGACCTGTCCGAGATGAAAAAGAAGAGGCGGATCCCTCCACACCAAAGATCCTATGCCAGATGGATAACCACCTTGGTACTTTGTCAACATTTTCATGGGAGTTTCTCAAACACCTCATAGCTGATTTGTCCCATTGGGAGTTTCTCAAACACCTCGTAGCTGATTTGTCCCATTGGGAGTTTCTCAAACACCTCGTAGCTGATTTGTCCCATATCTTTCACTGCATCAGCTCACAGCAGTCTTCGTACTATTATTAAAGCATATTCAAGAGTGCATTCATACCTGTCTGCTTTATTTTCTAAAACCAACTTTTAAAGAACATCATCCTAAACAAAACTCCTGATAACTCACAGTCGGGGGTAACTTACACACAAAGATTTGACCTAGAGATGTGCAGGTTGAACTCTACCTTTTTAAATATTGATCCTCAGATTTCAGGCTCGAGGGTCATTTTGACCCCTTTTTTAGTTTAAAAAAAATTCCAGAAGCACTGCTAAAGTTAATACTTCTGTAAAAATCAAAAGGTAAATGGGTGAATGAGATAACCTTGAAAATATGAATTTAAAGAATAGTTGGATAATGTGTTGGAGAATATAAATATTTTGATCCAAAGTTATTGAATCTTTAAATGTCATTTGGATATGGTTGGATTTATTCATTTTCTATTGCAATTTGCAGTCAGGCAACCATGCATTGTTTGCAGGATGTGTTAACTGTGTCCGATGGTCAGGGAATGGTAAATATCTGGCATCGGGTGGAGATGACAAGCTGATTATGATCTGGCAGACAAGTCGGTCAGTTGAACGATTTCACTTTGTAGCAGTATAGTTTCATTGAAGATTATTTAGTCTGCAATGGTGTTCTGAGCATGCAATAACCTGTGGTGTGAAGGTATAGAAACTGTTTCTCCAGGAGAAACTGTGTAAGGTCAACCAACAATAAAGTCACAAAAACTTCCGTTACTACTAGCTGTTATCTGCCTTTTCATTTCAGTGGGTTTGGTTCAGGAAAATCGTTTGGTTCCAATGTCACAATTGTCGAACAGTGGCGACCAGTGGCTACGCTAAGAGGGCATACAGGGGGTAAATAACATTCATTTTGGAATGTTTTAATGAAAGTGAAGATGTTTACAGTTAATTGCATGTGACACTTTGTGTTTGTTTTACTAGCTTAAAAGATAAGTCCTTGGCAACTAAGGAGAAAAACTCTCATTCCCAAGTTATTGTTATCAATGTAAACAGAGTAGTAATGCTGTTGAATGTCACTTTTTTTTTAAAAAAGATTACTGTCTTTTTTTTTAAATTGAGGACCAGCAGCACATTCATATTTGTCTGTTTTGATGTATGTATTGCATTAGCACTATTGATACAAAGATAAGCTGGTCATGTGATGAATCTGTATGCTGAGTAGAGTGTTAACAATTGTATATCTATAAAATAATAGGCAGTTTATCATAGTAAAATATAATGGTTATCACTTGAGCAGATGTGCTGGACTTAGCATGGTCACCTCAAGATGTATGGCTGGCATCCTGCAGTGTGGACAACACAATTGTTGTCTGGAATGCACTGAAGTTTCCAGGTGATTTTCCTCTCCTATCAGAAATCTTAGATATTGCTGGCTAGGGACAGACTGTTAAGTCTTTTGTTGTTAGAAACCCCTCCCCAGAAGTAAACAACAAAAAAACATGATGCTTGAAAAAATAACTAGTTCACTGTGCCACGTGTAAGCTTTGAGGTTTAATGTAGATTAGAGAATATGTAGTATGGTAATCTGACTGCCACTTGCATAAGCTTGAAGTGGTGTAGGTCAGTCACTGACCTACGGGTGTATGCCTTTTTACAGAGCAAGTAGCCGTCCTGAAAGGTCATTCCAGTCTTGTAAAAGGGATCACTTGGGATCCAGTCGGGAAATACTTAGGATCTCAGGTAAGGTGTTATGTAGGTTTTTTTTTTATTGTAGCAAGTTCAATGTTATATTGGTGAATGACATGTGACCGTTCACAATATTGGGTAAAACTGTAAGCATTGACAAGTAGCCCCAAAAGAATCAGGGGGAAAAAATATACACTTCCTGGTAATTCGGTAAGAAAAAGTGCCTCAATGTTAGAGAGGTTGGTTTCTACAAAAGTGACTGAAAAACGAAAAATTTTGCATGATACACTTTTGCATCAAAAGAGCTACTCGAGGGTTGAATCAAGAGAGTAAACTGTTGTCTGCTATAAGGGAAGCATTTTATTCCATAACATTCATGGGATTCCCTTCTTGGGATTGCAAATGGCAAGTTTACCACTACAGTGAAGCTTTAGAGGGTACATCTCTGAACAGTTTCCTAAAATTTTCAAGACACTGAGGATGCTTGTGGTTGGGTGATTGTTCATGCCTTGCAAGGGCTGAGTTTTGAAAGTTAAATGAACCAGCAATGAACTTGTTGTGACTCTGGTTTTTCGAGACAATTTCATGTTTGCAGCAGAACAAATGCGGCAAGACATAACACAATTTTCAAACATATATCAACCGAACTCTTGGTTCCACCTTTCTTGAAAATCATAAATGTGGTGTGTACGCAGTTTCTTTGCTGCTGAAGCCAGCTGTTGGGCTTCAAGTTCTACAGTAACATTTTCAATGACAGGTAAAGGTCAGTCACCTACAAAAATGTTGTTTGCTTTGGTGAGCCATTTTGACCAGTGGCCTCGTGCTGCATTCAGTCAATCAGAGAACGGTAAACATTCCCAGCATGGCAGACCTGTGTTGATGTTGATTACAGCCAATCAGAACAGTTGTGTTCAACGCTTGCAGCCAGCAATTTTTTTTTTTGGCAGTGCATGCAAAATATACTTCATCTTTTTGGACTTGAATATTTTGTGTATCGCTGCTGTGAAATTTTGCTGGATGGCAATACTTCCACTGTGAAGTTTTGTTGCATTTGCGTACCCCCAGTGCGAAACATTTTGGCATAGTTTGGAGTTATGTACACCATGGATACCCTTAATCATATAGAAAGATAAAAATATGTTTAGCTACACGCCATCAGCACCAATAGTCAGCTGCATAGCAAAACAGCCAGCATTACAGCAGAAGTACTGAAAGTATCGAACAAAATTGCCATCGTTTCCACTTTTGGTCAAGTAACTAACAGGAAGAAGACACCAAGCAGGTTTAAGAACAGTTCAGATTTTCTTATTATAGAGTTTTTAAATATATTATAACACCATAATAAGAACAAAAAAGTGTTAGATATACCTCTGAAAAGTTGGAAATGTTTCTTCTTCATGCAGATATTTTACTGTAGTCATGAGTATGGTGGGCATAATTTACTAATTTGAGATCCAGTAACCTTTTGAAGATGGGGAGGTCCAGACCCTAATAAAGTGTTAGATTTTCTTCTTTTGGTAGCCCAGATACTCAAGACACTAAAATAAATATTCAAAACAGTACAGTGCTGCTTGTTGTCCATGAAGGTTGAGTGTGCTGGAAAAGTATGATGTTTGCAGTTTCCATGTAACTAATAATTTTCTACTGGCACAGTACAAACTGTGCTGCAGCATCTAAGTTAAATGTTTCACACAGTGAGCTTTCACGAGCATTAGAAGACACAGCATGGGAAGTTTTCTTCTTCTTGACTGCAGTATGCTGCAGTTTGATTGCCTTGTATTTTCTAGGTGTTGCAGCTACTGGGTGGAAATGATGTAACAGCATGAACTATCTTTTTGTTGCTTCAGTGGTTAATATAACAGCAGCCAATGATATTTTAAAAAATTTCAATTGTCATTTTGATCACAGTTATATGTAGGCTTGCCAAAAATGGCCTTTTGATTGGGATTCTTTAACAAAATTTTCTAGGGATCTCTGTCCCAAATCCTGTTCCCAATATTGCAAACGGTCACACACATATATATATATATGGGAAATACAAAATATGTAAACTTTATATCCTTAACTGATGTGCCAGAATTTCCTGTGTATAATCACATTTTTGGATTTTGTTGTAATTTTTTTTTATTGGAGCATCTTGACTGATTTTTCACATAGATAACTCCAACAAGAGGTACTGGCAGCGCTCAAACATAACCGTATGCAGATGCATGTGACCAAGGGAGCTTACCGTACCCAAACACATAGCAAAGAGAGGGCTGAAAGAAAGGAACTTGGCAGATCCTTTATTGATTTTTCAAATGTCAGCAATGTTTTGAACTGGATTTAACATGACACTTTAAATTGCTTTTGAATATTATGTTTTGTGCGTTTCTAAATTGTCAATATTTGTATTTGTTTGAATTTCAATCTTTCGGTAGTCGGACGACAAGTCTTTGAGAATATGGCGGACGTCTGACTGGAAAGAAGAGGCCAGCATAACTTCCTGCTTCAAAGAGGTCAGTGTCATCTAAGGTAAACCTAGTATTAACAGAAAGGAAGGACGAATTTTTAAATGTACTTAGATGATCTACATGGTGCAAGCTAGAGTTTGTTGTAGCAAAACTCTTCATGCATGTGTAGGAAATGTAGATGATAATGGGATGGCTTTGGCTTTGGATGTTAGGTCTGGTCTTGTTAGATACAGGGGTGAAGGTCCTTCCAAAATATTCCAGAAGTATGTAATCGAAAACATCCCAATGTCCAGAATTGTCAGGCAGGAAAAGGACTTTCAAACCAGAAAAAGTGGAGTGGGGGGGGGGGTGCTTAAATGTTACTTCTGGAATTTTATGGTCCTAAGAACTTAGCCTTGGTGTTTTTAAACTTATGAATTTGGTTGACAGCACACTTTGGCAGGTGAGTCTGTGGGCCAGTCTGCACAGAATAGAGGAAAGCTGTCGTAGGCATGATGCAAAGATAGTCAAATATAGAAAATAGTGCACAACCTTTGGACTACGTCCAGGTTTTTTAATCCTTCTTTGTGGTCGGTTCTGAATTTGACAGAGCTTATATTTTTTTAAAACATGATTGTGGAGACGTTGGTCTCTTGTTCATGTGCAGTGTGCTGGAACCACACATGTCCTGCGACTGAACTGGTCACCAGATGGAAACCACATTGTGTCAGCCCATGCTATGAATAACTCAGGTCCTACCGCACAGATTGTAGAGCGTGCAGGATGGGCAACCAGTCTTGACTTTGTTGGTCACCGTAAAGCCATCACTGTCGTGGTTAGTTATCTTTATGCTTGTTTGGATTTTGTTGATCAGACAGTTGTTGGAGCAACTTAATAGAACGGTCTGAATTTACCTGATGTGTGTTTTGTTACCCAAATATAGACATAACTTCTTTCGAATTTTAATGTAACAATATACGTGTGTATGTATATTTCTTCACATTTCAGAAGTTCAATCCAAAGATCTTGTCAAAGCAAATCAAAAGAACGTCAGAAAAAGTAAGTTTAATTTATTTAAGTTTAATGATTGATTTAGTTTCGTGAAGTGCTTGCCATTCAGTTTTAATGTAGATGGGGGGGGGGGG
>SMGT01004166.1:444943-461291 GCA_004794575.1 Lanistes nyassanus
TTCTTTATCCCAACAGCCTGTAATGTGCTGGTTCTTTATCCCAACAGCCTGTAATGTGCTGATTCTTTATCCCAACAGCCTGTAATGTGCTGGTTCTGTATCCGTTCTGTTTGTTTGTGGGAAGTTGTAAACTGTTCCTGGCATGTCTGACATTGTTACAGGAACAGTCGTTCAGCTTGCGGAGTTGTACAAGGCCAGACTCTGTCACCCATAATGTCATGTGAGTGGGATTTAGCAGGGTCTTTCTCTTACCTGATGTTTCACTTATGACAGTAGCATTCATCTTTGTTATCTTCAGAGGAGAGGGGCGGCGCCTGTGTCAGAAGGATGTTGTGTTTTAGGGATCATGTTTCTCTCACATTTCTGATGGATTTATTTTGAACCTCAGCTTGGGATCTTTGGCATTGGCAGCAGCAAGCCTGGTGATTTGTGGAAATTGTTCCTGCTATCTACAGCTGTGCCACAGCTCTACAGCAGAAGTCGGGATCGGGCTAGCCCTTGCCACAGGAGCATTTTCAGATCTCAGCAAACTATGGAGGAACAGCAACATCAGTTTCCCCCACCAGAATCAAGCTCTACAAAGCCCTAGTCACTGCCATGCTGCTGCATGACTGTCAAAGTCCAGCTCAGACAGCCAAGAGAAAGATTGAAGCCAGGTTAGACTGAAGCCTGTGAAACCAAATCCTTCCACAAGCTCCTGAGAATCTCCTGAACGAAACTCAATACAAACGTCTATGCCCACAGCAAAGTAGATTGGCTGGTCCCCAGAAGCCTGTCCTCACCACCATCAAGAAAAGGCAGCTGTGGCCTGGTTCGGCCACACAACATGTCATAATACAGTTTCTAAGACACCCTAGAAGACATAATGAGAAGAGGAAGGCAAAGAAAAAGCTGGCTTGACAACATCAAGGAATGGACAGCACCTGACATCCCAGGTCGTCTAAGGATAATAGAAGACAGACCAAGCTGGCAGGGATTATGGGTAGCTACGTCCGGCATGTGTCCACACTGTCCTTCTAGGTGACAGGACTGAGATGAGACGTGATAGTGGCACAGTTATGAGATCTTAACTGCAATATTTCTAATATCTAAGCCATCTGTTTATGTGTTTTAGTGCATGCGTTTAATGCATGTTCAGCAATTTAGGGGTTTGGCGAAAATGACTTCTTGTTGGCTTGCAGCATCAGACCGGATCATGAGGGCAGCCTTGACAAATGAAGGTGTTCCACTCCTGACCATCTCCACTGGGAAATCCTTCACCTTTGCCCCAGAAATCGGAAACTGGTAAGATTCCTTTTATTTTTAGGCGTCCTAATAGGAGGAATGTTTGTGTTGTCATTCTTAAAGGTACATGTAATCTGTGTGTTTTCTGTGTGCTTCATTTTACATTTGAATAACATCTTTTGTTGTTTTGTTCCAGGGTGTTGGTGAATGACAGAAATGACCACCTCCACATGTGTTCTGACCATCACCGCTGTACTCCATCCAAGGCTCAAGCCTTGGGACCTTTGGCATCCGTGCAGGGCATGGAGAGGTGAGCATCTTTTTTTTTTTTTTATCTTTCCCACAGAAAGACTGCTGTTGAGCACTTTGCAAGTGAAAGAGAGATTATGACGTGGTTGCTAAGAAGCCAGAGATCGTTTCCAGGACTAAACACAGTGCTTGCCTGACCACCTCAGGCAACCAAAACCCTTTGTTGGGCAAGTAAAAATTTTGTCTTATTGCCCGACAGAGCAAGTGAAATTTTGGTGACTGTGCCTATTTTTCTTATTCTTGGCATGTGCTTATTTGTTTTACTGAAAGTACTGTGGCTGACATTCTGGCATAAATGTGAGAGTTTTCTTGTCCCTGAAACATTTGTCTGGGTGTGTTTTTTTAATCACAAGTTTGCATTTTCGGGGGTGGGAGAGGGGAATGGGAACTGTAGGGTGAGAGTCAGGCAGCTGAAATGTGGATTTGGGCAAGTATATTTTCAGGGGTGGTTTTCGTTTCGTCTGAGATGGATTTCCTTATTGGCGAGGGTTTTTTGGTTGTTGGTTTGGTTTTTTTTTAATACACAATTCCCTCTCAACTATGGAATGGATTCATTCTGAGCTCAGATGAAACTTCGCATCTGCGCGAATCCAGATTTTGCAGAAGTCTGTCAAAAACATGTGTTTCCTGTTTAACACTTTGGCGCCGTGTGCGGACAATTTCGTGTGCAGCATAGGATACGCTTATGGTGTATGCGGGGAAAAAAAATCAAGCAACTTTGACGATTTATTTACGGGGAATCGCTAATCGTCTAAGGTAAAGAACTCCTACATTAGAAAGCTGAATCATTTCTTCACGAGTTGCTTCCCTTATACTGTGTTTAAATTGACAATGAGACCGGTTTCTTGCAATAATTTGAAGCGAGTGTCCACATGTGCTCTGTCACTTGAGAAATGCTAGATTTACTCTTCAAATTACATGCTAAAGAGGAAAATGACATTGTTTTGCAAATTTACTGTGATAAATTGGATGAAGACAAGAGTATTTGTGCCTAAAAGACCCAAGAAAGTGATTACGAAGAGAAAAACATGCGAGCATGTGTTGCAAACAGTACCGAACAGACTGTGTATAAGGAATGGCGAGGACTTTTTGATTACTTCAACTTCATTTGTGTTTCCATCAAAGGATTTTACAAATTATGGAACAAGGTCCAAGAAACACAGTAAGAAATGAGTTTTCTTTATTTATTGTAGTTTTATATCATGTTTAAATAATTTTTGTATTGTTTTGGAGGATTTTTTATGAATTTTTGAAAAAAGGCTAAAAATGCCGCATCCACGGGACAGCTCGAGCTACGAACGCTACGGTAGCATTGAGTTAAGGCTGGTATTGCTGGGCAGTGACAATTTGTCAAAAAGAGCTTCATATTCGAGGAAGTGGAGGCACGTTTAATCAATAAACAGTGCAGGAACAAATGTGTGATTAAGTAGACAGCATTAACCCCAAGAATAGCCTTTGGTTAGAAAATATACAATGAAGAGGGAACGGCAAGAATTTGTCTTGTCTGATTCTTAACTTCAGTATTGGAATTTTTTTGGAAAAACACAGCTGTATTTTTGACCCTGTATCTAGCCCTGATTTCGCACATCTGTGTGAGCAGAGCTAAGTTCATACAATTTCATGGATATCCATGTCCATAGATATGGAGACATAAGGAATTTGAGGAGTTAAAGAGCATTTTTGTTTTTGTGCATAATAAGGTGGCAAGGATGTTGCATGCTGACACACCTTTTTGTTGCTGCTTTGACCATTTGCAGCGCGACCCAGCTGGCTAGCCGAACCTTTCAGTCAGACACCAACATGCAGCAGACATCGACTGTCACTCATCTTGAGAACCAGCTGGCCTCCAGTCTTGCCCTCAGGTCTGCCTCCGAGTATAGTTTTTGGCTGGAGACATATGTCCGCTACCTGGCACAAGAAGGTGAGCAGCATAGCCGCAAAAATTTGACACCGCTACACCATGCCGAGGCTTTTTGTCAAGCTTTTTGTGTGTGTGTGTGTGTGTGGTTGCATCATGGAGTAACACACATTGTCAACAGTTTCAGCAGTCGTGAGTGTACTTGTTATTAAAGATTGCTATGGCTTTATCAAGCGTCAAGTTTGGAGGTATGAAGTTTGTCATTCTTTGATTTTTAGCTTGGAAAATCTTAACAAATGTCATCTGTATGGTGCTGTTATTTGCATGCAAACAGGCATGGAAGGAAAGTTGCGAGCTGTGTTTGACGACCTTCTGGGACCAGTGTATACATCCAGCTCTAGTTCTGCTGGCTGGCAGCCCACCGTGCTGGTCAGTGTATTGCCATATATTAAGCACACAGTGCACAGCTGCAGTGTCTTGCAACTGCACTGATTAGTAAATATGCAAGATATTTGGGCTAGGGTGCATTTGGTTAATGTAGTATTACCCAAATATCCACATAATCTGGTAAAACCGTTTACTAGTTATTTTACTAGTTGATGACATTTTTGCTGAAATATAGTTGCTGTCCTGTATATGTTTCTTTGGGTTATTTGCTGTGTAATGACTGTTTAGGGATTATCTGTGGGCATCATGGTGTTCATGTTTGCACAGGGACAAAACAAACGAGAATTCCTGAGGCGAGTCCTGCCTGCTGTCGGGACAAACTTGCAGTTGCAGCGCCTGTACACAGAGTATCAAGAGCAGCTGGATGCCCTGAGATCAAGCACATGATATGTGTGTATGTGACATGATGTTAGCGTGATGTTTGTGTGACATCTTATGATGTTAGCATGATGTGTGTGTGACATCTTATGATGTTAGCGTGATGTTTGTGTGACATGATGTTAGCGTGATGTGTGTGTGACATCTTATGATGTTAGCGTGATGTTTTTGTGACATGATGTTAGCGTGATGTTTGTGTGACATCTCATGATGTTTGTGTGACATCTCATGATGTTTGTGTGACATCTCATGACGTTTGCATGATGTTTGTTGCATGGAAACGGAGACGTGGAGACTTTATTCTTGGTTACACAGAGACCAAAATAGTTACCGAAGCGACAGGCCCTTCAGCTGAAGGCAGCAGTGTTTTCAGGAAATTTCTTTGTGGTGGTTCCCCCCCCCCCCCCTTTAAAATTTTTTCACCTTTCACTCATTTAGGCGCATGAAAAGAAAAGAAGATTGTTCAAGACTAGTAGATTATGCATCCATGGAGACCAGTTGTAAACTGAAGTAGCTAAATGTGTTCAGTGATGTGATGGATGCGCAGGCCGAGTACACCAATGTGTACACAATGTGTTTGAGGGAGTGGGAGGGTTAGGTTGGAGATGAGAGCCTGGTGAGAGAGATGGCATAGAACAGTGACTTGTTAGGGAGCACCATGCTTTAGTAAATGTGATGTGTTAGGAAGCACAATTGTAAAGTAACATTCATTACTAAATGTAATATACATTTGTAAGCATGAGAGGTTGGTGAGATGCATGAGTAAGCAAGGCACATTAGGAAGCATAACATGCGTTGGTAAGCATCATGGGGTTTGTTAGCCAGTTCTGTATGAAATTGTTTGATGCTTGATGAGCAACATTCAGAAGCACATGTTTGCACTTCTTTCGACATCATCTACTCCATCTAGTCATCAGCATAACTATCCTTGGAGATACTCATACATTCCCACAGTTTTCTCTGAAGGGAGAACTTGTGCAGTTGTTCACAGTGTACATTCATCCTTTTGTGTTAATTTGCCAGAAATTGCTCTTTGTGTTTCACATTTTAGAAAATCAAATGGATGTAAATTAATGGCAGTGAAAAAAATACTGTTCGTTTTATTTGGCTTGAAATTGTAGGTTTGAGCCTGCATAGGGTTAGTTTGTGTTTGCAGACAATGATTCTGTGAGAGAATGAGAGAGAACAATGTTGAGCATTGACCACCTGAATATAATTTAGGCTGTGTGCATTTTGATCAGCGTATTTGTCATTAAGCAGCTTTAGCTGGTGAGACTGATATACGGCATATGTGGCATTTAGTTGCTTTGGTTGGTGAGGCTGGAGACTATCAGGACAAAATTGATTTTTTTGGGGGGGGGGGGTGTGTGCAAGAAATGGTACTTAAAAATATGTTGGTGTATGACAGTCTTATTTCGTATAAAAGTTATCTTTCCCATAGATGCATCACCATCATCATCGTGAACCGTGGGCTCAGCGCCTGTAGGTATCTGATGCCATCTTGACAATGTCATCCCATCGAGCTCGGTCATGTGCAGCATGACTCAGTTCCTGGAGTGTTGTGCCGCCCCCATTCAACAATATCATCAACCCGTTCCCAGTGGAGTCTTCCTTATTTGTGACGGCCATCCTTCGGTCCAAATAAGATCGTTTTGATCTTGCGACTGTCGTTCATTCGAGATATGTGCCCGAAGAATCTGAGCTTTCTCTGCACCGTGTGCTGCATGACGTTTTGTTCGGATGGTATTCCTTTATACAGTTCTTGGTTTGTCACTCTATCCATCCATCCAATGTGCAGCAGTTTTCTATGACATTTTCTCTCAGTGGCCAGCGCCCATCAGTCTATATCCTTTGTGAGTACCCATGCGTCACAACCGTGTAGCATACAGTTAAAGATACGTGTTTTGAGCACACTCACTTTGTAGGTTTACGGCTTTGCTTTTCCAGACCTTGTCAGTTGGTTTCAGCGTTGTCACTGCCTTGGCTATTTGTGAGACTGTTTCCTTTTTGCAGTCCAGGTCATAGGTTATATTACATCCAAGATAGGTGAATTTTTCTACATTTTCCAGATGCATGCTTGCTTATATTGATGTATGTGAGGGTAGGATATGTGTAAGGGAGACAAATGGGGGTTGGGGGGGGGGGATGGGCATTGGCCTGCACTTGAATACGGAGTATGTGTGTGAACATGCATGTAAAGATGGCATGGTTGTGAATACTGCACACCTGAGATTTTAAGATCCACTGCGTAGTTTTTTGCTAGCAGTTTCTGTGGCCAAAAAATTCAATAAAGACTTAACTTTTCGAAAGCTGTTCTTCATTAACATGGATTCTCTGTATGCACACGTTGTGCACCGAGGGTTAGCTGTGTGAAGAATAGCGCCGTTATAAAGAAAGGGATGGCAGATCTCTTTTGAGGATCTGCCAAGTTCCTTTCTTTCGGCCCTCTCTTTGCTACGTGTTTGGGTACGGTAAGCTCCCTTGGGCACATGCGTCTGCATATGGCTATGTTTAAGCGCTGCCAGTATCTTTGTTGGAGTTATCTTTCAATAATTTTAAGCGCTCAGTCCTCATTTGTTCTTTATTAATTGAAAGCTGTTCTGATGACATTTGTTGCACTGTGACAGCAGAAGTTGTAAAGGCTGCTTCCCATGCCAGAACTGAGCAAGTCATACAGCTGTGTAAGGATGTTCAGAGATTGTATTAATAGTTCAGAGAGTGTATTAACTGCTCTGAGACTGTAGTCGCTTGAAAAAAAAAACCAACCTGGGATTGCTGCATATTAAGCTATGTTGCATTTTTCTTCCTGTAGGAAATGTCAGTCTTGCGTATATGATTAAAGCTGAAAAAGGAAGAAGTGTACACATGCAGCATGCTGCTATCAAAAGTGGCATAAACCAACCAAAACCAAACCACAGCCATTTTGCACCCTGTTGCTGGTGGGAAAAGAAATCTGCCATCAATATTAGGAAGAGAGCAGCAGTTGTTCACAGCACCAAGATGTATGGGTTTTTTCAGGCATTTAAAGTCCAAGTGCAGTACAAGGGCAGGGGTGAAGGTCCTTCCAAAATATTCTGGAAGTTTGGAAGCTAGAAAATTGACTTTTCTGAAATTGCATGGGACAGATACCTGTGTTACTGCTCTCTGACATTCCTGAGTGATGAGAGATTCGGTTCTGAAATAGTGCTTTAATGGTTATAAGCCCCAGGATCTGTGCCTAATGGCTAGTATCAAGAAAATTTAGGTTCTGTCAGCTCCTTATGTGAATTGCAAGTCCAAGGTTTTCCTGTGCATAGTGAGAAATTGTTGATAATGTTGGCACAAAATGGTCAAAAGTACAGGTTGATGTCATTTGAACTTTTTTCTGTAGTTTTTCATCCTGGCTCGGGAATATTCACATCTGCAAGAGATGCTCTGAATGGCAGAATCATTTCTTTGATAAAACTGCACAGATATAGACTTTTCCTAGCTCTTTCATCACCGACAAGTTTCTCACCAATTCTTGCACACAACAAACAAATGTTAATGTTGCTGTCAAAATACTTTATTTAAAAGGTACTGTATGGTTTGAAGCAGATAATTATGATCAGCATGAACAGTAAGCATGGCTTGCTACAACTATCATATTGCATCAGGCATTAGAAAATTAGAAGTGACCAACTGTTTTGCTTCACTGCACACATGGTTGTGCACTTGCGCTGATCTTTCAAACCATTCATTCGTTTGCAAAAACACCAGACATTTTAAGGCAGCTTTATGGCAACAGAAATAGCCTCATAAAGATAATGAAAAATACTTAAAAATTTCAATCTCTCGATCATCACCTATGTTTTCTTCTAAAATATGGGATTTTTAACAAACAAGTGGGTCAGACAAAAACAGTCACAACACACAAGAATGTATCACTTCTGAAAATCCTGATATGGGTCAGATTTACTTCACCTACTTACTATTTAGGACACTTGATGACATCATGAAGTGGTTAATGTGCCTGCCATAGCATGCATTTTTCAAGCAACAGTTTCTTTTCTTAAATAACTAAAGGGAAGATTACTGTATATGCAAGGATCCCAAATCACATTCTTGCCCTCCATTCAGCACTTGTTTCCTTTTCAGTAAACGTATATCTTTCCTTTCTGGACAAAGTATCAGGAATCAGAACTCCTAATGCTGCTTCGCAACTGACAGTTTTTGCAAAGTTGTGCTCACTGTGTTCAGCAAGATTATGAGATTCACAGGAAGAATGAACAAATACTGGCCAACATATTTATGTTGAAGGCAGAAAAAGTGTGGATTGCATTTTTCTGGGCTTAATACTACATTCAGTAAACAACCACACACACTAATAACCAAAAGCTATGGATAATTTCGCGGTGAAAGAAAAACAGTCGTGGGATACGTTCTTAAATGCCAGTCAAATGTGAAAAGTAATTTTTTTTTTAAAAAAACTTGCACGTTACCACCATAGTGGAACTGGTTTTATAACCCATGCCAAATTAGTCATCAAAATTGTGAGTCTTGGAGGCAAACTCAGATCTGTTGCACTGAAATAGTTTCTGTGACTTCTTTGACCTGTGGTGTTTAAATACTTTTTGTGTTAAGTGCATTCAATCAGCTATGGTAATTTACTATTATTACTACTAATATTTGAATGAAAGCTCAAATTTCAGCCTTCCTCACCATTGACAGTGTTGGAAACAGATCTATTGGAATCCAGCAGGTCCTGAACTTCGCTAATTGAGCTGCACACTTTGTTCTTTTTTTCTACTTTGGTAGATCTGAACACAGTTCCAGGAAGAATTTACAGCTTCTGACACCACCATGGCAAAATACTGCAGTTGACAGCAACATGCTCTTTGAGCTGTAAACAAACTGCATTATGCCTTTAAACAACAGCAACAAATCAATACTTTATATTAAGATTTCTGGACATAAATTTGTCAGCACAAGACAAAAGTGCACTTAAGAGTCAGATTTTAGCACAAGAATAATTACAGGAGAATTCCATCAGAGGTATCCATAATCTATCACTACATTAACAGCTGTCTAAAAAACAACATTTTAAACCAGAATTGAGTGTCTTTTGGGTGAGTAAATTCCTTAAGACCGAGCTCAAACTAGTGACTAAACCAAACTTTAGGCTACCTGCACATGACATAAAATCCCAATGCTTAAACCAGAAACCCTAAGTGTGTTACTAGGCACACCATCTAAAGAACTTACTAAAATACTTGTAATGGGAGCTTGCTTATATGCAAAGGCAATTAATTTGTGTCGTGACCTCGATCAGGCACATTTGCACAGATATGAATTTCCCAGATTTCTTACAGCCATTGCATTCTCTTTGGAGACCCTTAAATGACAGGAAAAAATTGTTTGCTCAAACAGCAATAAGACAGCATATACAAAGATGCTAAGCCAAAGGCCTGTTGGTGTACAATCACCACCATACCTCAAAAATTCCCATTTCAAATGATCACCTGTTATGCGGAGTTCACCAAATTGCCACAAGTCAGTGTCTGCCAAAGTTTTACTATCACAGTTATGCAAGAATTTCCCCCAATAATGAAGCCATCACAAGTGTGCTATGGTGAATAATGGAAAGAATGCTACACTCAAGTGAATGTTTCACCAAAGAATTTCATCTACAGTGCTAATACAGTTTCCTACTGATGGACTGAATCCACGTACATATCCTTTCACCCAAATAAACCACAGAATGGAATGTCACTTGACAGAACATAAAATATTTGCACATTGGTAACTATTCCCTCCAGAAGAGTATGGTGCTCTTCAACAAAAATTCAGACCTAAGGTGGTGGAGGTGTTTATCTTTGAATGTTGAAGCCAAGTGGAACACTGCACCTGCGCAACTGTTGTTGAATAGGTCAGTGCTCACCATTTCCTCAAGACCTCACATAAACCAACAAAAAAAGTTTGCAATATACATAAAACATACATAATGTAAAAGGATAACTTCGACTAAAAAATATGAAAGTTGTAAAAAGCTATACACATCACAGCCACTAGAAGCAAATTGTTACTCATGTAAAATGTAAATAAAGGCATCCTGGAGACTAAATGAACTCCATTGGACTAGTTTATACAGCACCAAAAATACCAACAATATCAGATGTAAAAAGGCAAGAACCTACTTTCACCAAATGCAAAAAATAAACAGCATTAGGTACTATATTATACTTGTATGATAATAACAAAAATGCCTTAGCCCAACTAATTTTCTTTAAAATGCGCAATACATAATATCAACGCTACTGAAGAAGCAGCTTCTGTACATATCAAAGGAAAAAGGAAATGGCCCGAGAAAGAATTTGAATGACCCTGAAAGTATCCATTCAATCACAGTTTGATTTTCATCTGCATGAGTATATTATATTTAGAAATAAGGCAGATGATGCATTGTGAATCATATAATCCACTATGCACTATTCCTGCTACATAAATATTCGATCTGATTTCTCTGACATTCTTGTAGGCAAAAGGTTCAAGATATGACCTAACAATTTTGAAAGTGTTTTCATGCAAAGCACTGTTTCCAATGGTTGGAAGATAAACCGTGTGTGTCAGCATCTAGTCTATAAAACACCACTGCCCACATCTAACGGTCTGATGGTAATAAAGATGCATTACTTTTGATCTCTGTTCTGTCACATAATTTGTATATATGAGAATAGCGTATGTGCCCCGTGGCCATTTTTTTCTTCTTTAAAGAAGGTGTGGGGTGGTCCATATGATCTTAATTAATTACCCCCACTAAATACATTTTTTAGAGTTACCTCCAAGCAATAAATTTTGAATTTCTAAAGGTGTGACACGAAAGGCACACCCATCATAAAAGAAGATACTGCAGCAATAAACAAACTGTAAATGTCTTGTAAATTTCTGGAACAGTAAGGATCAAACTGTCAACCTAGGTCTAGGTAACTACACACAATTTTAAATGCTGTGAAAATGGGAATGGGTGTGAATATGAACCACTGATATGTCAAAGTTTGCACCCATGGAAGCAATTAACTGATGACCAGTACAATACTACTGATACATGCATCAAAAACATATAGCAAATACATCTTCACTTCCGCTGTTAAAAGCTAATGTTTTGATACTTTTATTATCATTGATATTAAATTTACCAAAAATTAAAACATTTTTCTGCATAGGTAGTATCCAGTACACTGTTATAACACCAAATGGAAAGCATTTTGTTCATGTATCTACAAGGCTGTGGGTAAAATCGTCATCTAAAATAATAAAGCTTACCTAAGCAGTTCTGCTTTGAATGGAAATTATTTCTGGTTACAGACTAGGTCTCTGACCTCTAAACATTTTTAACTATTCCCAAAAGTAAGAAGAAATAAAATGAAACATCCGTAAGTTGGATCATTAGTTCTGAATGGCATTGCAAGAAATCATCTGGTGTTACAAACTTCAGTGACACCCAAATGAGACACTGTGCAAAAGCCTGTACAGACAACTAAATTATGAAGACGTAACAACTACGTGAAGCATTAACAATTACCGAACAATACTTCCTTCTGGTGATATGTAAAAACAGTAAAGAAAGACCTTTCACGGGGGTGAGAGAAAAAAACCGAAGCACATTTTCTAGAATTGTTTTTGTGTGCAGAGCACAAAGGGGAGAGAACATCATTGCACCGCTTCAGTGTTCTAAAACTGCTCTGTGCTATTCTGAACATCCTCAGTAGCAAAAACTGTGCCACTTGCCCACTTGGTGCCCAGCTTCCGGTGCAGCCAGGTCGTAGTCCACTTTACCTCAGGTTCTGTCATAGTATGGTGGAGGAGCTGTGGCCTCCAAAGACTGACGGGTTTCCCGACTCTCGGAGGGAATCAGAAACAGAATGATTGCCCCTAGCATGAAGCACATTGCTCCCCAGGCTATTCCATATGTCCAGTCCAGCTGGAATTTCTGGGTCTCTGACTTGAATGAGGAGTCTCTTCTCACCTAACAGCACCATTAACAGTAACAAAGAATATTTAAACCCATCACATTGTCCCCTCCTCCTTTCTCTCTCTCTCTCTCTCTCACACACACACACACACACTCTCTCATACACTCTCACACACTCTCAAACACTCTCACACACACACACTCTTTCTCTCTCACACACACACACTCTCTCTCTCTCTCACACATACACACACACTCTCTCTCTCTCACACACACACACACACACTCTTCTATTCCTCTCTCCCTTCCCCCTTTCTCCTCTGAGATATCTGTCTAAAGAACCCAACCAGCATAAGAATAAATTCCCCACAGTATCAATACAAGTGCCCTAATTCTGATGGCACATGCAGCTGAATTCATCTGTTAACCTCTCCTTATTCAAACACAGGCATATGTTATCATAGTGTTGTTTGCAACTATGACAATGAAATTTGCCGACAACGAACTCTGCCTTTGTGTGCAAAGATGGGTTCTTCCTATAAAGGAGCTAAATTAACCCTGGTTTTGACTAAGAGTGAGGTCTACTAATGGCAGGTTTCTATCCCCTATGCCACCTAGAAAAACTTATTGCTCTTTAAAGTTCTACAGTTCTAACTGCTGCAAACAGCAGTCACTACTCCAGCCTTTTCAGTTAACCAATCTCAGGGGTTCTATAGCCTAGTCACTAGGGTCAAGGGTTGAATCTCATGTTAGCATGCAGCCAGGTGGTTTTTCCATGGAAAGGTATAATGGTTATGTGAACACGCTATCACTCCAACATCTCGCCAACAAATAGACACACTGCCCGAGTGGCACAAAATCTGTCAAAGCAGTTACGCATGACCGAGTAGGCTATTTTAGTACAGATAGCAACTGGACACCTTACCACCTGGGAAGCTTAACCTAATGTGCCTAACCACCTACACAATCAGATTTCTGTGCTTAATAAAGCATACCTAAATATGGTTTGGATATTCCATCATTCTGGTAAAAAGAATAAATTCCCCAGAGTATTAATACATGTGCCCTAATTTTGATAACACATGCACCAGCATTTATCTGTTAACCTCTCCTTATTCAAATAGTAATGCAGACATGTTATCACAGTGTTGTTGGAATGATGACAATGAATATTTATTTAAAAATTATAGGACAGATAACGAGATAGAGCAGGAAAGTGGTACTTACTTCCTCTGTAAACTTGACGGGGTAGATTATGAGGCTGATCAGCAGTGTCACCACTGATACAAAAGCAAAAGACTGACAGCACACCAATATCATCCTCAAACTTACATCCGCAACTCACATACAAAACAACAAAATGATGAAATTGACCAAAGAAAAAAAACAAGCAATAATAAAAACTTTACAACACAAACCTTCTGTGTTACAGGGCTTTTTTAAAAAAAACCTACAACAGGAAATAGTATTTATCTTGCTGGTTATTCCACTTGTGCATTTAGAAGCCACTTCTCCTAATCTGTTATGATTGTGTGATGATATGGTTCATCATCACCCCTTCTGGTGTTATCAACATGATGCTTTACCTATCTGAAACTAATGGGGCAGTTCTTTTTTATGGTGATCCATCATAAGACTGTACCGTGTGTTTTAACAACTTTTCCCTTTCTCACTTTATGTGCACGAACTTTCAACTTTTGCTCACTGAAGCGCATATTTATTAAACATTAGAATGCAAAAGTACTCTCTTCCCTCGATAAGATGACAACAAGCGCACGCAAATGCTGCAATTATCCGAGTTCATTTACACTGCTACCAGCACCATTACAGAATGCATTTCGGACTAAATCTCTGGAATGTTCCAGGTCCATGTGTATGGGCCCAGAGTTCCATCGGTCCTGTTGTTACTAGGAGCACCAGTCCTTGCACTAAAATATCAAGAAACCTGCGGCTAACCATGTCTCTATGATTTCCACACCTTAAATTCTCTGGGTGGGTGAGTGGTAGGTAGGTAGGTAAGTAACTTGCTTGCTTAGCTGGTTGGTTGGTAACACGTACCAATCAGCAACAACCTGCACATTTCTTAAATGGTTGGCAAATTCCTTGGCCACCTTCTGCTGACACCTCCAGGAACTAAGTCAGCCAATTAACGATCACAACCTGACCTTTTCTTTTTCGGAGGTGGAGTGGGTGTTTTAGTAGTCACAACATTATAAAAAGCCTTTTCTCTGTGTTGTGCCAGTCTTTATTATAGTTCAATTTTATTTTTACTTATAAGATTAGTCACAGCAGAAACTTGCAAAATCACTACAACACTATGTCTAAGAAACCAAATCCACAGGGTGCTTGCAGTGGAGCATTTCAGAGACTAAACAACATGATGCCATCCATGACAACAGACATCACAGCTGTTGGCACAGCATACACACTCCCACAGCATGTTAAAGGCTTGTACATGATATGCATGTGAAAACTGCAGAGTGGTGTTCAGCTCTGAGCTCTGACATCTCCAAGTAACCTGTCAACACATCGCTGTGAGAAAAGCCTGGGGATTGGGTGGAGCCTCAATCAGAAAGGTGTCTTTAGCCCATTGTGCTACTGTGTTAAATACACTTCATACAGCAATTACAATGAAATATTTATTGCACATCATTTTCAAACTCTTTTTATATCTTTATGTATTGGGGTAATGGGGCAGTTGTGTGATGCAGGTACAGCTGTAAGTTCCACACCAAAAAAAGAAAAAATGGCAGAAATCTAATATGTTCCCCTGTAATAATGCATGGTTACAAATATTTTCACGATAGACTTTAAAATTTTTAATACCATATGCCCATAAAATAAATAACAAGCAGCAAATTTCTGGTGGTTCTTTAAGTGTTCACCCCATCCTTGTACTAAGTATTTTCACTTAGTATTCCACCTTTAAGTTGTAAATGTTCACCTGTTATAGTGCTGTTTCAGTTTGTTATTTGTATTTGATATGGATTTTGTTCTATGTATTTCTGTTACTATAAAAGCTAAAAGGCCCCCCAGGGCTAAAAGCTTTACAATAAAAAAGTTCAAATGTACTGTGTGTTCTCATTAGATGGATGATTTTTTTTAATCCTTTGCAAAGGAGCTAGGAATCATTTGTGTTTTGGAGTGACCCATAGCACAGTAGTAATGATTAGTTGTAACCAACACAAGGGGTTGCGGGTTTGGATCCTGTTTCTGGCATACATACTTTTCCTGCGTGTGGCAATTTACAATAATGGCTGTTGGGGGTTGGGAGGGGGAGGGGTCTCCTGTCACGCCTGGTTTCTCCCATTCCTCTTTCCCCGGTACCTTCGTCATCTCTCCCCTCCTTGTCATGCAACAGCCTTCCTTGGTGACTTGGTGTTAAGCGATGAACAACCAAACAACCAGCTGTCTGTTTGGAACAGAACAGCTTGACAAATGGCAGAACCAGACATACAACAGCACTCCACTACAATGGTACCAGCGACTAGTAAGAGAATGTTTCCTTGCAGTGAGGGTGACCAGACTCAACTTCATCAACTTTAAAAATTTGTGTAGAACTGTTTAATGTTCTGCATCAAATTTCTGGCTACTACAGAAAATTCCCCAAACATCCAGTGGGTGCAAGGCGGCTCAATCCAGATTGCCTTAGAATAGGAGAGAGCAAATAATGACACTGAATGCAGTTGGCCGGTCTATGTATCGGTAACAGTTTTTCCACCTTCTTGCCAACAGCAGTTACGACTTCGACCTAATTAGCCCTGATCTGGTAACGGATTTTCCACCTTCTTACCATCAGCATGAACTCACCAGCGAAAATGGTAACAACAGCAGCTGCCAGGTAGAACTGTCGTCTATGTGTGCAGAGTCCAATGGCACCAGACACGGCAGCAATCAAAGTAGACATAAGGCTGATAAGCACAAGGGCGGCGCAAGCGAAGAGCCAATCTGCCAACATTAAAAAGATTCTGTATATCTGACAATCTGATCTGTATAAAAGAGTGATAACATGTACTCCACTCTATCTGATCTGTATAAAAGAGTGATAACATGTACTCCACATCAAAAGCTAAGCTCGCTTTTATCAATGTTCTCAGTTCAGAGTCTCTGTCATGTCTAGCACGGCATCCCCATCACCAGCTATTATCGACCTTACGCATAACTGATGTTATCTCATTGTCTGGGACCATGCAGGAAGAACT
>SMGT01004166.1:466892-477054 GCA_004794575.1 Lanistes nyassanus
TATCCCACTTTCGCAAATGCACCAAAAGAAGCACACACATCCCCAGTCCAAATACACCCACATAAATACAATGGTGTACGTGCAGTGTGCGCACAGGCCCTGGGAGTAGTAAATGTCACCTATTTAATATTTCAATTTTCGAAATGAGCAAAGCACTTATAAGACGTGAGTACGTTGTGTAGCCCCTCAGTTCACCATACCGAAATCAAAATTCTTCCTTGCGAAATTCAGCCGCCTCGTTTTTACCGTGTAATAAATTCTTGGTCTTTATACTGTTACATACACATTTTTAATATAGTCAAAAAACAATTTTAACAGTGTACTTTCATGCAGAACAACTTTATTATCATTAACGTTTCTGCACTGCTGCACAGATCTATCAATGAAAGAGACATTCGCACGTTAAATATATATTTCTCGGCGAAATATTTGTATCCACGCTCACGTTCTTTTCCCCAGAACCTCCGCTGTGCGTTTCATCTCCAAAAGAAATATAGCGCACACTGAAGATTTCGGGAGCAATTTTTGCAACGCTGGTGCTTCGGCCATACCGAAGTGCCTGGAGCGGAAGTTCTGACACCTCCAGATTTCCCGCGCATGTGTGTTATGCATCTAATTAAGAAAGACCCCATACAGGTACTGTGTCCTTCGCCTGTTCGCTGCCTACAAAATCGGAAACCAGGTGATCCGCGTAGCCCATCCAACCCGTGCACATATGTGCGAGCTTCGCAGTCACCCGTCAAACCGCGCACAAGGGGCGAAAATCCTTCTAACGCTTCATAGTAGCAGCGATACCTCCAGTGCAATGTCTATGGAACCGGTGGAGACAACACAAAACGGAGTGGTCACGATACACAAATTCCCAGTAGGCAACGCGCAGGTCTTCACGCAGATAGGCTACACAGCGGTGCGCGTTTGCCCCCCTCTCCCCAGCATATGGTGAACTGACATGTTCCCAATGTACGCACCTTTTGTTTTCTTTTTTAAATTTTACCAGCACATGGGGTTTCTTTTTCTAGCGGTGGAGTCTGGTCCGGTTCGATATACGACTGAGTGCAAGCTCACACGTAGCAAAGGGGAAGTTCATCTACGGGCACGGGGCTCGCGCCAGACCCCACTGCTTTGAAACACGATCTTCCAAGTCGGTTTTGTCACGAACGACAGACACAGTGCATTTACTCCGCACATCGGTTCTTTCCATCTTATTCCTTCTGTAACATACATGAACCGGCAAATAGCAAAACCTCACGGCATGTTTATCTGCGTTCACGCTAGCTTAAGAAAGCATCGCATGCTTCCACCACGTCACGGGTCACGACATATCGTTCACGAGGCCATGTGTATACACGCCCAGATTAGGGGAACTATAGGACACATTCGTCTGGATAAGAAAGGCGCTTTTCGAAAGTCACCCAATGAAAATACCGAATTGATAAACGTGAGCGCAAAGGGACACCACCATCTATGCGTCAGTCAGACAAGACAAAGACGGGAAAGCTGTGAAACCATCTTCTGTTCACAAAGATTACGTTTACAGCATGCTCCCATAATGCGGTGCGGCAGACCGGGCAGAGTTGTCCCTATCTGCCTTCCCGAAACTGGAAATTTCCGGCAAGAAAACGGTTCCCATTGGCTGAAATGACCACATGCCTGATCAGACGGCAACCATATCTGGAAGTTGCAACTTCCTAAAGAGAACTAATTACTGCCGACTTCCCCTGCCTCTTTCGGAAACCTGCTGTGGCACGGAGATGCCTCCCATGGGAAGAAACCGAATCACTGTTTTGAAGATTAGCATGGGAAAAACATCATATACAGCTCTACAGTGGTCTGGTTTTTCAGGTCACTGGATATACTCCAACACACCTATTTCAAGAGGTACTGGCAGCGCTCAACATAACCGTATGTAGACGCACGTGACCAAGGGAGCTTACCGTACCCAAACATGTAGCAAAGAGAGGGCCGAAAGAAAGGAACTTGGTAGATCCTCAAAACAGATCTGCCATCCCTTTCTTTTTAACGGCGCTAGTCTTCACACAGATCCTATAGTTGTCAGCACTCGCTTAGTGAGCGGGCTGATTACATTTAATAGGGATTCTCTGTATGCACACGCTGTGTACCGAGGGTTATAGCTGTGTTGGAGTTATCATTCGATAATTTAAGCGCCCGGTCCTCATTTGTTCTTTATTAACACCTATTTCAGACAGAAAGCATGCAAGAGATCATTTTTCCCCCTCCACCCCATCTCTACTTCTCACCCCTTCTCTCCTTCTTACACCCCTTTCCCTCAATTTCCCCCTCCCTCAACTACCCCCCTCTCTAGCTGTCTCTCTCTCTTTCCTGGGGATGTTTTGTTGTTGTTGATGTTTCAGGTTTTACTGTGTGTCTATCATCATCAACCAGCGCTTTAAACGGGGTTCTGTCAACAACAAACCTCCACCCCATCCCCCATGACGTTCAACAAATACAACGTGTTTTTGTCGAATGATTTGGTTCAGCTCGTCTGTTTTTGTCATACTGCGCTTATCAGCGTCACTCCTACCAATAGACAGCATTGACAGGTGTTTCATTTTCCTGCTTTTAGGGATTTGTTAAAAGTTTATATTAAGACGAAAAAAAAACTAAACGTGTAAAGAGGCTCTCGTAAAATAAAAAAGAAAACCCTTTAAAAAGAATTTTATATGGTATGACAGCGACTGAGCACCATTCCAGAAACGTAGTTTTGCATTCTACAACTGTTTAACTTGAAGATGACAAACGCAGTGATTTTCACACACCGCAGCCCCGAGCAAATTGTCTGCCCCCTCCCCCTACCCCTCGCCAAAGACAGACTGGTAACAGACTCATACCTTTGAATTTGGACTCAAGAACAGAAAAAGGCAAACGGCATATGCACATCATAACTGCAGGCAGGGTACAAGCAGCAACTGGTACCCTAGCGACGCATGTGCGTCGAAATGTTGCGTGGGATAAACATACCATATTAAAAAAATAATAATAACCTGTAGCTGACTTGTCGCTGCAGCCACTACTTCGAATCCTTTGATATTGAATTCGGGAGTCTAAGAGGGGTGGAGGGGAGCTTGGCTGTTACACTGCGCTGGTATACGGGGCGCGTCAGGCCCGTGGAACTCGCGTCAGGTCCGGGGAACTCGCGTCAGGCCTGGGGAACACGATGGTCGCAAGGTATATAACACAGAGTTCCAGTCTCTTGCTGTAATTCCAGTCTAGAGCTATACAACAGCATTTTGCAGTGATACGATTCCCGAGCAATGCTTATTGTGGTTATACGATACATTCCGAAGCTTCAACCCATTCCTCATGTCATCGCTACGGGAAGCATCGTGACTGTCACTTGGCTCAGAATAAATGTTCCAGCACAATCTTTGTACAGTTGCACAATATAATTACATAGCTATGTTGTTGTTATTTTGATAGGGAAAGTGCTTCCACATCGCGGTGATTTCGCGGGAGGGGGGAGGCAGTGGGCGTGGGGAAGGAAGGGGGAGGGAGGAGGGCCGTGGCTCGGTCCTCTGGACTGGTGGTGGGGTGGCTATGTGGCTTGAGTGGTGGAGCGCTTGCTGGTCGTCCTTACTGTCGCCCTATTCCTATATTTTGCTTATCTCTACCTTGGTGTAGATAGCTATGCATAGCTATAGAGACCATGCATAGACTTATATATATATATATATTACCTACAGTGCTACGCGTATTCTACTACTACAGCGTCCCATACATACGGCCGCTGCTATAATGGATAATAGGAATGGGATAACAGGTTGTGAGAGCTATATAACCAGGATACAGTATTAACAGATTAAGCTGCGCGTTTACGCAAAAGGAAACCGCGTATATACCTCACGTAAATGGCTATATTTACGGAAACGCACGTGTTTTCGAGGTATTCGATAGGCAATATGCGCCTTGACCTCTCTCACAGGTGTGCACTGAAAGCCGACGAGCTGGATACAAAAGTGCACTATGGACCTCGGTTGCACTGCATTTCCTTGTCCACAGACACCTTCCCTAAAGACCCCGTTCGCCCTCTGAAAATTACCGACAGTTGTAAAGAATGGATCAAACGAAATACGATCGTGTACGCAACGCAACCCTACAGCACAAGTAAAAATAAAATCTCCAACCAAAATGCATGCAGCGTGGTCTCAAAAACCAGGTAATGCTTTAGACTGTGCAAATAAATAATAAATTGACTATGTAATTGAAAAATAGTGTCTGCAGTACACGACAACAAAGACAATAATGAGACAATTTAATTGCTGCCTACTACATGCATAACTCAGCATGTGACGCCTGCAACTAGCACATACAGCGTTAGCATGAGGAGTCATGATCCTCCCTTCCACACATAAACGTCTTCTCTGGGAACTTCTCTGCATGGAAGTCACATTCCCTGACTGCGCCATGCATCCGCTTGCTTGTGCGTGGCATGCGACTGTATTTCACCATATAAATTAGGGTGGGGAAGGGTTGGAGGGCAAGCACCAAGGACTTGCACACCCATGTTCCTACGTGACCAAGGCTAGGGGTGGTACGTAAACATTTAAACAAAAAGACCTGGTGATCAAAACAGACCCTTCTGTATATAGTCTCTTCTAAGACTGGGTGCCGGAGTGGGGTGGAGTGGGGTGGAGTGGGTCTATATATCAAGCGGACGGAAGGGGTAATTCTGCGCTGGCTGTATCATTTATACTTCCTGCTTCGCTCAGACTTCTTTGTTTCGTTCTGTGCTTCTGATCAGTGTTATGAGCGAGTGAAGGAGATGGCAGGTGGGGGGTGGGCGTTGACCTACTGGTATTTCTGATCACGTTATAGCAAAGAAGTAGGGGGTGGGGGAAGGTAGCAGGGACAATGCCACATGGGTATATTACTTTTGATAATCCGGCTCTTCTCAAAATAAAATAAAACACATTAAAGAACTGACGATGATAAGCTTTAAAAACAAACACGAGTAAATTAGACGTGGCAACAGACAGCAAGCATACAGTAGTGCAGTTCTTTCTAGGGCAGAAGAATAATAAAGGCCAATATGCCAACCTTACCCTTCTAATGGGAGGGGCGGGGAGTGTGGGGAGTTTATTGTGTAAACGTGTGAAAAGTGTAGATTCAGCCTTCTAACTGGAGGATTTGTGCACAAAAGCCTGGTCTCTTATTCTTTTCCACATCTTCCCACTCCTCCTGCCCCTATCTTTCTTCCTCCCTCTCTCTCTCTCTCTCTCACACACACACACACACACACACGGCACGTATTCATGCCATACACTCGCACACACAGGGAAAGACAGATAAGAGAGAGAGAAAAAAAATAAAAACAAACTGTTCTTAGTTAAATAGGTAATTTCAAGCACAGCTCTTATCAACGCTGCATTTACCTTGCAGATCTCTTTCAATATTGTAGCTACTGGCTTGCAACACCTGGTGCTGACTTGCTTAAGAAAAATCCGTCACCCTCTTGATGCAAGGAACCCATGTGTTTAGGAGATTTCTCTATGTACCATATTAAATATTACATCTTATGTCTAAAATTATTTCTTTTGAGTGTGTCAAGTGCAGTGAGAGCGCTCTTTTATGAGTGTTTCTTTGCTGTATAAGACTTAACAGAATAATAATAATAGCAAGAAGAAAAAGAAACCAGCAAAACCCCCAAGAACAGCTCTCCTAAAATCTAAACAAACATACGTTTCTATGAGAGCTAAAAGTTTTTTCCTTGCTTGAAAGAGTGTTATCACCAAAAGCTGTGACCTGCCTTTGAAGAAGGCCTGCAGTCAATTCCCCCATAGGACATGTATTACCAAATCTGACCTTCTGAATGTGTCTGTATAAAAAAGATACTTTGGCTGGTTTTCATATGACACTGCTATACCCGATTCTCTTGGAGTGGTAGATTTTACATGACATTTGACTCATCTGCCAAGCACCCAATGTCCAGGTTTTATGTAAGTTTTTAAATAAACTACTGATGACATAATTGATATTCAATTCCACATAAAACATCAAGCATTTTTGGGGTGGGGGGAACTTATCTGCAAACATTTGATGAATAAATAAAAGGTGAAGTATTTTGTGTGGTAAATACAGCTGACAAGGTAAATTGCTTAGTTTGTTTGTGTATTTCTGATTTGCTTTGTTTGCCAGTTCTGTTTTGTTTTGCTTCACTTGTCTGGTTGGTTGGTAAGTTAGGTGACTAGCTGGCTGGCTGCAGTTTGGTTGGTTGTTCCTCCAAAAATTACCTGCCTACCTCACTGCTATTTACAGACAAATGGTCAACATTACAAACAGGCATCAGTAATTAATCCTTTTCTGTCAATTTTCAAAGTCCAATGCCATGAGATTCCTCCCCTTCCTCTTCCTCATCATTATCATCAATTCTCTATGCACAATTACTGGACGCTACAATACCAGAACACTCCAATTACTCCACACTTTTATCTGAAAACTCCTTTTAAATGCACACTGTTAACACAAGAAATTGCTTTCTGCATTTGGTGGATTGCATGACATTATAAAAAGGTTCCTCTGTCTCTTCTTTGGTGCTTTCTCTGGATAAAAAGCAAGATAGCTTCAAGATACTAAACCATTCCATAAGTCAGCTCCAGCCAGTTCTCTTTAAACCTTCATCTAATGACTCCCTGGTTTCTAGGTAATGCATTTCTCGAGGGTTCTAAAGAAATGAATGTGTGCAGTAACTGTTCAGACTAGTGGCAGATGATGGATGCAAGTGAAGTGCATTAAGAGGTCTACTTGCTGTATTTCTAAAAATGACCACCTGAAGCCTCAAATAGCCATTATTACCAGCTTCTGCAAACAAGGCACCCCCAATGTAATAATCCACAACTTCATGGAGAAACCTAATCTTGCACTAGAAATCACAAGAGCAGAATTTCAGCTTACATACGCAATGCTGCTGCCTTAATTTTCGTTTACAGAAGATTAAAGCTGATGGCTGTTGACACAGTTGTCTCAATACAATGCACTTGAAGAATGTTAGTGATAGTGGCCCATTCAACACCTCAAATCTGTCCAAGTTCCTGTTCAAAGCTGGTTTGCATAAGTAGTCATTTCTCCCGTTCATACATAAAGGTGCACCAGAAGTGCGAACAGGAATGCTTATACAACCTAGTCCAGAGTAAGAAGGATAGAAAACTGATAATTTTTTACTGCTGTCTTCCACCACAGATCAGTCAAGCAATCAAAATATGATGCCAGAAAATAAGAGCAATGAGTACTGACCTGTCTCAATGCACATTTGGAACGACCTTTTGACCTCAAAACAGCTCCACCATAAGCCCCATGACTTTACGTCTCCCTGGTACAAGGACACTTCCATCCAGTCGGGTCCTGCCACTGATGCTATGGTCAGGATTATGGCGATGCAAGCCATAAGCACAGCCAGTAACTGTAAACAGAACAGTCATCAGAACGCTAGTAATGATCAGCAATAAACAGCTGAAATTTGCATTTCCATCTTTTAAAAGTTGTTTACAAGTAGAGATACTTATCAGCAACAGCAATACAAGCAAGCAACAGCCAGTGTAACTGATATATGGGAGATTAATCACAACTTAAGAAAATACACAAACACAATGTTTAAGACCTGCTCCAAGACATCAGAAAAGCTAAATAGTTAATATGTGGAAGAAGACAAAGGCATATAACTGCCTGTAGCATCTGTAACACTTTGTATAAATATTTCCAAATTATTTTTCATTATCCTTACTAATCGGCAAACTGATGGCATTTTATAGTTCATTTATACGTGTATTTATATTGGTACTGCACTTCTTTGGCTATATTTTGTGATGCCTGTTCTTCCAACTCCCCCACCCCACTCCCCAGGGATGCCACTGTGATATGGATGGTTTTATACGCCAAAACCTAACCAGTCCACCCCCTAGCTGTGAAAGAAGAAACAGATCATTCATCCACACCTGCGCCCGCGCGCGCGCACACACACACACAAGAACATCTACATGCACCTTTGACAGTGTTGCTGTAGTCTTTGTTTTTGCTCACACATACACACAAGCCCAAAATTTACTGTACGAAACAAGCACATACACTGATACACAGAGAGAGCCGTCTGACAATTTATAAATTGGATATGAAAAGCAAAACGAACAATTAAAGGATTTCGCGACTGTGATTAGTGATATATATTGTCGTTTTGACAGAACTACTTAAAACCATTTTACACACTGAAACCACATGAGTAGCAGGTATACCCTGACGTTCGGCGAGTCTGCACTGAAACAGGATCCTTGTGGCTCACCTTGAATGGCCGAAACACTCTCAACTGCGTTGTGTCCCCCATCTTGTCGTCTGCCACAATTTAAAATACCGGCGTCAGGCTTTTGTTTTCCAGACGAGTTGTCTATGTCCGATACTTTGCACGCAGTGCAGCCCTGACAGATGCCGAATAGTTTAGAGGATGAAGAAGCTACCAGCTTGCGTAACCAAACACGATGCCGTAACTGGGTGGGGTGTTTACCTTTCCAGCCCTGAATCATCACCCACAGTTGTCTGCTCTTTGGAAGGAGGGTGGTTGCACTTTCCAACCTCCGCTGCAGTGACTGTCGCTTTACCAAAACTGGTTTTGTTTTGTTTTGTTTTGTTTTTTGGCACAAGGATATCCGCGAATTCTGCATGTCCTGGGCTTTGTTATAATATGCAAATACTGCAGCAAAACTGAGTTATTACTGTACCCAGTTAATTGTTTGTGTAATTAATTGCAGTGAAAGTCTTTCTCGGTTACTATCTGGGTTTTTTTTTTAATTTAATCATGCGAGTACATTCTCGATTCCCCAAGTATCTTAGGCTCGCGAGCTTAAATGTGAAATAAAGGCTCAAGTAATATATTTATATTCGTGGTTGACTGTCATGAAACAGCAGCTATGGTAAGTGTAGTGTGACCTGCCTACATTTAGCGATTTAAGTGTTAAACTCGGTTGCTTGAATTAATGCTTTCCAATGGCCTCTTACACCAAAAAAATCTCAACGTTTAGATTAAACAACATGTCACCGAGTAACATTTTCATTAATTAGTCATATTCTTTTATATGGGAGCTGCTGGTGGTAATTAAAGGAGGGGATGTTAAGCTGGCGAGAACCGTTGGCCAGAGGCGTGTATAATGTGTATCTTGACAAACATATCGTCCACATCCCCTAAGCTCATAAATTTCACAGAGAGGCCTTATTGGCGCCTCTATGGTGTGGCGAAGCAGCGTTGTTACAAGGCGTGGTCTCGATGGGTCACTTGGCTCCCGCCAGTCATCCACCAAATTCATGTTCTGTCGCGCAAACTTTCACCCCGCTCTACCAGAGCTTCACCCACATCCATTTCTCTTTTCGTCCCCCTTCGCGCCAGTGAATAACCCTACATAATTTGAAAATTTTCACATTTATTCCCAAAGCAAATGAACGTATACTGATGGGGAGGAGAGAGGGGGGAGGGGAAAGAGACACACAAAAGAGCAAAAACAAGGGTCATAAACATTTACGTATTTTCAGTCCTGCAGCCACTTCAACCAGTCAGCCACAGTTTTTTTTAATTCGTGCTTGTATTCACTCTCTGACTACAGAATGGCCGTCGGTTTCCTCTGTTTTAAGGCTCGGGCTTTGGTGGTGACCACACCTGTCACCATCCTCCTGAGCAAGCGTCCATTGGCGGATCGAGCGACTTCAACCTCACAGTCATGAGTACTCCTTTTCTGTGACATCACCCCACTCCCCGGATTTACTTAAGGAGGATCTCGAAACACAGGGGTGTGTGTGTGGGGAGGGGTCCTGTGCTGTCGAAATGGTGTAAAAGAACCTTAATTAGGCACTTAGAGAACCCACGCTAAAGACTGTCCAATGCTGGAATAGAGACAAAAACAAAACCCTACCAGTAGAGTCGAATTTTTCTTTTTTTTGAAAGGGATCTTGGTATAATACTCCCAGTTTCACGCGTAGTCAAATTTTTTTCCAGTACTTTCTGAAAAATGTCAGTCACGAGTCACTCTTATCTGAACAGCTTACAATGCGGGCGAGCGAGAGAGAGAGAGAGGTGGACGTTATATTTCTCGTGTCAGCAATTACAAATTGGCCAAGTTACATTCGACCAGCCCTTATACTGCCTCTCAGGTGTATACTGACTTTTTTTTAT
>SMGT01004166.1:485135-508707 GCA_004794575.1 Lanistes nyassanus
AACCGGCATTTGATCCTTCTTGGATTTTTGAAATTAAAAAATTATTGTATTACACAGTAGTTGCATTACAAACAAAAACAGCAACAACAACCAAAAACCCATATAACAACCAGACCAAAGGAGAAAAAAGGGAGATCAAGCGGAGAGGGACTTAAACATAGAGAGAAACGCAACAATTACTTTAAACAATTTAATAGGTAGTGAAATAATCATTTTTGAAAATTTACAATTTCAGATGCTAAAATCTAAGCCTTTTCATTGTGTTGGGAATGTACTCGGAACAAACTTCATGGTTTCTGTCACACTGGAAAAATCTGCAAGTCTGTTCGGTTTGTTGTTTAAGGGCCGAAGGGTTTGGTTGTGTTTGAGTAGTTTGTGTTTGTGTGCTTTTTATTTGGGGTAGGGGTGGCGGGGGCCATAGGGGTAGAGAGTTATTAGTGCGGGAGTACATTCAAAGCAGTTATAGAATAGTTTGGATCTGTTAAACACCGTCACCGCATGTCTGGTTATACCAGACGAAACAAAACACCTCGGCGTGCTAGTGACATCGTCGCCCATGGTCTGTAACTTCAGACGGGGAGGGGGGTGGAGACTAAAAGGTGGGAAGGAGATAGGAAACTAACTTGGCAGGGGTTGTAAAGAGAGTACGAACAATACTTGTTTAAGCAGCAAATGTGGCGCTCTGGGCGGGGGGGGGGGGGGGGGGAATGGAGGGAAAAAGAACCGATTTTCCTGACAGCAAAGCAGAGAGTGCATGTTCTGGAAGACAACTGTCTGCCTGACTGGTGTTACGCTACCAGAAAGAACTGACGCACGTTGTCTTTCTACTGCTGCCCGCGCTCTGGATAACAACACGGTGTTCTGTTTGGTTACATCGTATTTATTCTCTGACTATCGAAACGTACACATCACCTTACACACAGACAAAGAACGTGTACTGAATGTCAACGGTTAAGTAAGACGTAAAGCTTTTCTTTCTTTCGGCAAAGCCCTGTCTGGTTTGACACGTTCTGTGCGCTGTTCACTTCTTCGTGTCATATTTCTTCCACGCTGAAAAATCCCAGGTTACCTTCTCAACTTTTATTTCACTATAGCGAACACATGTTGAAACCCAAGTCTCACACTGGGCAATGTGACGAGCACAAAGGATAGAATTGCCCTAAACCTCCCTACTCTCCTGTCCTTCTCTGCAGAAAGCCACGAAAGCCCCAGAAATTGTATACACTCTTATAGTCTCTTTTGTTAAATGATTCCTAGATTATATGACCAGTCTGACCTCGCATTTGGTTTCTTGTTATGGCTCTGTCACATTGTCATCAACATATGCTTAGGCAACCGTCACACAGTGTCGTCTGCAGACTGTGACATCCTTGAAAAAAATCAAAAAGCTGTCTGTAGAAAAAAATTGTCAGAAAAATGGGGAAGGTTGCTATTCTTGCTATTCTTGTGTGCTCTGTGTGTAAACATCGAACGGATCTTTATGTTTAGTGTTGAAAAAATATTTATGTATATATATAGTTTGAATTTGACTACAAAGAATTAGATGCATTATTAGTAAGTACAAACATATGACCAAAACAAGAGTATATTTCACAGCAAAAATTGTTTTATTTCTGCATTGTTTCAAGAAAAATACAATTAGTTTACAACACCTGAAACATTGGCTGTTCAAAGAAAAGAAAAACCAAAATAGCTGCCTTTTAGATGCATGTGCCTGAACACTACATCACAGTGTATATGTACAATATATACAATCCAGCAATACGATGAGGCTATAGTATGAGTAAGATTTTCTCATGTGTTGCAATACTGTGAAACCCATTTACGCCTTTCACATTTTCCATGTATAACCATTATAATTCGGAGCGAAGGCTTTTCCTTTGGGACACAATACAAATCGTAATGAGGCAGGAGGAGCTAATTTCCATGTCCCCGTTTCCGTTGACTAGGAAGTGTTTCCAGCTTCACAATGGTAGCGCTCTACTACCCGCGTGTCCAGCCGTCTAGCAGCACGTGCCTTATAGAGAGTTCGCATTCACCCTACCAGTTCAGATAGGTCAGTTTCTGTTGTTTGCACAGGACGGAATTGACAACATTGTCAAACTGCTGAGGTCACACGACTGTCGACAGGGAACACAGAGAGATGTGCTCCGAACGTGTCTGGTGCACAGGCAGCACAGTGTTGACAGACGCACATCGCTCCCTGTTCGAGTAACGCGTCTTACGTTGTGGTATATCCATATCGTTTTACGCCGATCTCTTATCTCTTATCAGGACCTGGCAATATCGTTCAGCCTGTGCATTTCTCAGAAGCTAGCTGAGCCACCCTTAAAACCTTTCTCATAAACCAGAGGTGTCATGGGCAAAATCTGTACCTGCTGATAGCATAAATTCGTTTTCGTGACGTAATGAGTTATCGCCGCACAGAATTATGAGACCTGTAGCTTGATCAGACCACAAACGTTTACCTAAATAAAACGCCTGATACAATAACAACGGAAGGGAACGGGTGGTTTATGTAAACACAAAGGCAGCGCTAAACTACTTTTATCTGCCTGCTAATCTACCTCTGGATGTGCTGATGCCTCGTTAGGAGGTGGTAGTTTGGTCTAATTAAGCAAAATGGTTTCCATAAAGGAGGACCCGAGGATTAACCGCCACCTCGCTCGCGAAAAAACAGTTGTCGGGGTGGGGGTGGGGGAACAAAACGTTGCACGTCATTCACAGCTTTTACCAGCTGTCGCCTTAATTTTTTTAATTGTCGTTACAGATTCTCGGGGAAATTACAGCACGCAATTTCTGGCAAAGAAAGCGATAAAGGTTCAAGTCGTTATCAAGATTCGTGCAAATTCTGTGTCAGACTAAAGGCTTTTCTTAACCGGACGAATGGGATCAACAATTCACCAAACAGGGACGGATTCCCATGGCCGCGCTCGGAAACTAGGACATACACTGAACTCGGACATAATTCAACGACAGCTTTGGGATAAAACTGGGATGACCTAGTCAAAAGTGGGGAAATCATAGCAAATATATCTGCCCAGGAACCACCGTGTACCGTAAAGGACCGAACGTTGGTTTAATGTGGTTTAAAGCAGCCAGAAAGGGAGGAATAGGAAGTGGTTTATCCACTTGTCGCAAACGTCATCGACATGTCTTAGCCTTATTCTGATCCACAGAAAGCAATATGCACGCACTTTGGAGATCCTCATGATAGAATATATCATGACATCATCATCACTCTAGTCAACGAAAATTTGTCAGAAATGTATGCTTCGTGAAAAAGAAACTCCCGGCATTACATAAATGTTTACAAAGGCACATCCTGCTGCGAAACAAGGATCGCTATCCTGTTTGTAAGAATCTTTCTGAGCATGAAGAACGTACACGCCATAGCTCATCTAACGTGACGCAGGGTCTCGAAAAAAGGTCTTTAACTAACATTAAGATGTTGATGAGATGAATTTAAAATGAGAGAATTTACAATGTGAAAGAAATTAAATATGCATGATTGTCGATTATGTCCTCATCGCAATTTATTTTTCAAATGTAAAGGAAGTGCGTCAAATCCTAATCTCTGGCTTTTCCATTCTACGGGACTGCCACTGAATAAAGTATCTTGGCCGGAGACAAGACTATTGTGTCTAATTATATGAAAGGAGCTTCCAAGACCCAAGCAGTACATTGTCGATGTCGACCATCGACCATGGATTAATCTTTCTACAAATGTCTTTGTGTCATCCGCATTCTTGCAGACTACACAATATATTTACAGGACGGGACAGATGCGAAAGTCGTTAGTTGGACCCTAGCGACTGATGCTTGTTGGAGCTATGACGACTAGGACCACCAGGCGACAACGGTGATGGTTTTGGTTGTGGTGTTGATGGCGATAGTGCTGATGGTGGTGGTTATGGTGGGGGAGGGAGAGATGGTTGTGGTGACAGCTGGCGCTGAGTGTGGCTCAATCCACAATACAGCATTATAAATCAGCCATCTGCACAAGATATCCACCGACCATCAGAACACCACACACACATATACACACAGAGGATGGAATTTCTCCTCCTTCTTTCAACTGCTTTGTCCATCGCCTCCAATTATAAAAATACTATTTTGAGGGTCTTTTCCATTACGTTAGTAAAAGATGACACAATAAATGTTCTTCGACTGCAACAGGTTTGTTCTAGTACGTTCATACTGCTGCCTGGGACGTCCTACAGACGCAAATCACGCGATTTTTGAAACGGCGTGATTGGGTTGTAGCTATAACAACGTATTCACGTGAGATCTAGAACAACATGTTCACGTGAGATCTAGAACAGCGTGATCGGGTTGTAGCTATAACAACGTGTTCACGTGAGATCTGGAACAGCGTGATCGAGTTGTAGCTATAACAACGTGTTCACGTGAGATCTAGAACAGTGTGATTGTCTTGCAGTTCATTTCGTTCTCGTCGACCTCTTGTGATCAGACTCTCCTTTACCCCTTTCTGCACCCCTTACCCCCACCCACCCCCCATTGCTGAGAGATCGGAATAGAGGCTGAGTTTTATCTACAATAATAACATTGTTTCGATTATTCTGGCTTTGTCTTGGAGGGTCTTTTTGTCGTTTTTGTTTTGTTTTTTGACTGAAACAACTGTACTTTGAAATCACAAAGGTCACCGATAAACGGGCCTCAATTCTATACCCTTTAGTCGGTTCCACTTTCTTTGCTCTGCGAGGAGTGCTGGCCGAAAGATATTTTCCATAACACCCTCTTTCCAGCCAACGTGGTAGCTCCAAGATAAGGTCACTGCCTTTCGAGGTCCTCGGAAGGTCTTTGGCCACAACTAAGTGTTCCGCTGAACGAGAATATTTCAGTATTGTCACGTTAGTTCGGTTCGGCTCCAGCTCACTTTACAGGGGCCCTCTTCCTTCTTTCGCGCCCCTCCCTCTTCCCCGCTCTGTTTTCCCACATATCTGGTGACAAAGAGAGCTGGCAGAGTTCACGGATTCTCGAGATCGTTCATCCTCAGAAGGCTACCGCCTCCTTCCGACTCCTGTTCATTTTGTCTGCGTGCATTGCACCTCAGTCTGCGTTCTCGTACGTACAGTCCAATGAAAACGATGAGGAGGAGGCCCAGCACGGGATACCCTAGCCACTCCAAGCTGACCTTCCCGTCTTCTTGAGCGTCGGCGACCTTGGCCATAGGACCAGCCGGTGGCTGAGGCACGACCTCATTGTGAGAGGAGCGTCCGAACGTGACGTTCTCTTCTGTCCCGTTCTGCCAGGTGACTCGACATATGTAGGTGACGTCGTTGTTGGGGAAATCCTTGGCAGGCCGGGCCACGATTAAGGTACTGTTCCTTCGCCTATACACTGTGACCGGCTGCCACGCGTTGTTGTTCTTCATCCCCCCGAATTGCTTCAAACCTTCCTTCACCTCCTTGGCTGACGTGCTGCTGGGACCGACGAAGCTTTCGTGTGCGCCATTTTTCTCGATGATAACGATGTCGTTGACGTCATCCGCTGGGGCTTCTCGACGAAGGCCGCAGTTGAAGACGTCAACTTCTTGAAACACCAAACTACCTTGATGATCAACCTGCCCATTCGCAGCCACCTTGCACTCAAAGTCGCTTTGCTTGTGCTTTACCGCAGGGCACTCGAAGAAACTGACCTCGAGAAAACCATAGCCGTTATGATAGTCTATGAAGCCGTGCACTGCCATACCGTCTGACTCCACTTTTTTTTTAACTTCTTCTGCTTCATCGATTTCCGCCTTGGCCAGCAACTTTCCAGAACCGTTGAGCTGTATTTGGTATATCCTGTTAGACATGAAGACAAATTTAGACGTTTTCCTGTTTGACGCGATAAAAAATAAGCTGGGATTAGTTAACTAGTTCAAGAAGGTAATGCAACAGCGAATATTTCTAACATGAAGAAACCTTTTTACTTGTTTGTTTTAATCTGCTTATCTGCAGCCTACAGGGTCGGTAGAAATGAACGGATCATTATTACCTAGTTTACGCACAAGACGCTGTTCGTGCGTTGCCATGAGGTAGATATATTCTTAAGGCTTATTCTCGTAGATATATTCTTAAGGTATAAGCCTATGAATAAATGGCTGGGCCGTCAACATTAGATATCTAGCAGAATACCCCCCAAAACACACACACACACACACACCCATTTGATTCCTGTTAAAAACACTGCCTGTTAGAACTGTTCAGTCAAAGTTTATTTTCAGACAAGGCACCCAGTAGCGTTTTATACATGTACACATACACATCGCCACTACCACCACAACCACTACTACCCCACCCCTCACCCCTCACCCCCACCCCCACCCCCACCCCCACCACCACCCGCCGTACCCAAAATACACAACACTCGCTTGGTCGCTCACTCACTCACTCTTCGCATGCCCATAAGCTGCAGACGATGCGAAAAGAAAGACGAGAAAAGTTGTTTATCAAGGTTCCATTATCGTGAGAAAAAGGACTGTCTGCTACTCTATAATAAACAAACAGTTTTAATATGCTTTTATCAGCTGCCGAATATGGCGTTATCAGCTGATGTCATCGAGCTTCAGTGCAAGCTAAGCGCTATTTTCCAAAGCAATTGAATCACAGAGGGTTGGATAGAAAAGCAATGGCTTTATTGGAAGAAGAATTATAAACATACATATTGTCTCAGACTACGACAATTTTTCGCAATGCCTTGTCTGAGCGCCGTGTTATGGAAAATTCTGCATGAGAATTGCAGCCTATACTGGAGATGCAACGGAGCTTAGATCGCATGGTGTGTGTGTGTACAGCCAAGCGTGAAACGTTCTAGTTGCCCTGAACGACATTTTTCCAGAAATGATATTCAACCCTAATATGTCGTGCAGCTAAGGAACCCCCCTAGCCTTTATAACTATTTTGCTAGGTAAGTAGGGTGCTGGCGTATAGCGCTGTACAAGTTACTTCCTGTACTGCAACTTCTGGCTGACGTTTTCACCTGCAAAAGTCGCAGTAAACCTCGCTGTTTCATACTTTATTTACCATTTCGCACCTCTTTTACACACACACACACACACACACTCACGCACGCACGCACGCACAAGCACGCACGCACGCACATACACTATGCACCGTGGCACTTGCTGGTGATCGCTTCATAAAAAGACCATATCCCCCCTACAGTCATTTTTTTCCTTCGTTTGCTCTAATATTTCAATGTAAGAGCTACGGGCAGGTTGCATGTGCTTTTAAATGTCTTCTCCTCTCCCAAACCCCCATCGCCCCTAGCCGTATACCTCTATGAGTAGAGTTTCACCTTTCTGAGATTTTAGTTGTTGGGGACAAAATAATCACAAAGGCTTTTCCTCTATACATGTGACTGCTCGTCCTGTCTAGGGTTGCTATGTACGGGAACAGGAAGTGTCGTGTGTCCAAACCTGCGGTCGCGTAGTGTATTGTACGAAGTTCTATATTTGCTACTGTGTATGGGAAAGGATTATTTTGTAAAAGCTGGTTTGAAGACAAAGGAAATGCGGAAAAAGCCTCAACCAATGCACGACAAAATTGTAGGTTGTCTTATTTAGAAACATAACATTTAGAAACATAACATTTAGAAAAATAATATTTAGAAACATAATATTTAGAAACATAATATTTAGAAAAATAATTCTATATTTATATAGTAACGTGGCACGTGCATATCTCGTCTTTTCCTCCATTCCCTCTCCTCCATGTCTCTCACTTCCCTCCTCCTGTGTTTCCTCCCCTCCCTCTCGAGCTCCCTCCCCCTGCTTCTCTTTCTCTCACTCTCTCCGTGTGCATTCCCGTACTCTACTTTGCATTCCCGTACTCTACTGTGCACGCACGCACGGCTGAGCACATTGATTTATTCGCTAACCAGATGACCAATGAAGTTGAGGGGGAAAGAAAAAAAAAGGGTTTGGAGTGAGTGAGAGTAACAGTAAATGTGCATTAGTGATAACTGGAAGAGAAAAGCAGCAGAGACGTCCATGGTCGAAACAGATCTGTATATCCACTAATCAAACCAATACACAAGCATTGAAACAGTAAAATATAGACAATGTGAATATAATTAGTAAATGTAACAGTAGCGTCTAACATGTCCCACCAATAATGAATCAGCCACCCTCCTCACCCTTCAAGTAAAGCAACTGACATTATACATTATATATACATTATACATTATACATTATTACTTACTCTTTACCCGTCGCATTGCATATAACTCGCACGAGCTGGTCACGCTTAACAGAGGCTGTCACCTCCGAGCCGCTGGCTGCAGTTTTGTCCTCTCCCTTTGTTATCGTCGTCGTCACCGCAGCCCATATCAGCAACGGGGCATAAACAAACCACCTAGCCATTGCAACATCTGTCATCAGAGAGATGATTACCTAGAAATCCTGTCTCGCTGCACGGGAGATCGGGTATGCTCGCTGTCGGGAGCGAGGCTATTAATATATACCATAAGATTAGTCACAACATCTGTCATCGGAAAGATGATTACCTAGAAATCCTGTCTTGCTGCACGATTTAACTGAGATCGGGTATGTTCGCAGTCGGGAGCGAGGCTATTAATATATACCATAAAAGACTGACTCCGATTAGTCACATGTCCTTTAAGGACCCGCCACACGGTCTGACCGAGGTTTTGACTGGTGGTATCGAATGCAAAATCGTCACTGGCGTCGCGCGATAAGCACTTAGGCTCCTCCCCCATTTCCAAATAAGGAAACACTACGCAGTTTCTTGGTCAAACATAGCTGGGTTTCTAGCCCGCTCTCCACGCTCTTATACTTCCCGTCATCTTCTTCCCTGAAAGTTACCGGTCTTTCTTTCCAAAGACTAAGTAAGCTTCAATAACCTGAAAGTGCAAACGAAATCCTGTTTTTAAAAAAAAAACCAAAGAGGTCTTTATTTTATGAGACGGAGCCAATACAAATTCTTGTTTTATTCTTGCCTTGTTCTTGTAATGCACAAAAAGTGATTTTCCGGCTTTGCAATAAGAAACCCGTAGGAAGTGTACGTTTTACTGGACAAGAATTAGAATCAAGCAGCCAACAATGGTTCTGCATTCTGGACACCCCGCAAATGCATCTTGTGTTATGTACGCAACACTCATTCTCTCTCCCTCTCTCTCTATTCCCCCTTTCTCTCTCACACACACTCGCTCTTTCACGAAATCCATTTTTGTTGGAACTAGCAAGAGGAGATGTTAGAAAAGGTAGGGGAGAGGAACCGCCAGGACCCTCAGTTCCCTAGGGTTTCAGACCACAGAGACAAAACATAGTCGGCCTGGTCGCACCCTGAACAGCAGCCGTACAGTTCCGTAGTTTTAAAACGGCGCGCGTGGAAAAGCGTTATAGTAAAGCGTGTTTTGGCTAAACGCATAAAAACAGAGCGACGGAAGACGGTGTGCCAGTCCGTACAGACCCCAGCTTTCCAAGGCACCCTAAAATACGCACGACGTATTGCCAGCTGTAATCTACCCCACCCCAGACCCTACTCTCCCCACCCACCCCGTTACCCCAAGTTCCTAACCTACTACTTCGCGCTGCAGTCAGTGCACACGTGTCGACTGCGGGCGTGTGTGCGTGCGTCTGTGAGAGTGATACGAGAATTATTTGCGTTTCGAGGTCTCGCTGACCTTGTGCGATATATTTTTTTCACGGCGAATGGGGAGTCTCACTCCTACTCCGTGTGTTGACGTCTCTCCAGTGCAGTCCGGACAAGATCAAACCGCTTGCAGGCAATGAATTGGATTTTAACAAATTTCTTGCCTCGGCTAACGGCTTTGTGGCCAGCAAGAGCCCCTAGGGTAAGCCAACTATCGGTCATCACAAATGAGATTAAAAACCAAACCAGCTTTGGTTTTTCCTGTGTGGTCAGTCGTGATAGGACCGCTGATTCCTGAAATTATCTGGAAAGTGTGTTGCATATATATATATAGCAGGAGTTTAAAGCGTGTGTGGTGGTGGTGGTGGTGGTGGTGGTGGTGGTGGTGGTGGTGATATGAAGAGCTAAAGTGTGTTACATGGGTTACAGTTTGTAGGATTTTATCACTGAATGAAAGGTCAGACAAATGGGTGAGGGTGGATTGTTTGCTGTGTGCAGAAGCTGTCGAAAGGCTTGCGGGAACAATGGACGCTGTATGCTGGCAGGCACAAGATGCTTGAGGGAACAGAGAGAAGTGTCATGAAGATGAACCACTGGATTGTATGTTAATTATAGTAAGTTGTACTTCCGGTGACGATTAGAAACTCAGAAAGGAACTCAGTCTGGGAACGATATGCCTGGGAGGAGGATGGGGGGGGGGGTAGAAGGATAAAAGTTGTCCAAGCTTCTAAGAATGGATTCTGGGATGGCAGCTGTAGGTAAGTTTTAAATAAATTGTATAAGCAACGACCGTAAAAGGACATTGTTATTTCTGGTAATACTTTTATAAGAATAGCTTCAAACGAAGCGAGTGTTTATTGAGAATTAAACAATGTTTTAAGTTTTAAAAATAAAAAAGCGTTTAAAGATAGAATACAATTTGCAATACAATTTAATTTCATTGTCTAGAGGAGAGAAATTCACAAGCAGTAGATTGTCAGAACATCCCTAGTTTAGTTACTATCAACGAATATCAAACACCAAGTCACATCATAAAACAATAATCATTCATGCGATATGACCAGTCCACCTGGGCGTGTGCTAAATCCTGACCACCTCCACCATCTCACATACTTTACCCTCATGCCTGACATTTACTATCTCCAACGGCCTGTTTGAAGTAGTTGGTAATATATGGCTATGGTGCGTAAAGATTCAATCATAATACCTTTTCTAATACACACTCTATCTCACGGGAACGCATGCACATACTTCCAGGTGCAAGATGATGAGGTAAAGCAGAACGTGTAACTGAACTAGATCAGATAAACTGACAATTTTATCCAATACTTACGGGCATATGACAGATACAATCTCTAGGAATAATGTGATGTCTAGGAAGACCCGTTATTTCTAAAGGTGAGTTTTCTTACTTACATCATCATCTCCACCACTGCCTCATCGTAATGTTCTGCGCTTTCGTCCTACATTCTTCAAGAGCATGAAAAAGCGCAGAATAACTGGAGCCAATCAAAATACAGTATCACGTAAAATATGCTAATCTCGTAGGGTCACCACTGAAAACCTTGCAGTTTCCTGGAAGATCTTTACTGCCTATGTATCCTGTTTGCTTCAGAACTGGTATATCCCCACACTCCTCAGCTTTCTTTTGTGTTCAAGCATTCGAACTGTGGAAGTTAAGTCTGACTACCCCCAGGTAAACTTTAAAAGAGTGTTGCCATTGAAATATCCGTTCACTCTAGTGATTAGTACGTCCTACTATGATCTCATTCATCGTTGATTTATCAATGTAATAATATGTAGTTATAATTGTATTCTTTTTTACTTGAAAAAAGTTTGTAGACTTGGAGTTTAATTGTTCCAGCTTTCGACTATTGGCTGGGGTGACTCAGAAAGAAATTTCAAAGTCATATTTTTGTAAAACTCTTCCCTCTGTCCTAAAAATGGGACACCCACGCACAAGAATTCATATCTTGTTCTAGTGGCTTTTCCGCATGCATTTAATTCCGTGTTCAGTGTATTCTTATTTATCACACCGGGATTACCAAGACACCTAAAGACATTTAATTTTAGGTACGTGACAGTCTAGGCCAGAGAACGGGGGGGAGGGGGGAGCAGGGTGCGAAACTCTCATGAGATTTTGAAGCCAGTTTTTTTCATAACTGCGTTGGAGTACCAAAGATTTTAATTATATGTTAAATATTGACTTTAAAAAATGAAAGATCCTCCAAATGATGATAATCAATAATTGTTTTTATCGTTAAAACATCTCTTTCCAGTGACGCTTGTTTGTAAGCCCACTTCCAGCAGGTCAAAAAAGAAGCTCTCCAAAAACAACCTTCAGATACAGAAGCTAAGTAACCATAACATAAACTATTGATGTATCTCGACTAATTAAGCATTTTGACGCATCTTCTTAATTTTGTGAGGTTCCTTTTTTTTATTTTTTAATTCATTATTTTCAAAAGTCCCATCTTTAGCAAAATGGTTGCCGTAGTGTTACGCAAATCCCAGCGTGTCTCATTGAAGGAGACTTAATCGAAAATCTGACCATGCTTACATCATTATTCTTTTTTTCCTCTGTTAGAGGAATCGTTTTAGGCTCCATTTTACACATACTTTTGAAAATCTATTTTCTTAATATTTTGCTGTTAACTGAAAAACGGAGTAGGTGTACCGATAGCGTCCTTTTTTTCATTTACATAGCGTCTTACGAGATCTCGTCACGTGACCGATAAGATTGTGGACTATTGGTTTAAACTTTATTTATTCATGACAACCTTTCGCCATTAGGCCTTTAGAACTGTTGACATACTTTCTCAAGCAGCCTATTCTTAAAGAAAATGTATGGTTGTGGTTAATAGAATTAGTATTTATGTTTCAATTACAAATAATAATATACATAAATAAACTGAAACTTATTTTCATTGTTTAAATTTAAACATCATGTAATGTGTTTAAATATTTAGTCTTCTGGTACTCTGTGTACAATTTATCTTATTAAGTGTGAAACTTTATTAATTAAAATAAATTAAATGAGTAAAATCAAGTAATAATACTTTCATTGTATTGCTGAGAGTTTAAGCTTTCCATATTGCTTAAGATCTGTACAAGTTATTGACGTTTAAAGCTCAAAAACTCAGTTCGCTGGACACAATTTCCCCTAAGATCCTTATTTTTTAAAAAGTGACAAAAATTTATAACTCAAATTTTGGACTGTTTTAATAAATTTTATTGTCATTTTGCTTGTTTTTGGAACGCTTTATATTGATATACATTACTTTTGAAGCAATTTTGAATTTTTTGTCACGTACCTACATTATTCATCCTCATCATCATCATCATCATCATCATCATCATCATCATCATCATCATCATCATCATCATCATCATCATCATCATCATCTGTGCCATAGTCTTGGAGACTGTTGGGACAGCACTAACGACTTGGCAATCAGCTTCCTCCATTTCTCTCTATCCTCAGTCAGTCTCTGGATTTCTGCAAACGCTAGGTCAGTCCACTCTTGGATGTTGATTTCTCATCGCTTCCTCTGTCTGCCTCTTCCTCCTCCTCCCAGTACCGTACCTCGGAGAATGGTTTTTGGAGTCCTGAGGATCTCGAGATGTGCCCGTACCATTTCACCTTCCGCTTTCCCCCTTTTCACAGTGGGTAGCATGTGTTCATGTGGTTCGATGGCTTGCTCATTGGAGATGTGGTCTTTGTCATGTCACAGGCTGTTGAGGACTTGTCGGGATGATCAGCCAGGTCGTCAAGCTCTTTTTCATTGCCAGCTGAGCCGTCAATGTCGTCGGCAAAGCTCAAGTTGGTTATTGTTCTGCCGTCCATGCTGACTGTTCAGGGCGTTTGTCGGGATTCTTTCTAGGAAGATGGTGAGCAGTGTGGGAGGGAGAAGACAACCGTGCAGGACTCCGAGAGTAGTCTTGTATCATATCCCTGTGCAACCGTTAAAAGAGTACTGCACCGGTGGTTTTGTTGTAGAGTTGTTCTATGACAATTATCAGCTTGGTGTTTATTTTGTACATCCTCATAGTTCCCCACAATGCTGTCTGTCACACTGTCAAAGGGCTGGGGGAGGGGTAGAACTCTGTCAAAGGGCTGGGGGAGGGGTAGAAGTCTATCAAAGGGCTGGGGGAGGGGTAGAAGTCTGTCAAGACGGGTGCAGATTTTGATGGAGGTATTTCTCGCGCAGTATCCTAAGATTGAATATCTGCTCAGTCTTGTGAGCTATCCTGGGAAAGTTTAAGGATAAGGGAGAAAACCCTGACAGAAAGTCATGCTGCCAACCCGGCAGCTCAGGCGAAAGTCTTCCGTGTTGCCGGCCTGGCTAATGAGCGTTCACGCGTCCACGACAAAAGTGAACGACCTAACTGGAGGATCTCGGCTGTGGTTAAGAGACACGGAGAGGGATTGGCACCGCCAGGTCTTAACTCACAGAACAGCACAAAATCAGTCAAGGGTTTGCTGTCTGCCATAATTTATGTAGACTTACATACAGTCTGCCTTTGAACAGAACCCTGGACTGATTTTCTCCCCTTAATTAACTTGTCAACTTGATGCCAATGACGATGCGAAGGTATCTGTACTCAGGTACTCATGCTGTACTCAGGTACTCAGGTTCTCTGCATGTTTCTTTCCACCATCATAACAGTATTTCTAAGAATATTTCTGAAGTAAATAATCATTGTTTCGATCGTTACCATTCAGGCGGAATTTTCTTGCCTCAGTCAGTAAATCTTTCAGACTTCTAAGAGTGGACAGGCTTATGTTGTGAGGGGAGAATGTAAGCCACTATCATCGGGAAGTGGGGAGGATTCTCGGACCAGCCATCCTCCGTGTAACGAATAAACCAGACAGGTGAAATAAAAGTGCCTTGAGAACAGAGAAAGATAGGGGGGTGGGAAGATTCGACAGAGTATGTTGGAAATAGACTGACCTATTTTCGAAGAAACTGGTGGTTCAAGGTTGTGTGCTTTATAATATTAGTGCAGAGAGTTGAGGTTTCTTGCATGATGTGACGTCTGCAGTAAACGGGATGTTCATTGGTACTGTTCACTAGCTGTTACGTTTGTGGAAGTGACGGCCTCTACGGATAAATCTTTTAAGACAAGCATCTGGCATTAAGTGAATGCGTGTGTCTGTGTGTGAGTGAATGCGTGTATCTGTGTTTGCGTGAGAGCGTGTATGTTTGCCCCCGCCCTTATGTATGAGTCAGTGTGGGTACATGCGGGAGTGAGTGTGTATTTCTGTGGGTGCATGTGTATGAGAGCAACTGTATGTGCGTCGCTGTGTGAGTTTGGGAGAGCGAGCGAACGTGCGTGCGTGCGTGCGTGCGTGCATCACGAGTTGGGGTCTGGTGGGTCAAAGAGATTGTACCATAGCATCTAGATGTGACCCATCCACAACCCTATTGCCGTAAGTCCCTAATCCCCTGGTTCAATCTTCCCCAGGCTGGCTGGTTGGCTGGCTGGTTGGCTGACTGACTTGATGTGACGCGAACATTGCTGTATAACGCGCGCGAGCGTGCGTGCGCGCATGTGTGTGTGTGTGTGTGCGGGTGTGCATGCGTGCCGGCTGGCTGGCTGACTGACTGACGTGATGATGCGAACATAAGTGTATAACGTGTGTGTGTGTGTGGTACGTGCGACTTTGACTTTAATGGACTGGAGTGTAGGGGACGGGACAGACAGACAGACAGACAGACAGACAGACATGCCTGAAGGGTCCGTGAAGCATCGTCGCAAGTGGTGATGTCGAGCAGCGACAACTGATGGTGGTTTCCCACGTTAACTGGCATGAACTTCCAAAGTGAGTTGTCACACACTAGCTCACTCACCCACTCACAACTTTAGAAGGAATTTATTAAATCAGCATTTCCTTCATTTTCCTTAATTATAAAAACGAGAAAGGTGGATAGGAGATCACTAGCTTAAATCTACGAAAGAAAAAGCAACTAAAATATGGTTATAAGCTGTTACTATTTTAGCAATATTCATAATACATTACAGTACATTGACAGTGGGAGTTATTATAAAAAGCATAAACACCACTGCTATCAAAAACATGTTCCAAATACTTCTGGGATAATAAATTCAAATTAGTCCCCCCCCCCCAATATATTTTCATAAAACATTGGATAGAAAATAGTGGGGGAGGAGGGTGCACGACTGCATTAGAACTTAATTTTCTTCTTTGATCGAAACTTAAAGAATAAAATTGACAGTGTTATAATGCTTCAAACTGAGCAACTCTAACAGTTTCGCGTCCTTTCTGATCTATACCTCTGGTAACATTTCTCAACGTCCACAGAAGGTACCTAAAGTAAGATAAATATTATGCAAGTGCTGAGCATCACTTATGTATCGTCTACAAGCAAGGTAGTGTGGAAATACATACAGTCCATCTGAGAAGTGATTCTGGTAAGAATGTGTTCTATTATATATGCTTTTGTTTTTTCTCATTGTAAACACAGTGCATGCGCTACACATATTTTCTTTTTTGTGCCACTTCGTTGTTATAAAAACGTCTCAGAAACGCGTTCCTTCTTTTGTGCTACCCTCCTAAATACTGCTAATTAAAAGTAATCTATGTAGCATCTCCATAATTTTCATATAAAATCTTGTTTTCTCGGTTTTCGTTTCTTATCCGTGTATGATTTTTTTATTTACTCCTTGTGAAAATATGAGTGCACTTTAGAGGACGCTTATTTAAAATATGCTTTGCGATTATAATTAAAAATAATGTCCTCTCTAATGATTTTATCATAAAAATACGTTTTCATTGTAAAACATATTGAAGTTACTGTTACAAAGTGAAACTCTCAAAAAATTTATCACACGTTTGTAATTAAAGGCTTACAACCGATGGAGAAAATTGAGCAAGCTGTAGATAAAATTTACAAAAGTCTTTATCCAAAAAGTTTAAACACATCATATTCGCTGAAATGGCATAACAGAAACATCAAAAAGCTTTCGTTAACTGGACTTCTCACAGGTGTCGAAAATCAGAGGCGACTGTGTGGACCTGCGAAGTGTGAGAAGTACGCTGATCTAGTCATTAAAGGCCCGTAACAGCAGCGGAGAATGTTCGAACTTTGCTCTTCATTGCTTACTCCTGAAGGTATTCTTAAGCCCAGCCCGCCTGTCCCATGGCTGTACAGTCACATCTTTAATGCCTGGGGTCCGTTCATCCAGAACCTAAAAATCGCTACAGACCTAAGTGTACTTCCTGACCATCAATTAAAGCGCGCGGATGTGGACAAACACTTAGCGTAACCATTTGGAATTGAGGCACGGCAGAGATGTTTGTCACACAGGCATAACACAACAGTGTAACCTGTGGTTCCGAATGCTAACTATTGATGGGGGGAGGCTTATTATTAACAAAATAGGTAGATAATATTTTCTCTGCTGAAACTCCATGAAGTTGTCTACACGTTTTAACACTCTGTGAACTAACTTCCTGTCAGGCTACACGTCACACGCGTGAACAGTACGCAGTCTTCACTGTGACCTCACAGTCACACAGGAACACGCACAGTTTGAGACTTTATGTTTTCAAATAATCACGCTAACACCGCATCAGTCACAGGTGAATTTTGCACAGGTGGTAGACTACTTATTCTGAGAGCATATTGTCACACTTTTGAAGTTCCCATTCGCATGGACACTGGTCTGGTTAAGAAAGGTCTCAAGTCGGAAGTAGTTTTTGCAGGATTTGTCCCTCCAACCAGAGTGGAAAATGGAATGTAAGCAGGATTTGTCCCTCCAACCAGAGTGGAAAATGGAATGTTAGCAGGATTTTATTGAATTGCAAGCACATGCTCCGACATTAAGTGCAGGGATTGAGGAAAAAAGTCATTTCCCACTGACAATCCAGAACCACACAACTCAACTGTACAGATAAATATGTTGATATAAAGGATGTGTCTGTCGTTTAAAATAGTCGTTTCACGCGTTGGTTCAGTAGGCTAAATACTGCACATACTCCTTCCTAGCGAGTGGATAATGTGGCTTAAAGTAGGGTGGGGGGAGTAGTCTTTAAGAATCACTTCCTTTCATGCGATTGCCCTTTGTTCGCAGTCCCCACGTTACAGTTTTGTCTTATAAATGACCTTCGATCACCATTGTCGCGTATCTATGGACGTGTCTGATTAGCATCTCACCTACGTGCGTGGCTCTACTGTCACTTTGTGCATTATCACTTTGTACGCGCATCAAGATTTGATGATCGCGGAAACGCTGCTGTCGGTTCTTTTTGCTCTTACAAAACCCCCAGCCCCTGTTTTTTTCTTTCCCGAGCGCGTTGATGTAATAGCTCCCACCAATCGCCTTCTTCAAAAAAAACTCACATAGTTTTTTCAAGAATAGGCTCGGGCATTTTGAGCATTCTCTTTAAGAGTCATTCCCCCTCCCCCCTTCAAAAACAAACACAAAATACCCCCACTCCCTCTTCTCGTACTCTTTTTGCGAAACATTTCAGACTGTAGGCTGATGTCGTCATGTGTCGCGACTAGTATATGACTAACAACACCAGCGGAGACAGCAATCCTTCCTGAGCCACAACAGCCTCGATAAAGTTTTCATATTCTGAGACACTGTACAGACCACGGAATCACATTTGATAACGGTTCTTAACGATCCAGGCTTGCAAGTGTGTATTTTCTCCATTTTAAGCAGTCGCGAGTGGTCCCAAAATCTCACCAAGGAAACTGAAAATCTTACTGGCCAGGCAAAAGCCAGAGTGAACCCACACTCGTCCAGTGCGCGCATCTGGCGAGAGAGATTAATTTTCTTGCCAATTAATTTGTTTCTCTGCCTTTGTCAAGTACTGTACTGTTCACCCCACTTTCGGGTCTCCGGTCATCTTTTTTTTATTATTTTACTTGCAGCCTTGAGCCTTATGAACACGTAGCCGTCACGTTTTAAATACTGGGATCAACGGCAGGTTAAGCTGCGTACAGCAGCTTACCGGAACTTGAGGCGCTAAAAGGGTTGACACAGCAGAAGAAAATGTTTAGCTACCCTTGCGAATGTTTGGCCCCACACACCATCCCTCATAGCGCCCCACCTTCCTGTAAGCGGCTGAGAGTAAGCGGTGCCGCTGTACATGGGGCTGGTAGGGGGTGTCCCAAATGTTGTGGCCCCAGGGCCGGAAGGATTATGGAATAGCCAGTCCTTACGGTTCAGACTGCCTGTTCTTTCACTGTCCGACACAGTGTCACACTTTGCTTGTCACTGAAGACTCAGACGGATTACCCACCAGTCGCTCTTCGCATCCTGTCGTCGGCGTTCTGTCTCTAGACCTCCGCTTCCTTATAACAACCATCACGACAGCGCCGATGATGACAGCCACCAAAACCCCCACGATAACAGGGTAACCAACCCAGGTGTAGGTATTCTCAGCTGCAGGTTCACCCGTCTGCTTCTCTGACTGCTGGAATTCGCGTCCCGCTTCCGGTTTGCTCAGAAAGTCCTGCAGGGTGACGGTCTTGTCGCTGAATTCGACTCGGCAGAAGTACTGCACGTCGTTGGATGACCTCGAGTTGCGGGACCTGAAAACCACCAGCTTGCTCTCCGATCTATTGAACAGGATCAAAGGTTCTGCTGGCGTCGAATTCCAGTACTGCATCCCTTCTGAAGGCCTAGTGGTGACAGGCCCGACCACTGCATCCACCGCTCCCCTTCGCTCGATCAGCGACATGCTGGCGATGTTCTTGTTCTCGCCAGCGTCACAGACAAACACCCTGACGTCTTCTTTCGTCACTTTTGCCTTCTCCCTGTCCTTTTTGTCGTCAGAGTGCGTGTATTGGCACTCAAACCTGTCGGTGTCCAGTCCCTCGATTAAAGGGATCTCCCTGAAGAGGATCTCCAGGAAGGCAGAGTACGATTCGTCGTTGAAACCTTCGAGTTTGCCACGCACCGCAACACCTGTTGAGGTCACGCGATCGCGTTGCGCGTTGCCCTCCCAGTGTATGCTCGCCAACCGCTGGGTTCCGCTGAGGGGAAGGTTCTCACTTATATTAAGTGTGGCATAAGCGACTTTATCGCTGCAACAGATATGTGGAGATGAAGTCACTCAAGTAGCTTAGGTTGAATGAAGCGAGCCGTTACAACCTTTCAGTATCCAAATCAATACAACACTAACCTCTCGAAGTGTGGTGCCACAAAGTATCTGACGTAAAGCGCTAGTACAACTGAAAGATCATGCCCCAGGCCCTGTATGCAAGAAACCCGAATAGCTTATACTTATTCCAGAACACCCTATATAACAGGAGTAAGTGTCTTGAATTCCCATGTTCGAAACCCGAATAGCTTATTTTATTTATCCATCCTTATTTGGTAATAATTACGTTATTTGGTCGTCCCAGGAGGGAATAACTTATTCCAAGTTCGCCGAAACAGCATTTTTAGAGAAAAAAATCCGCGATATTTTTTTCCTACATATACTCTGGAGTTATCCTCAAGTGGCTCGAATCAGAGAATCGATCCCCATGGTAATTTTCAATATTTTTCGGATTAGGATTAGGGCTACGGGTAGGGTTAGGTATTAGGCAGGAGCTTCTGTTTGCCTGTATAAGTTGAAGTCTGTATTTTCGGGTTAAACAGGATGTTTACAATCTGATTCCAAGTTGGCTCACTTAAGTTCGTACCAAGTTGGGACTCGCCTCAGAGTATATGTAGGGAAAAAAAAATTCGCACCCGGGTATAAACTTACAGTTTACATGCATACGAGGCCTGGTGAATGAAACACTAGGGGACATGACACACAATGGGAGAAATCTCTCGAGAACCGACATTCTGTGCAGAGTCACTCGGCCGCGATGAAAGCGTATTTCTTAGGAGACTACCCCAGCTCTGAACAAGCCATGCAGAACTTCGTTGTGGACCAGTGGGGGACGAGAAAATCGACCACTGGGTAGTTTCTGCACGCGTGCGCAGCGGTAACTTCCAAAGAAAAAAAAGAGGGAAAGGGAGAGAGGCCTTTGATAGTTTTCGGGAAACTGATGTTGCGTGGGTAGCTATCAACGATAACAAAACCCTGACATGTCGATTTCTGATAAAATGTAGAAAGACTTGTGGATGCTACTCAAAAGCATCGCACCAACCATGCTCTACTGTAAATAAAGCAAGGAAAATTTTCGAACAGTTCGCCGTATAGTTTGTTTGAGAAGAAGAAAGGGGCATACAGCAGAGCTCACGTTCTTTATTCCTGTTATGCACGCGAGTCAGCGTTTGTCCAGAAGCATGGGATCTGTACGTCCTATCGCCAAAAAAATGGCGGAAGGGGAGGGGGGCAATACTGAACATGACTTTTCGTTATTCCTGTCACTCACGCAAGTCAGCTTTTGTCCAGAAGCATGGGATCTGTACGTCCTATCCCCCCACCCCCCGCAAGAAAGAGAGGGGGGTCAATACTGAACATGATTTTAAAAAAAGCTTTCACTTGTTTGGAAAGCTGGTTACGTGTAATTTCGAAGCGAGAGAGAGAGAAAAAAAACAGTGGCACCCATGATGTGCATGACATGCATATGATAGGAGACTGTGTGCGCGCGCGTGCGTGTGCAGGCGTGGGTGCGTGAGAGAGAGAGAGAGAGAGAGGAGTCCGCACGTCTACTAAACGTACAAACACCTAATTAGGCCTTTTGCCAAGATAACCGTACTCAAAAACTACTTAGCGAATAATCATCCACCCATCCCCCCCACCCACCCACACGCCACTGAAAGCTTTGCAAAATAGTTGGGGGAGAGTGTGTCTTCACCCGCTGTGTGACTATTCCTTTTCCTACTGCAGACGAGCTGCCCGACACAACCAATTCCTTGGTTCACATTAGGGAAGCATTTACGACTTGCAGATCATATCGTGCCATGCTGACATATATTCATTCATACCGCCGTCTTCTGTTCTAATTTACTGCCGAGAAAAACAAAAACTCGATCAGATTTATGTCGTCTGTATCTACCCAAGAGATAAATTAATTGTGGAACGACAGCAGTAAATTTATTAACTGACTACGGACGACACGACTGTGTGACAGTTTGAGATGTAATACATATGTGGCAATCTTTCTAAATTCTTGTTTTCCTGCTGTGACACTTACATCTGCATCTTAAATGTTCAAACTTCTAGCAAATAAAATCAGGAAAGGAGACTCCCAGAATGCTACTGCCAAACGGAAAACTGAAGAAAAAAAAAAAGCTGGGCATGCGCTAACAACCAATGTATAGTTACCCCGACTGCGTTGTTCTGTCTTTCTTCTGGCAGGTGATGCGCTCAACCTTAGCTTCAGAAGCAACTGCTGTGACTCCTGACGTTGATGAACCCTTTACTGCAGCTGGAAGCAGCAGAACCCAGAAGAGCACTGTTAACTCCATCAGGATTGCAACAGGTGCTAGAAATTACAATGTCGTACGTTCCTGTGAGCGCTCGTTAACCTTCCCGAGGGTGGTGACGTCACGCGGTGACCTGCTCTTCGTAGATTCGGATGCAACAGTGTTATAGCTGTCCCCTCGATCCTAACCTTTTTCTGCGCACTCCAGAACCTTTCCTGTTTAGTTCGACTGCCCACATCCAAGGCAGCTGGCTTCCTCGGGTGTCGGCTCAAGTGCAAATCCTGATGCCCCGCTCGAAATGCGCATGTTTGAACGGAAACCAGTAAATCGGGAATTCCCGGAACGCTAGATTTTTCAAAAACGCGTTGAGGTACTTTTTTTCTAAAAGACGGCCTAGCACAAAACGCACTGCTGTTAGCACTACTTGCCTAGGTTGTCAGGCTTAGTGCAATCCGATCTACATGCTCGATCCAACTCGCCAGCGAGATCCGCCTCCAGTGTTTGTTGACCTACACCCCTTTATCTCTATTCCCAGAACAGCCGTGGGGTTGATGGTTTGAAAAAAAAAACAATCTACGAATTGCTAATAAAGTTTTACATGTCGACCCCCAACCTTCCTTCCTACTTCCCGCCCTTCTACCAATCCCACCTCCTTTACACGTGATACAGGGACGGCGGCTGTGGTAAGATGAAAATCATGTTATACTGCTTTTGAACTGAAGATTCTTAACATAAGGCATGTATCTTTTCCTTTCCGTTATCCATTGTTTCCGCAGTTCTCTTATTTATTGCCACTCCTTTGTATGAATTTTTTTCTGTACAATCTCTCCCATGTCATTTATGAAGATTATAGGACGGCGTCAATTTTTGTGGACATCGGGTATTGAGTTCCTCCGTCTTCGAGAGCAGGTTGTATGTTTTCAAAAAATCGTTATCCTTGCATTAAAATCTGCGAATGTTAATATAGTTATCTCTCTTATTGGTCCTCCCTGTCTCCCTCGCACGTCTTTCCTCCCCAAGCTGAGGTTTACACACACACACACAGGTGGGCGGGATAGCTAAGTTGGTTGAACATTCGGTTCAGATCCAGGCGGCCAGAGATCAAACCTTGCCCTGACCACACGGGCGCTTCAAAAGAGGCGACCAGAAAGAATGTTTCGATCAATGTTGAGATTAATAAAGACAACAACAAAAACAATAATAATAATAATAATAATAATAACTACACACGTGGAAGAGAGAATCTGCTTGTCGCCTGTATTAATTATATCCCTGCCGGAAAATCCCAGTCCAACTCAGCAGCGTCCTATTCATACCACCGTGGAAAATCCTTAATCTCAGATTGTGCAATCCACTCATGACGTGAAACAAACCCGAAAATAGATCCACAAACGCGTGGATTACTTTACGCTGGAACAAGATTTAGTTTTAGTACGGTAAACTGTCCTCGGGAGAGGAACTATTTTCCAAACGCCACTCGCAGTCGCTGCAAACAATTCAGGGTTTCTAGGGGAAAAAATTAATGGGTAAGAATAGGATGCTTTCTTGAAAATACCGTCTCTATCCTTCACCCGCTTTTTTTCTTCTCCCTTTCACTT
>SMGT01004166.1:515454-527834 GCA_004794575.1 Lanistes nyassanus
AATAGAGACTCGGTAACTTCTAATATCGTACCGCATTATCAAGCAAATTCCCTTCATACGGTTGTGAAGTACATTAAATTCATCTCATAAAAAAAATATACATTTAAGCAGCAATTCCTGGGGGGCACATCTCAGTATTTACCCAGTAATTGAGTACCCCCCCCCCCCATAAAAAGTTTAACAAAACAAAAGAAAAAATCCTGCCGATACGCAATACCTTCAATGTAGCGATCGAAGGAGCAGGTCACATCAAACACAGTGCGTACGCGCCAACACGTTCGCACACATCAGTTTCGTACATTCTTTCTCTATGGTTCTCAGCTCACAACTAAAATTTTTCGTTAACTACTCTCAATTCTCCAAGCAGTGAGCGAGCTCACCCCTCCCCCCGCTGTGCAGTTCGGCTATACCCTTGAACGAATCCTATGGTAGGCCGATCTAGTCATACTTTTCCTTCACTTGTCACGCGGTTCGTGACACAGTCTAGGTAGGAAATCCCGTCTCTGCTCGTAACCAGTCTAGGTAGGAAATCCCGTCTCTGCTCGTAACCAGTCTAGGTAGGAAATCCCGTCTCTGCTCGTCCTCGGTAAAACTTGAGTTTTGTTCCTATGGATGCAATCACACGATTGGTCAATTTTCCCCACATCCCTGCCCTCTATAAACCTTGGAAAAGTTACTTCGACCCAGAGATTGGAAATCCAGACGTCTGGCTTAATTGAAATTAGGCCCATGAACATAAAATCCATTCCTTCCACCTCTTACCCACTCTGACGCCCGTCTGACAAACCTGGACATGCGCCAGGCGTAAACCCCAGCACAAAGGCGGCCACCGTGGTCTGAGGCACGACTCCCCCGAGCCGGGCGTTCAAGCGGAACGCTAATTGAGGGGTAGTGTCACAACTAGGGAGATTTCTTTTTGCTCTTGACGGGTTGTCTGCTCTGCTCGCTCTCACGACCACCATCAAGAGTGTGACATGTGCGTAGGTGTAACTGTAGCAGCTGGGTTCGGGTTCGTAGTGTTTCGTATCTTCAGGAACTCTCTAAAGTCACTCTCTTACAATAGAAGCTAATAACGGCATTATTTCCTAACGCTCTAATTGAGAGTGAGAAACAAGTCAAACAACTGATGTTACTGTAACGTTTTATGGGGTGTGCTGGATTTTAGGGAAGAGATAAGAAATGTAGACACCTAAAGCTGACCCCACCTTTTCAAGCAAAAGGTACACGACCAGATAATTTATTGAACTATAAACATTAAAAAGGATAGCAGTGGAAGAAAAGAGGTAGATGAACAAATATGCAACAATGCGTGTATGTGTGTGTGTGTGTGATAGCAACATTGTGTGGTATGTTACAACTTTCAGAACAGTAAGTAATACAACCGGAGTACAGTTGAACTAATATAAATAGTAAATACTACTTGCAGTGGATGTATAATCCATTCAGGAACAGAATTATAATCCAATCAGGAACAGAACAGTCAATCAAATGTTCGTTCACACTAAATAGTGGACCGCAGTAGTAGTTCATATATAGCAGACGACGGTTAAGAACTGTAGTCACAGTTCACAGGAACGCAAATGTTCGGTCTGAAGAGAGTAGACTCGGGAAAGTCTGTAGTCGAGGTCAAAGGCGACTGTAAACCCAGTTATGCCAAGCCAGTAGATCCCAGCAGATCGATCTGGTCCTCAGGTATCAGGAACACCGGATAACAAGCAACGTACCATACAGTTCGTTTGGCTGTCCTTGGACCACCTTGCCTAACCGTTACAGGCTGACTCCTTGATTCTCATAGATTTCAGATCTATGAGAAATGTCCACTCTCTCTAGTGGAAAAAAGTTCGCTTGTCTGCACACTCACGGCCTACTATTAGGTCGTATAAGACGTGTAGCAGTTGTTCGGAGATATACCACTGTTGACTTGGCCGTTAGGTCTTCAGTCCTTCGAAGGCCTAACAATGTATTTTGTCTCTTTCAATAACCCGAGAAAGCTGATCGTGGATGCGCAAATTCCTTCTCATGTCGAAAACCAAGCTAACACAGTAATCTCACGATTGTTTTCTGAGTAACTAAACGGGATCAGCCTTCAGCGGAGAGCGTATAGTGTCAGTTGACCGTTAACGTTCCCTCAGCTAAGAATGCTTCCTATCTCTCCGCTAGTTTCTGCTTGAATCCTCGATGAAGCGTTAAACTCCACCGAAATTTCTTCCATCCCCCTTGGCAACCAACTTCCTATCTTCTCATTGGCTGGAGGAGACCGAGTATTATGCGTATTTGACAATCGAAATGACGTCTTTTGCTCCTAACCCTACGTATGCTCATTGCGTCACTGCCGTGTCAGTTCTCTTGAATGAACAATTACAATGCTACATGCAGACATACCAAAAAGAACATAGTTCCTAACAATAGCGCTGAAGAAAACCTTCCAAAACGCAACAGTTACTCTCGTCGTAGGTAGGTAGATATAGGTAGAAAACGTCGGTTAAATAACACTACACTCAGACGCATCATCCTAAGCACTTTTAAGGGGAGATCACTCTCTTACACTTTCCCCTGCACGTTGAAATGTTGTCCACAACGTTTACAGACATCTATCCGTCTACCCATGCAGTGAACATCTCAACGTGGCAGCATAGCATCAAGAGTCTTTGCTAGTAAGCTGTCTGCGTTCATGGTCACGGTTCCTGATTTAACTAGATCCACGAGCATTTCAAGTCTCTGTTCAATGTTCGGATCTTGTCCGTCTGGCCTAGGGATGTGCTGGACCATTACAAACTGTCCTGACGTCTGCCACAATGGTTGAGGTCGCTCTCTCCCTGACCTCCTGAGGTCTGGGGTTTCTTCCTCTGGGTCGTCTTCAACATCTTCTATTTTCTCTGATTGTGCAGATTCTTCAGATTGCTCGTCACCGTCACTGGCTTCTCGGTCCCCTTCCCCGTCATGGTCAGCGGGTGGGTGGTCGTCACCACCAGGTCCATTCCGCCTGCGTCCACAACCTCAGCTGAATCGTCATTCAGGGGCTGTGATGCTACATCTCCTTGATGGTCACCTAGGTGCTGGTTCCCGTCTTCTGCAGTGAGTGTCACTGCTGGCACAGCCTTGTCGCTGGGTCCCTGCATCTCTGGAACAATTTCCCCTTCCTCACCGTCTGTGTTATCGTCATCGCTGTCTTGACAGTTTGATCTTTGGTCGTCATTCTGAGCAGTTTCTAGCGTTGCATTATCTTGACTTCTCCTAGAAAATGATATTCTCTTTCTTGGCATCGGTTTTGGAGGAGGTTCCCGTTGCTGAGGTACCACTCGATCCATGACCTTAGCAGCCAATATCTCTCTATCTTCCGTATGGACACATCCAATGGGAAGTAGATGGTTCCTGTGAAGTGTCTTCTTTACTTGCTTGTCAGATTCCATGGCAACCACATACACAGGAATTTTCGTGTCAGGTTGTACCTCAACAACGTATGTCTCCTCATGCCATTTGTCTGACAGTTTATGTGTGCCCTCGAGTGCCAGAATCTTGATCAGAACTCTGTCCCCTTCTTGAAGGACAGCGCCTCTGGCTTTCACATCATAGGCCTTCTTCTGTTTGTTGCGGGCTTCATTCGCAGCCTTGGTAGCTGTCTGATATGCTTCCTGTAAGCGCTTCTTCAGGTCTTGAGCATATGCAGTTTGGGTCTTGGCCTCCCGCATTCTATTCAGTCCCAGCAGCAAGTCGGTGGGCAGTCGTGGCTGGCGACAGAACATGAGATAGTAGGGGCTGTATTCAGTGCCCTCATGCCTGGTGCAATTGTAAGCATGCACCAGAGGTGCCACGTGCTGGTGCCATCTTTGCTTGTGCTTGGGCTCTAGTGTGCCAAGCATGCCCAGCAGTGTTCTGTTGAAATGCTCTGTCATGCCGTTCCCTTGCGGGTAATAGGGTGTCGTTCGGGATTTTTTTTAACTCCTCCTAGCTGACAGCTCCTGGATGACCTTACTCTCAAAATTTGCCCCTTGGTCACTATGAATTCTCTTTGGAAATCCGTAATGGACTACAAAGTGGTTGAAAAGTACCTCCGCCGTTGTATATACTGTCTGATTCCGGGTTGGGACAGCCAGTGCATATCTTGTGAAATGGTCTGTCAGTACCAACACATGCGAGTATCCTCCTGAAGATGTCTCAAGTGTCATGAAATCCATTCAGACTAGCTCTAAAGGTTGGGTAGTGACAATGTTCACGAGCGGTGCCATCTGATTGGTACTCTTCCTCCGGATACAACGGTCACACTTCTTACACCATGTTTCAAGTTGCTTCCCCATGCCTGGCCACCAGAAGTGCTCTCTGACCAAAGCTGTTGTGCCATCGCGCCCAGGATGCCCAACATCGTCATGCAGGCCTTGAAGAACTCTCTTGATGAGAGATGCTGGTAGAACGATCTGAGATTGTTTCTCTCCATCCCTTGTAATCTCTCTATACAGCACTCCTCTTTTTAGATGAAAACTGTCAAAGTTCTTCAGCATGCCAACGTGTTCCGGTGTACTGGGAAAATCCTGGTTGCGGGGTTGCTTCCGGCTCCGTAGCTGGGTCAGCCAATGACCAAGAACTAGATCTGTGTTCTGTGCTCTCCTCCAGTCAACCACAGAGAACTCTGCAATATCTCCTTCCTCTGGCTCTGTTAAGAAGTCGACGGCTGTAGCCGACAGGCAAAGTGTCTCCGCTGCGGGAACGTGAACAGAGCTGCAGATGGTGTGTACTACCTCTGTAGCCATCTCATGTAGATCAGGTTCTGACGCTGGGCTGACTGGCAGGCGAGACAGGGTGTCTGCATCAATATTCTGCACTCCTGGCTTATACTTTATCGTGAAGTTAAATGCTTGCAGTGCAGCCAACCACCTGTGGCCTGTGGCATCCAGTTTTGCTGTGGTCAGAACATACGTGAGAGGGTTGTTATCTGTCATGACTGTAAACGGTGCTCCATAGAGGTAGTCCTTGAACTTATCGGTCACCGCCCATTTGAGAGCTAGAAATTCCAACTTGTGCGCAGGGTAGTTGCGTTCTGCACAGTTCAGTCCCCTGCTGCCATAGGCTATAACTCTTTTGACACCTTCCTTCTCCTGGTACAGAATAGCTCCGAGGCCTTGGACCGAGGCATCAATATGAAGCAGAAATGGCTGGGTGAAATCAGCATAACCCAAGACTGGGGGTGTGGCCAAAGCTGCCTTCAAGCGGTCAAACGCTTCCTGTTGCGCTTCTCCCCATGTCCACGGTTTCTGCAGCCTAGTGGGCCATTTCCCTTTGGTCTTCTTGGCTGGTGTGGGCATCAGGGCCGACAGCGGTGCTGCCACGTTAGAGAAATCCCTGATGAATTTCCAGTAGTAGCCAGCAAAGCCTAGAAACCGCTGAACTTCTTCTGGTGTCTTGGGCGTCGCCCAGTTTCTGATGGCTTCCGTTTTGTTAGGTTCAGGCGCTACTCCATCCTTGGAGACACAGTGTCCCACATATGACACTTTCTCTTGGAAAAACAAGCATTTTCTTGTGGCCATTTTCAGTCCTGCGTCAGCAATACGTTGGAGTACTTGTTGGAGCCTGGTGCAGTGCTCTTCGTACGTCTTGGAAAACACTATTACATCGTCCAAATAAATGAGGCATATCCTCATGTGCAAATCTCCTAGGATACCCTCAACTGCACGCTGGTAAGTTGCTGGGCTATTTGACAACCCGAACGGGAGACGATTATACTCATAGAACCCTAAGGGACCAACTGTGAAGGCTGTCCTGTCCTTGTGCTCTTCTTCTATTTCTATGCTGTAATAGCCACTCTTCATTTCCAAAACCGAGAAGTATTCAGATCTGTTGAGGCACTCAAGAATCTCTTCTATGCGGGGAAGTGCGTAGGAATCCTTGATAGTTACATTGCTCAATTGATGGAAGTCTGTACACGGCCTAAGCCGACCGTCCTTCCTTCGGGCCAGAACAATGTTAGAACTCCAGGGACTATGGGATCTACGGATCACGCCACTTTCAAGCAGTTGTTGTAAATGTGATCGTACTTCATCCAGCATGTGAGGAGGAATCGAGCGATGCCGTTGCTTGAAGGGGCAGGTGGTAGACAAGTGAATAGAGTGTTTGACGTGTGGGTAGAAGCCTATGTCCTCTTCATGCTTTGAGAAGGCATGCTCAAACTTGAGGATCAGGTTGAAGGCCTCTTCTTGCTGCTCTTTGGACAGACGGTGTGAGTCAAGTTGAATCTGGTCCTTCAAGCTCTGAACTTCTCCTTGTTCCATATCTTCCAACTCCTTAATGTTAACAGGTTGCATTTCGCACAATAGTGATCTTGGATCGACTGTCACAGTATGGGTGGACAGGTTGGACACCATGATGTCAACATGTCGTGTGTGGTTTGGGTTGTACGAGATGAGGCTTGGTTCTATGTCAAGATCCCCATTGGCCTGACAGTGTTGTTGTACCATTGCGCACGTACAGTGGTATGGTTGAGCATCAGTGACAAAGCCACGTACAGTGATCCGTTGGTTGGGTTTGACAATCACTTGCTTCATCTCCGCTGATCGCACTACTGCAATGCGATTACAATGTCTTGCCATCTGTCGTTCTTTCATGGCAATGCATCTCAATGCCAAGTACCAAGGTATCTGTTGTGCTATGCGTTGCAGACATCTCATCCCGAGTCGCTGGTTGCAACTGTTAAGCAAGGGTGTCAGGAAGTTGGTACCCAAAAGCACTGGGATTGTTGAGTTGTACTTGGTATCAGGCACCACTAGTAGCAGGCAGGCTTGTGGCTCTGTTTGCCCAACCTCAGGCGCTAAAATGTCTGCTTTGATGAAACCCAAGTACGGCAAGGGCTGTCCATCAGCACATTCAATGCTCAAAAGTGTTCCTAACTGCTCCAGCTCAATGTTCTTGAGGTGCTTCTTATAAAAGTCTTCACTTATGGTGGAGACGGAGGACCCGGTGTCAAGAAGAGCTGCTTCTCGTATACCCTCTATGATAATGCCAGCCTCATTAGTGCCTCCTACGAGTTGCATTGGATCAGCTTTGTCATCATCAATGGTTTGTTGAAAAACCTGGGGCCTTCTGTTCTGGGCCTGTGGTCGCCCCATGCCACATGCCCTTAGAGAAAATCCTGGCGTAGATGGTCAGTGCGCACCAAGCATCCAACACGCAAGTGCCCCTTCTGCCCACAGCGGTAGCAAACTGGGTCAACATCACTGCGTCCTTGTCAGCGGCCTCGTCCTGGCCCACCCGTCGCGCTTCGTCCGCCAAAATGGGGTGGATGAGTTGGTCCATAGGTTGGGGGCTGCTGTCTTCCACAATTCCGGTTGCCTCCTCCCCATTGATAGCTGTTGCTATAACTGTCTATATCTCTTTGTGCCTGTGCTGCCAGCTGCATGCTGATGCTAGACAATGTTGTCTTCAACTCCTTCAACTCTGCCTTCATTTGTGTCAGCTCACTGTTCTCTTGCTTGGTTTTCTGTGCTGCCTTACAGTTGGCAGGCTTCTTTTCAATTGGCGGACCCTCGCGCTCTCTTTTGAACTTGCGCAGAGCTATACGTAGGCCATCAAAAGTTTCTGAGTTATCGTACAAATACAGAGTGACCTCCTTGATATCTTTCTGCAAACCTGTCCATAGCATCTTGCGTAGAAGTTAATCAGGTGTTCCAGGGAGTGTGCCTTGTCTTGCGGCTAGATCCAGGAGCCTCTCCAAGCGGCAACTGTAGTCTGCCACGCTTTCTGCACTTTCCTGCCGCGCACTAAAGAAGTTCGTGAGACCATCCGTTTCTGCTCCCACCTCGCCAAATATGGAGTCCATTTTCTTGAGTATCTTCTCCACTGAAGTGTCAGTTCCTAGGCGTGCTAGTATCTCTCCTGCCCTCCCGTGTAATGAGGCACGGATCGCATCCGCCACATCTTCCAGTCGGTGTTTCTCTTTAGTCAAACAGCTCAAAGGTCATAGCCTTCACTGCTCTCACCGCTAAATTTGGTAAGCCATGGTTTCCGTCCCACCATAACCACAGTCGATGTTTCTTGTCTTCCAGGTTCCTGTTTGATGGCCCTTGACGTAACGTAGTCGGCCATCCAGGCTTCCAAGTCTTCTTTGGAGTCCATTTTTGGTGCCACACCAAGTTGACTGAACAGACTTGCCAGCTTCTTCTGTTCTTCATCAGTCATGACGGGCTGAGGCTGCCGTTCCATCATGAGTTACGCTTCTTCAGCAACAACTATTATGGTGTACTTCAAAGTTTTTATTATCACCAGTTCATGTTATCAACATGCGTAGAAATAATTCCCCCACCACATTAACGTAGAGTGGTTGGATCAAATTCAGATCTAAACTATGGTCACAAAGTCTCCGTTGACTCACTTCCTGTATAGTTATCAGTTACTGATACTGTTCCAGCTGTTGATAATAGTTACAACAATGCAAGTCTTTTCACTGGAGGTTTGCTTTTTTTTCAGTTAAGACTTGAAGTGTTCTCCATGTCTATTAGGTAGGCTTGTCCAATATGGTCAGTGGAAGATAGTTATAGTAATCTAGAAGCTGAATCTAAATCAATAGAGCTCAAAACGTTCTCCAATGGTTTCTCCCTGGCAGCCCAGTCAGGGCCAGTTTCTCTACCTGGTCCATTGTTACCCGTGGAGGCAGTTTCTAGATCATCCTTCCTTTGATACCTGATGGTTAGCAAGGGAGGTAGGGACCGAGGTGTAAATTGCTACAAATCGCACAGTGTGAGTGTTGGTTTGCAGTCGAATGGCGTGTGTGCTTCATGCTTCGAGACAGCAAGAAAGGCAAGCTCTAAAGGTGTGGGACTGGGAGGGGGGTGTGGAATCGTACCCATCGCCCTCCACCTCCCCCCCAAAAAAAGTAAGCTAATATGGGTTTCGAACCTGCGCTATAACTGTAAAAGCCATTGTCTTTACCACTCACCTATCGGTCACCACGGATTGGCCCTTCACTGTAACTATAAGAAGTGACGTTGTGTAAAGGTCACGGTTTGATCCGTTGTTGTGGTTAGCCACCGAGATTCGCATGCGCAGCGTCTTGGTAAGTCTGCGCATACGAGCCTGGAACACCTGGAACTCGCGTGGGAAATAAATTTGGCATCCCGGCCGAGTCATACCTACATCTTAAAAATTGGCAGTATAGTACCTGCCCGGCTGCCCTGCCAGACGCCTGGCACTATAGGAACGGTACTAGGACTGGTTGGCCCGGAGCCAGCACGTTAGCTTTGTCTAAGCAACACCGTCCTGATATGCACCTATAGCTTGAGACGGGACGTTAGCAGCAAACACCTACCTACCTACCTTGTTTTATCGATACATTACCTAACAAGACATTTATTGGGTTATTGATCAAATAGTGCCTTAACCTTGACATGGAAATCGAATCAATGCCGCTATAGCTAGTCACGTGGTCACGACTGTTGGCACGCTACCTGTCCCACCTGTACGTAGCTGTACTTCACATTGAGACACTCTCAAATTTACTTCTCTCCGTCTCTTTGTCTGTCAGTCTGTCTGCCTTTTGAAATTTCTTTCCTTGTTCTTTCCTTTCTCTCTTTCTTTCCTCTCTTCTTTCCTCTTTCCTTTTTCCTCGTCTTTCTTCCTTCCTTTTCTTTCTTTCTTTGACGTGGTTCGACTATGCCAAACAATCATTGGTAAAGAACCGGTCCAGCAGTCTGAAACAAACCTCGGATATTTTTCCTTATTTTAAAATCCGTAATCCAGTCTCACTGCAGACTTTCGTTAACAGATAATAATATATCACTGAAGACAAGTCACTGGAGAAGTCTCTCGGACAACACTGGATAAAATATTTTGTTCCAGACGGTTGGATAATTCTTACCATGTTCTTTCATTCGAATTTTTTGTTTTTTGTTTTTTGTTTTTGTTTGGAGTTTTTTGGGCTAACGAACCCTCTTGAGAGACCAGCGTCAGTGTCAATACTACCCTACATGTAGATGGCAGCTGCGCAACTGTCTTCTGATGTCATTAATACATCGCTCATGCTGTTCAAAAGTTCTCATCAGCTTGATTTTATTTGTAACATTTTCATAATCTTTATCTAAACAAAATATGTAAAAAAATCTTTAAAATTCCACAGTTGGTAGATTGTGCAGTGTTACAACCATTTCTTCGAAGAACATGTTGCATTTTCTTCAAATGATGGAGGAAATATAAAAGAAAGAAAACAAAAACTCCCAAAGCTATTTATTTCAATACAATCCTGAATAAAATCAGATGTGTAATTTACATTTTGTCGGTTTCTGTTATGAATTTAAATTTGTTTGCTTGTGTGGCCTGTGAGCCACCGTGCTTTGATGTTGCAGTGCTGTTGTGTTGGGCTTGCCTTTCGTATTGTTTCTAGATAAGCGAGTGCAAGCAATTATGTTCTAGATTTCTCGTGAAATCTGTCGAAAACCACATGAACATACTCTTTCAGTCTTTAGCGTTAACTAAGAAATTTACAGAAGGTAGGAACTTCGATGATTCAATTACTGGAATCTCTGTTCAGTTCTATATATATAACTGAGGAGGGGCGACGATCGGTGACAACTGGGGCCTGGAAAGCTCTGGTTTGAATCCAGGAGTGGCCAAGAATTATTTCCTAGAGTTAAAACATTGTACAGACTCCATTTGCCCTTTCCCCCAAATATTAAACTGCCTCTCCACACCGGCTAGCTCACTGGAGCCAGTCTGGTGGTTCTTTTAGTGTGTAGGCTGTAGGTACTAGGAATAAAAACAGTGGTAACAACATAGTATCTGAACCAAGTTAGGACAAAACAAAGTCGACGTTTCTGTGGATTGCTTCTTCATCATGACTGACAAGAAAGAAACGGACGAAGTGCAAACCAAGAGAAACATAAATGCAGACGGTACTTATCTGGCGAGGGAAAGAGGGGTGGGGGGTATTTGTTGCGTCGCAAACTAGGTGCATATCAGGACGGTTATCTGGCGTGGGTACTGTCTATATTTAATTATCTCTTTGCACTTCGTCCGTTTCTTTTCCGTTGGGACATTGAATCACGTGAATCATATCGCGTGCCTTCGTCATTTCGTCAAATAATCTTACGCTTTGCAAGTACACAGAGGGCAAGAAAAGGGCGAAGGGTGGGGGCTGGGGAGGCCATGTCAGTTTCGGTTTCACCTGTAGCAGGGAAAATCTAGAGAGATAGCGCCGCATGCACACGAATTGTCCGGAAAAGGACTGTTACAAATGATAGATTTTGTACGAGGCAATCTCTCTCTCTCTCTCTTATTCCCCCCCCCCACTCTTCTGTTCTCTCTCCACATCTCCACCATTCCCAGTTTATTTTCGTGTTTGCTTGCTTTTCGATCTCTCTCTTTATTAAGCCCTCTCGGCAACTGCTTGCGAATATATATATGTGTGTGTGCGTGTGTGCGTGTGTGTGAGAGAGAGAGAATGTGTGGAGAAGGGGTGGGGGGATTTAACAAAATTGTTTTAAATTTCTTTTTGGAATGCATATTGAGTATGTGTGTGTCCTTTCTGAGACTTCACTTTGAGATTATAAGTTGAAGTGAATTAAAAGTCTGAATTGTCGGTTTCATTACAGTTATACAGGACAATAAATGTGCCGTGTTTGGTATTTAATGTGCATGTTCTAATTATGTTTCCAATCTGTGAAACAAAAAAGAAGTCTTTGGTTCTAGAAACATGACTTGAAGAGCCTAATTCTTCAAACTAACTCTGTTGTTCCTGCTATCCTAAAAGCAAACGCAAGCCAAAGTGCGCAATAGAACTACCAGAAAAAGGAAAGGGGTAAGTATAAAATACGTTCCTCCAAATGGAAACGCGTTGTTGCATACCACATGGACTTTGTTGCGGCTGTTGTTTCCATTCCTGAATACTTCAAACGTTGGAAACTGGAAACACATTTTCCATGTGCACAAGATGACTGTAGCGTAAATCACTGTTACATTCTCCCAGTAACACTGTTTGGTAGGCATTTCGATATGTCTGCTAACTGTAACTGGAAATGGCCTCTGGTCAAGCGATTTATTTCCGGATCTGCTTTTAGAACGCCTTGTGACCTTGTTTGACCGGCCAGCGCAACAGGCCCATCCATTCAGTACAAACAGCTTCTAGGGATATCTTTGGAACCACGCTTGAGTTTTGCGAATCCATGCGCCAGCTTAGAGTGCCGTGGGTTTAGAAGAGTCGATCGGACGGAAATTATTTCTCAATAACTGTCAATCATTATAACAGTGCTTTTGTGTCTCCCTACTCCCAGCCTGAAATATGCGAGTCGGGCTTTTTCGAATGCGACTGTGGGCAAGACACTGAGATCGCCGCGATTAAAAATAATAAGAGGTGTGTCTATTCCAACTTGGGTGCTACCCACATACCCCCCCCCCCCCCCCCCCCC
>SMGT01004166.1:537726-548857 GCA_004794575.1 Lanistes nyassanus
ACAAACTCAGTTTGCTGGCACAATTTCCCTTTAGATCCTCATGAAAAAAACGTTGCAAAATTAAATCAAAGAAAAATTCAAAACTCCGTTAGTTTTTGGCCTATTTTAATAAAGTTTATATCATTTTGCTTGTATTTTTAAGCTCTTTATATTAATATACATCACTTTTGAACAAAAAATTGTTGAAATTTTTGTCACATACCTACATGAAGGCATGATGTTGAGCGCCACTATGAGGCCACTATTGGAGTATTGCAGCAATTGCATGTAAGATGTGGAAGTTGCGACTGGCTGTTACTGAAGTTCTGTTCCAAATTACTGAAATTCTGTTTTTGTGTTACTGATCTTAAGTTTTAAGGTTGGCAGCTCTGCTTTAGGCATAACATGTTGAGAGAGGGATTACTAGCTTTGACATCTTGCAGGTAGCTGTGTAGTAACACACTTCACACAATGCAGGCCCAGCCTGTTGTTCCTCCTAAAGAGCATGCAAGTTCTGCTTCACATCTCTATCAGCCACTGGCAAAAATTTAGTCATGAAAAACAAAACTACGTATTAAATGTAAAGCTTTTTAAAGTTTCATTTGTTGTCATGACTTTAAGAATGGTTGTATTTATGAAATGCGTTACCTGAATGTGTCCAACGTGTTGTATGAGTTGTATGTACATTTGTGTGGCCATGTTTGTGTTTGTGCAGACTATGAAAGAAAAGATTTTAGCCAGCGGAAAACAGTGTTTGACAGTGCTGCTGTCTGAGGTATTTCCCGATAAACTAAAACTCTTCCAAGACATTGATGCGTAAGCTGACTTTCTTATTTTTTTAAGTCTAACTATATGACCTTTGAGTCTGTCACTCTCAACTGCCTTGGTAGTCGAGTGGTTAAGCTGTCTGCTTCTGAGGCGCGAGCTCAGTGGTTCATGTCGTAACCGAGTCATACCTGTAAGGAACAGTACCAGGACTGGTTGGCCCGGTTTCAGTATAATGTGACTGGATGGAACTGAAGCCTGTGTTGTGACAACAGTCCCATGTGTGGCAGCATGTTATTTAATCAACACCATCCTGATATGCACCTAGTTTGCGGCAGAATGTTAAGTAACAACCAACCAATCTGTTAAAGATCTTATCATGCATTTTAAAAAATTGGTTTAAATTGTTTTGTCTTCATGGTCCCACTGTCTAAGGCTAACTTCGAAAAGAAAACTATAAAATTTCAAACTGGACATAAATACAACAAATCCCATTAAGCTGGTTGTAGTAATGAATGGTCTCCAAGTTTGCGAAATTTCTCTCTTGTTTTCAGCTGGGTGCAGATTGCATGTCCTCGGCTGTCCATTGACTGGGGTACGGCATTTGAGAAACCATTATTAACACCATATGAGGTGAGTCTGGAGGTTATTATATAACATAGGTTGGTTGTTGGTTGCTTAACGTCCACTGAAAACTGGGTGCTTATCAGAACAGTAGACTATAGGGTGGATGGGGTCCTATTACTAAGCTGTGCTCAAAAAAAACCCACCAGACTGATGGCTGCAGTAAGATTTCCAGTGTCGACAGGCAGTTTAATGCTGGGGGAGATGGTCAAAAGAAGCATGCATAATGTTTAACTCCAGGAAATAATGCTGGACTGCACCAAGCTTCGAACCAGTAACCTTCCTCCTGCTAGTCCACAGCTTTACTGACAGAGCTATCCGGGCTCCCATTTTTATAACATGGAGTTATTATTTCAGTTAATATATTGACATTGTTTTTCATTTGATTAGTTAGAGGTGTCACCAAAACTGCATGTTGACGGAATATTAAACTTGAGAGTGTTTGTGAAAGTGAAAACAGTCTTTCATGCAGGAATTAAAGAGGTTGTGTATATTTTGCTGTATAATATGCATTGTGTGTACATACGTAGTTGAGTGTACACATGCACAGGTGTGTGGGGGTGAGAGAGAGAGAGATGCATGAATATGTGCATACAGTACTGAGATAGAAAATCATTGAAGTTTATATCTAGAAATACAACAAAATGATGATCATGACAATAAAACATACTTTGTGAACACATTTCTTCATATACATGTACTTTTTAATTTTTGCTTTGATGCCAACAAGAATATTTCATTTAAATTGAACTTAGAATAAAATTTTGAATATAAATGTATGTAATTTTTTTTCATTTTACTTCTGTTTAAATTGGGCATTAAATTTTGCTCTAAAGGTTGATATTAAAAATGGATAAGGCTTGAAATACAGAAGTGTGTTCAAACATTTCAGCTTGCAGTTGCACTGAAAACTGTTGACTGGCAAGACAGATATCCTATGGATTACTATGCTTATGAGAGCCTTGGACCCTGGACTGTAAATAATGTTAAACACCAGCCAAATAGTCGGCAGCGCAGGCCACACCAGAAAATTGCTTCATCTGCAGATAGAAGTTCAGCTTTGACAGTGCAAACTGGAAACACACCTACAGAAACAGTAGGATATATTAAAGTCTGTTTTAAACCCATGCATGCGCACCCAAACACACAGAGCTATACACACACTCATGTGCCATAACAATGTTTATCATGTATTAGCCTTTTTTGGGTAGAAGGCTTTTGTTTGCTGTTTGTTTATAATGTAAACAGTGTTGATTCTCCGTGCACCTCTTCCCATCAGTCTTAAAATACATTATCTCAAGGAAAAAACTCATAGCTTAATAGACTTGATATTCACATTTGATAATTCCAGTAGAAGTACTGACAACATTCAATTTCCCGCTTATGCATTCTTCCTCAGCAGAACAACAAAGAAGAGGCAAAGTCTGGTCAAACGGATATCCAGAGGCCTGACGGCTGTGGCGATACCTGCGTTTGCCAGTCTTAACCATGCATGCATGTGCATATGTGTATGTGTGTGTGTGTGTGTTCATGCATGCTTTTACATGAGTGCATGCAAGTTAGAGAGAGTGAAGAAAAGAGTTGTGCCTGTACCCTTGCATGTGTGTGTGTGTGTGTACGTGTGCAGGCTTGCAGATGCACATATTTGTGTATGTCTACATTTTTGTGTGTAGCAATGTATATGTTGGAAGAAAGCAGTTGAGATACATATTTAGAAATAAAGATTTACAAACCAACAGTACCTCCTAGTGTCGTTATCTTCTAATGCTGTTACTGGTTAGTTACCATTTATTGATTTTATAAGTCCAAGTGGTCTAACCGCTATAGCAGGGTAAATGGTTCATGGCTGGTTACAGGTGGGCTTTGTGTAGTTGTGCGTCTGTGATGATGATGATGATTGATTAATTATGATGATGATGTAGCAATCTACCAACGCACCGTCTACTAGGAGTTCGGGGTTACAGTTAGGCCGGCTGCCATGGGAGGCGACTCTTTGTAACCTGGGAGAAATTGTAGAACTTTTTTTTTTTAAAGAAAGAGAAGGGCCTAAATATTTCGTAACGAAACTAAAACAGATGTTTTTATTTTGTGTAGTCAAAACTTGTGAACTTGGTTGAACCTTTTTCCCATGTTAAAAGATTTTTCAAACAACGTCAACTTGCAACAGACAACAGCTACTCCCAAAATGGCTGAACATGACAGAAGTCGCGCTGAATGGGAAGATTTTAAGGTGATAAAATACAAGAAAAGGCGAAAAATTAAAGTTCCAGATTCGTTGCTCCAAAAGTTGTCAATTAGAGACGTACAGGAAATAGTTGATGTCGATCGTATTAAAAGGAGGATCGGTCTGTGCAGGTACATTGAAGTTGAACTGTCACTTGACTATACTCGTAGTCGTAACTTACTACACTAGTATATGTATTGTTATGGATCGTGGATGTAGAATGTTGGTGTGATTTATACCAGATAAACAAAGTTTTAACTACTCTTGTTTTGTGTTGTTGAGTGTACCAGCCCGTCCTTAAGTCTGGTTTGCTGTATGCAATTTCCTTGCGTGCAAACAGGAGATGCCATTATGTATGAAAACTAAGATCAGTAAGATGAACCCTTAACACCGCTTAAGACACCCCCAATCCCCCAGGATGTACCACTCCCGTACGCTCGTAAAAAAGTGAATGCAAAATACGCAGACCGACAGGGTCAACAGGCCTTATGACTGCTTTTACGATCAGGAGGGCTGACGCAAACTCTTATGCCACCTAGCCTCGTGTTTGACTACACCCCTTTATTATCGCATCAGCTGAATTTACAGTCATATAAATACATGCTTCTTTAAGTTAACATGGTACTTTTTCAAGAGTGCTCTGAGCTCTAATTTAGCCAGTGTGTGCACACAACATGAACTAAGACCACACACCTTAGGCTAAGACACATTTTTAAAATAGTTACTTGAAAAATTCAAACAGATTAACTTTCTCGCAACACACACAATAGCAGTCCAAGCAGGTTTGGACCCACAAGAGATTCTAAGATTAATGTAGGAGACAAGCACCAACTTGAACTTGCTATAGGTTTCAAGCCAGAAATTAGTTTTATACAAACCAACAGAATATATTTTTACATATGCATCTATCCAACTCCTGTCAAACAGAGTAATCGTGAAAAGTGTGGCTGGGATGCAGTTGCCGTTTTTAAAACTGTGAAATTTGATTTCTTTATAGAGAGGAGCTGATAGGTACAAACTTCTACCATGACATTATCGGTGAGTCTCAAGCTGTTCATAACTGACATTTTGGGACAGTTTATATTTTAAGTTAACTACAGAAATCTTTGTCTTATGAAATTTGAACTACCTCATTGATGGTATCTGAACCTAGGACTTAATTTTTCCTACAGAGGAAAAAAATTTATATTTTAAACATTTGAGAAGGTTTTGGACATGCTGATATACATTTCTAGCTTCTGAAATCTGAAAATGGGGATTAGGAAGACTAGAACAAAATATTTATACAATATAGCTGAACCCCTTTCTCCAACGTGTACATATGCTAGAAAATATGCATGCATAATGGTGCAGGTTTGTGGTGCATGTACTGTAGAATTATGTATGCCTATGCACTCGCGTACACCTACTCCAAATATGAACTGGAACACTGTGCCACCAAACATTTTTATTGCCTTGTTTAAAAAGTTACACATCATGTTTTTTAAAAAATACATTTCATGGCAGACAGTGTGGAAGAAGCTTTGAGATGTGGTCCTGATAAGAGCTTCCAAGCTGGTCCACAGAAAGAAGCTGTGTCCGAAGACGTTAGGAGAGACGTCGACATGCTGGTTTATGGTCTGGGAAACTTTGTGACATGTCACATCGCCCGCTACCAGCTAGCTTTGATGCTAGCTCTGAGGACTGAGAAAGTTGTATGTGGAGGGCTTGTTCTTCGTCCCTTGTGTATTTATTTTGCATAGATTAGATGTCATCCAGTTTTTGCTGTTGTATCCATTACTTCCTTACTTTTGCATTTTGTTCCTGAAATCATGACCAGAGGAGTTTTTAGACCATCATTGCAGTCCTTTGTGTTCTAGGTGTCTTGCGAGAGGTGCTTTGTGTATGACCCACGATTCACATGCTGGGAAAAGCAGATTCTAATGGACTTGGGCTGGTCAGTTATTCCACAAAACGAGGTACATTCTTACAACACACTGATTGCTAGACTATTATTGTGGTACGACCTTACCATGATACATGTGAAAAACAGAAGCCACTGTTTTCTATTTCACTATTTTCAACTATATTTGAAAGGATGAGGTTTACTGAGGAGTTAAAATATTTAATATGTTTAATTGATGCTAGGGCTATTTTCTCTCTAATTGGACTGAAGGAAGGGAAGCGACCATGTAATCAGCACACACTAGTGTTTATGCCTCACTGCGGCAAAGCTCTCTTTAACAACCTCCTGTGGGCTAACTGGAAACCAGATGCTCTAGCCAACTTAGTCATCATGGGCAACAGTTTCTCACATATGGTAGACAGGTGAGAATTTGTTGCTATATTCTTAGCTCTTGTGAGACTTACGCTCGTAATGGGCGGATGCACCAAAACTGTCCTTTAGAAGATTATGGTACAAGGCTTTTATGTGCATTAGTTGTATGACAGAGAGTGCCTGTATTTCAAGATCCCTATAACTTTAATCGTTGGTGTGAAGGCCATGAGTATGACATGGAAGCAGTTTCATAAACAGCTAGCCTGCTGTATTTCCGACAGATGCATGCCATCCTTCAGACTCGCTGTGTTTGAAAATGTGTTAGTATAATGGTGTGCATCTAGGGTTTGAGTCGGACTTGTGGTGCATGCCTTTAATTGATGGGGGCAGGGGGCTAAGGGGGGATTAATTCTTTGGAAACAGTTGAGAAATGCTGAGAAATGCCCAATATCTTGAGGTATCTCCTCTTCCATGATTATCCAGAACTTGTGCCCCTGTATTTAGGTGTTGCTGCTGAACCTGGCTTTGTGTATAGATGTCATGTTCAGGTCGTGACAGTTGACATGCAGATGGGCTGTTCAACTTGTGGAGATGTATGTTTTCGTTTCTGAATCACATACACACAGGGTTTTGCAGTTTTCTTGGATCTGAACCCCCAGACCTGTTCTTTCTTCATTTTACCATTTATCATTTCATTACAATTGTGTTTCAGTGTACCTCTACAAAGATCTCATAGATACAGCTACATATTGAAGGTATCCTTATGTGTGTATCAAGCTAGTGGACACACCGTTACATACTCCACCCCCAACCAGTTTTCCCCTACTTTTCACAAATGCCACAGATTTACTGAGTTTTCCATAGGCAAACAGAAATTTAGGGGTAAGTGTTTTAAATGTATTAACACTTCTTCAGTACAGCATGTTTGTGCATCATTGCAGTGATTCTATTACCACGTTGAAGACGCCATTCATCCTTTCTTGGTATACATGTCCGATGCTTGCAGCTGCCTTTAAGTATCTGTATGCAGGAATGTCAATTTATAGGTAGCTGCTGTGAACAACCATTTAAAATTTTTGTGTAAGTCCTTAACTTCTTCCTCAGAGCTACACACTTGGCCAAGAGAGTGCAGTCAACAACAGCTTTGTTCATCAGGATATTTTTAATGACATGAGTATTCACTGGTTCCCTTTCTCCAGCCTACAGCAAGCTCCACATGAGCTGTGGCAGGAGGCTCCTGAACCCGTCTATGATTGTGAAGACTTGGAAATAATTCCTGCTTCTCGAGACTAACAGAGAGAGAGAAGAGAGAGACTTGCATGCTTTTTTCCCTAATAAAAGGCGCCATCTCAAAATGGGGTTCATTGAGTGTTGTCCTGTCGATTTTAATACATTTTGTTCGTTCCCATGTTCCATCCTTGATTTCCTTTACCTTCTTGCATGCATGCGCATGCACTTTCCAAAAATTAAAGTTTTAAACAAGGGCATTTCTTTTTTTAATGAGAACATGAATTAAAAATATGCTGTGCTTGCGATCTCTGGGGAAAAGGTTTTGCCACTAGGGACCACACATCAGCCAATGTGATGGAGGCCAGCGTACCCAGAAATGAAATATCATTCAAACAGCATTTGCATGCTGGGGAAAAAATCATGTACATAATTATGTTGGGCACCACTTGCATGGTAACTGGTGTGGTGCACCACTTTGTACAGGGTTTTGGAAATCTAAGCTTTAGTAGATGTCAAAACCCCACTACAGATGTCTTTGGTTTATACAGATTATTAGGTAAACATTGTGATAGTTTAATAGATCTACCTTTCAGAGGCAGTTTGGACTATATATTTATAGTACTCCAAAACTTGGATAGGTGCATATAGTGTGCAACAAAGGGTATCTGCCCGAGGCATGAAACAGATGCAGCATGCCATGTAGTTTCAGAGAGAATGCTGACTGCCAAATGTATCCCAGCGGTAGCAGCACCACATTTTAGCAGCTGAACACTGTTTGTCGTGGTATTGTCTCCGTCGTGTCTAGGGGTATGGCGTTTATGTGTTTTACTCGTCTGCTCGTTAACTAGAGTTACAACAACATAAAATGTGTCAAGAAGGGGGAGACTAACACTGCGATCGCTGCCTAATTTCGTCAATTTCCAATCGGCTCGAGCCCCCACTCCCTTGCTTGTTACGCGCACAACAAGAGGGCAGCGATAATACACTATTCTATTTATTTACAGTTACAACATAGATTGTTTCACTACAAAATGAATGGTGCTCCAATATACAACTCCTGACGTAGAACAATCACTCGCACTCTCATATATTCATCCCAGCTACGCTATATGTATCTACACGCACACGTTATTTACTGGGTTATGAATTTTACCGTACCGATAATTCACACCAGTGAACACAAAGAAAACTTTATCCTTTCCGTGCTAAATCTGCTCTGAAAATGACGTCACGCCGACGTCTTAACAAACAATAAGATCGACCGACGATCACACAAGAAATAACCGTAGGTTTCTATAAACCGACAAATCAACAAGTTTGATTTACTTTCTTCTAAGTTTGTTCAACTAGCTTTGAGTTACGGTCGTGTCTTACTTTCCTACACTGTACGTAAACTCACTTTCACGATGCTGGATAGGAATACCGCAGACGCCACGTCTCTCAGCTCCACAATCTCAACACCGGTCCGAAATGCACATGTTCTTTCGACCGGACCAGAGTCACCCCTGATGCAGAAGTCTGCTGGTTCTCTTGCGTCCACGTCGCGGATAATGGTAGTAACCTCCTGAAGTACTATCCCTGAACTGGATTCAGCGTGTGGCCAACATTTGCAGTCGGGTGCCTATATAGCCCGGTGCGCGGACTTGCAAGAAAAACGCGAATGGGCTTTCTACCCGTTCTGGGTGGCAGGCTGTAGCCCGGAGTGTTATTCGCCCCCACCACGCAGCCGACCCCCTCTCAGGGTGACAGGTCAACCGGGGGACGGGATGCGGGTTCCCCTCCCTCTCAGCCGGCTACCTTCCCCGCTCCACTGCGCGGTCTCTCCTGGCTGTTTTGGCGAGCCAATCGGGTCGGCCGTAACAATTTGCTCTACCTCCCGATTGGGTAGGCAACAAGACGCCAGAAAAATCATAACACTGTTCCCTGCTGTTTTTCGCTATTAACCTGTAGCATGTTTGCCATTTAGTTGCACATTTCCTAAATTTACTTTCGCTGCCTCATTCTGTAAAGCTGCAAGAAAAGCACCGTGGACTTTGTAATAAAATGTTGTTCATACATGCAGACACAACTGCTACAAGTGAAATAACTCTTCTAGCCCACTTCTATGCCATGACAAGCCATTCATTATAATGAAAAAGTCAAGTTTTAATATTGTTAACTTGTAAAACCTATTTCACTTAAATATCTAGCAACATTTTTTTCCCCAAAACATTGTGGGGATTTAAAAGAAAATCTGCACAAAGAGTTTAACCTTTTCTTTCTATAAAAAGTAATCAGAATGAAAAACATTTGCCACAGTCTGCCACAAGGTTTATAACAAAAAGAGATCTTCCACACAAAGTTTATTTTCAACCAGTTCAACTTTCACAGTACATTCCTCACCTTCAGTATTTCAAATGCTAAGGTAAATGGCATATTCAGCAGAAAAATGTCAGTATAATCAGACAATGCAAAAGGGTACAGTTTCAACGTGGCTCCTATGAAGAATTTTAACAGTCCTGGGAATAATGGTGGATGGTAGGAGAACTGACTAAAGGAATCACATTTGTGCCTTTAAACCAGCTAGAAAAGCATTATGGCTGAGCCTGGCACAAAAATATGGCTGAGCTTAGCACAAAAATTGAGGTTTCATGAACGGGTGACTTGCCTAACCTGCAACATCACACAATCCAGCTGTGCTGCTATCCGCTAACTTGATCTATAAATGGCAGACATTTTGATATGCAGGATTTTGGAACTATCATCATTTTTGGTAATGATTCTTAATATTAGTGCAAAAATGAAAAGATTTTTTTAAAAACTTGTGAACTTCAAGCATTCTTGTCATGATGCTCATTCTCTCTCATAAGTGCAAAACATACTACAAGGGCACTCGCGCTCGAGGCATACATTACAGAAATCTCCACCGGTGTCAATGAAAATGATACTTCAGGTATGTACATGAGTCTAAGACGTTCCATCTTTTGTGCAGAAATAAAATAACTCCATTTTGTACCTTTAAGTAAAAGGAAATTATGTGCATGAAAAATGGCATCAGGTCATGAGCACATTCATTCATCCATGCATGCACATGCACCCACAAAAGCTACATGCATGTTCTGCTATTCTTACATCCCAAAAAAAGATTTTCTTTCAAACTTAAAAATACGTCCAAATAACTGACTAGTAGAATGTACACTCCAACCCCACCAACCCCTCTCATAATATGCAACTATAGCCATTGCAGAAACCCAGCCGTTTCCAAGTTTCCCGTACCAAATCAATAATTTACAAGTATTGGATTGTGCAAGAGAAGGTTTTCATCCAAACTCCTTATCACTTTCACACTTAAGCTTTTTTAAAACTTTATGCTGGCCATTTGAAAAAATAAATGTAGTCTTCTGTGGCTGCAAAGTTTTTAAAAGTCATGAGGATGCTGCACAGCACTGACGGACACATTCTTTTATCTTTGCTCACTATCCACGTCATCCAATGAATTGTAACTGTGCTCCTCACTGCTACTCGAGTCATTCTCAGTGGGCCAACCAACAATCTTTCAGCATCTCTTCACAATAAACTGCTACATTTTATCAACTTCCAGTCTTGCATTTGCTCTAAGACCTAGGTTAACCACCCACCATTTTTGCTACTGACTTACAGAATAAGGGGTTCAGGAGAACAACTAAATGCTACATGGTGCCCACCAGTATTCATGGTCAAAGGGAAACAATCTCAAATGCCACCGGCTGAGCTCCCTGATTAAACAGCTTTTTGTCCCCTTTGACCATTCTGTGGGAAATACCATGAATTTTGAAAATCACAGAATAGCATGTGCATTATGTAGCACAGCACAAAATTGGTCACTTTGTCACATGCAACCAGCATTGACTGAAAGCGGTGAGATTTTCATTTTCACACACCAAACCAAAGGATCAGCCCAACTGCATAAAAGCACTTAGGCCTTTAGTAAAACATTTGTAGTTCTCTTGCTTTGCTTTTCAATTTTGTAAAGACTGATCTGAATACAGGGCAATTAAGTCCTTAATGCTAGACCATTTATTTAAAAACAACCA
>SMGT01004166.1:548913-569891 GCA_004794575.1 Lanistes nyassanus
CAACTCGTGAAGAAATGAATCAGCTTTCTAATGTAGGAGTTCTTTACCTTAGACGATTAGCGATTCCCCGTAAATAAATTTTCAAAAGTTGCATCGTTTATTTCCCGTATGTGATAGTAAGCGTGACCTATGCTGTATCGTTTATTTCCCATAAACAGCGCGAATGTGTTAAACAGCTTTTTGTCCCCTTTGACCATTCTGTGGGAAATACCATGAATTTTGAAAATCACAATAGCATGTGCATTATGTAGCACAGCACAAAATTGGTCACTTTGTCACACGCAACCAGCATTGACTGAAAGCGGTGAGATTTTCATTTTCACACACCAAACCAAAGGATCAGCCCAACTGCATAAAAGCACTTAGGCCTTTAGTAAAACATTTGTAGTTCTCGTGCTTTGCTTTTCAATTTTGTAAAGACTGATCTGAATACAGGGCAATTAAGTCCTTAATGCTAGACCATTTATTTAAAAACAACCAAAAAAATACAAATTGTCTAAAACATTCCAGCACGATGATTATGGAGCGCACTAACTGAAAATTAGTATAAATTCATGCAGTTTAGCAGGACGAAACCTTGTTTTTACGTAGGAACAGAAAACCATCTGGTTACCAATGTATTTTTTTTATCAGCATTGAAATGAAGTTTTTTGTATAACTTTTCCAATTGTAGGCCTTGGCTTGATAACAAAGGAATTTGAAATTCCTTTTAGAATCTCTGTATTTGAAATAGCAACGCCCACCCCCCCTAAAAAAGTGAAATCTTTGTGTTAACCAAGAAGATAAAGCCTGCCATTGTAAGGAACAGGTATGTTGTCAAGATCTCATACATCAATTTTCTTATGTACAGTTTCCTGTGCCTTCCTCCCATAGCATCCATTTGCAAGAAAAATTTCTGCCACAAAACCTGTCTGACAAGCAGATGAACCATAAACAGTGTGTAACAGCAAATGCATCTCACAGCAATTCAAAACTATCACCAGAACCGAACAATAAACAATTTACTAGGGCAAAAGTGATTTCTCTATGTTTTGCTCTGCAGTGCCCTAGTACCATCAACCTAACATTTTCACACACATGCACACACATAAATAGTGCACACACAGATACACAAGTGTGGACATACAGATTATACAAGCACAAATTTCACGTGCCTCATCATGCAAACCCCTGCGACTTTGTGCACGATGAAGCTCTGAAACAGTTTTACAAAAATGTTGAGGGCATCACAGTTTGAAATTTTTCCGCTTAAAGTGGGCATACGGACGTGTTATGAGGGTCATTATCTACAAGTTTCCAAGTCAGATTCACAACGCGTAAAAAGAAAGAAAAATTACAGTTTACACCAACTGTTCAACAAGCCTTTAATGTAGAGCATAAGCTTTAGACCTGCTGATTCTGTCTACACTGGTTTCTGTCACAGGTTTCGTGTTCCAAACAGCACAGTGTGTAGTTCAGGACACCAACTCTTCTTACCTCTAGAAACTAGGATTCGTTGTTTAGTCTCTTTTTTGCCAGGTAATGAACCAGACAATGTACAATACAACTGAACTTTCCAAGCTTCATTTCTGTTTGCAAATTAAAAACCACAGCAAAAAGAGATCTCAAAACTGAATTTGTCAATGCCTCTTTTGCTGGCTAAAATCCACACATGGAAAAAAAAGTTGTTTTTAAAAAAAATGAAAACAGTAATGCAAAAATCCATGTTTTTAATAATGAAAGAAAAGCTTGTTTTTAAAATAAAAAACCTTTATGGCAAAACAAATGCTATAAATGAGATAAGCTGAGGGGTTGGCAGACAAGAAACCAATTTTTTTCAAAGGCAAGGTTCAAAGTGATATTAAACACATTTAACGTAATGCCATTAAATCGGGCCATATGCTGCTGAGGAGGATATACAGCAGGAAATGTTGCTGGGAATCTAGCACACACATAACTTATTGTAAACATGGAAGATTTTTCCAGTCATCTCGCATAGAATGTTCAAAGAGAGCAGCACGGTTCTGGTTGTCTCCCCTCTTGACCCAATGGGCATACATATTGAAGGCAACGCCATCAATCAGTTTGCGGAATGCTTTGACTCCGTAGGGATTTGTCACCAATATATCCACAGAAACTGGAGGTGGATGGTGATAGAAGAACTTCAGTCGAAAGTAGAATCTCACACAGGTAATTGCGATCTGGAAACCAACAGAAGGCATATTTTACTATGTGTCTTGGTATTTGTGAGCACTCTGTGTAAACATATGCATTAATGTATCTTTTACAACAAACAGAAACTGCCACAGATTTTAGCAGGAATCTCCTGCTCTCACACCCCTCTTTATGTAGAAACATGACATCAGATGCCAGAAACAAAATGTGAGTCAACTTACCCTGAACATGCGCCGTGGAAAAAAGGTCTTAGCTGCCTCCAACTAAAAAAAAAAAAAAAAGTCAGCTAGATGCATTTATGGTCGATGTACCAATGTACTAACACAGAAAAAAAAGATTTAAAACATTGCTTTTCACAATCCCAGAACAACTTAGCACTGTAATATATATTTATTCACACCCACATATGGGTTGAGGTAGCAGTTTCATTAAATAAAAACCTAAGAGAAAAGTTTAGCTAGTTAACAACAATAAACTTTAGAAAGACTTGCATGAGGCTATTTTTGATTTAAAAGCAGTGAAACACGTATGGAATTAAAAAGAAAAAAAAATGATTAATCCACCCCATCCACAGCACTTGCTTTTTATACAGCTGAAAAACACACCTCTCTCTTGAAGAAGGGATGGCTGAGGGCTTGCTCAGCTGTAAATCTATCCTTAGGCGAGACCACCAACAGATGCTGAATCTGCAAATCATCTTGCACGGTAAGTATTTAGCATTTTAAGAGGAATTAAATGATGAACTGAACTGTCCACAATTATGAAAATGACATCTTCATTTTGCATAAATATTCTGTACGTGCAAATGGGTATATGCACAGATATGTGCAGGAAGCATGTAAACTGGAAAAGGTGAGAAATGAAAAAGGCTGGAACATGGACTAGCTTTCTTCATCCAAGTTATTATTTTAATGTAGGCCCACTCTGCTTTTCACAAATCAACCTAAAATTAACAAAACAAGTGAACTATGCAAAAATGCATGCTCTCATACAATTCAAAATTGCATGTAAGTATGCACACAAATGTACAGACCCTTAAGTATGCACATGCACACACACACACACATGCACTAACCAGATCTTTGGGTGCCTCAGAAATATCATCCCATTCAGGCGAGCTGAAACTATAGCTGCCTTGCATAATAGCCCGCAGCATCATCATCTGTTTGCGATGCCAGAAGGGAGGAGACCCACACAATCTGCATCACCAAAAAGGATTTTTTTATCTCGTGCTTTTAGTCTTCAATACATCATCTTTCAGAAGCCTTGGTGGGAAGAACAAGAAAAATTAGGAGAAGTCTGCCATCTTGCAACAGCAACTGCTATAGCACCCACGACATTTTAGAAAGTTTAGGGCTTGGCCAATGTCTCACATTCCATGTTTTTGTGCGTGGAAGTAGAAACACCGAATTTCTAAATAATTCTGCCTGGCACATGTAATACAATAAATATCTATGGGAAGATCCCATCTAAATGTGAGATTATCAATGCAGAACAGTTGTGTTTTCTTAGAGATCTACTAGCTTTATAGTCTCCTTACTAATGATGAGTTGGTATGCAGCCAAAGCAAGAAAAATCACGCACCCACCCACCCCAAAGAAAAATAAAACTTACAGTGTGTACATGATGACACCACAAGCCCACCTGCACATAAAAACAATGAAATCCTAAGTATTAGGAAAATGGGGGAAACTGGAATTTAAAAAATTTGTTTGGCTCATGCATAAACGCAGATATCAAGATGGAAGTTATGAATATGATACAGTGCACTTTAACTCCTGCTTTTTATCCTCTTACAATGTGCTATGTTGATATTCTCCATATTATATTCTGTTATCCAGGTTGTTTTGTTAGCTACTAGTACTATCCATTTATGGTATTAGTATCTCTAGTTATAATCCACCCCAAGGAAGGGTGGTCTCAGCGGTCTAGTGGTTAAGGTGTCCATTTTGAAATGGACGTCACCAGTCATACCTAAAACTTAAAAATTAGCAATCTAGTAGTTGCCCTGCCAGACACCTGACATCATAGGGAACAGTAATAAGACTGGTTGGCCTGGTGTCAGTATAATGTGACTGGGTGGGTCTGAAGCCTGTGTTGCAACAGCAGTAACAATGTGGAAGCATGTTAACTTGTCTAAGCAACACCATCCAGACATGCATCCTGTTTGCAACTGGACGTTAAGTAATAAACAACCAAAAACCAGCAAGTGAACCCCAAGGAAAAAGACAATTTTGTGGGACAACAAACTCTCGAGGCAAGATGTCAGCACACCAATGCAAATCAACTGACAACACACTCACATATCCACTGCCAGGCCATAGCCAGGTGCATCTTCATACATGGAGACTGCCAACACTTCAGGAGCCAGATAGCCTGGCGTTCCACACAATTCTGTAGTCAATGACAAACAGCAGCCGAATGATACTCTTTTATAAATATATACTTATTGAACAAGTTTATAATAAACATTTGCTACCAATGGTGTAAGCTGAGTAAATATGACTTCTCTACATGGTGAGGAACTCAAGATGAAACCACAAATATTTTAACTTTTACAACCTCCAATCTGGCTAATATGAAAATTGAATATTGAAATTAGTTAACATGGCTCCGTTCTGAGTTCCTGACTAGCATGGTCTGACTTGGATGAGGATCACTAATACTAGGAATTTTTTTTTCCTCCCTCCATACTGTGTTCAGCAAACTGCGCTGTACATTAACTTTATACACACAAGAAATCAAAGCATGCATTCAAATTTATTAGCAATTTCCAAGTAAACAAACTAGAATCTGCAGCCCATGTGACCTGCCCATCAGAAGCCATGAAAATGAAAACAGTCTTGCTTGACCAAAAAAGACACAAGCAGAATGTTAATTAAGGACACATGGGAAAACGAAAGAAATGAGTAAAACAAAAGTTCCCTTTATGCTTTATTGTCATTATTTTCTAGTCTCACCTGTAAGCTCCTCTCCAGGTTTAAGCACCGTGGCAAAGCCAAAGTCTGACACTTTGATGTTTAGCTCATCATCCAGAAGTATATTTTCAGGCTGTTGTTGCAAGGGAAACAATGCACAAGCAGCTGTTATACTAATTTTATCAATAAAATTGAATCAAGTTGCTGCTCACATTTTATTACCTCCCTTGTGATATGACTAGTGATGAAATGGGAGGTCATTTGTAATGGCCATAAATACACACCACCATTCAAAATACGATGCAAGTTGTTATAAGTGAATTACAAGACTCTTATGGCTATGGTGTAGCAATAAACTCTGGTCACAAAATGGGGTTTAGCAATGATATAAGCTGGTCACAGACATTTAGAGCCTACAAAAAACAAAGGAAAAGCTGAAATGTTTAACAAAGAAGATTACAGATTCTTTAAGTAATTAAGGAATTTACACACTTTTTTCATCCTAATTTGTAATGAAACGTGCTTTTAAAGCAATGACCAATGTGGGGGATACCGCCACTAGCCTCCAAAGTCAAACACTCAACCACAAGCATGCACACTGCTTCTGCTAACCTTGAGATCTCTGTGTACAATGTTACGTTTGTGAAGGAAGTCTACACACTCCAGCAGCTGACGCATAAAGAATCTGCAGCAAACAAAATAGTCAAAGTACTCTTATAGTAATCGGTTTGATAACTCAAATCCAAATCTGACAACAGCCACTCAAACTGCAGCTGAAGGACATTGACCAACCCAGCACTTGTGCTACAGCAGAGTGGCATGTCATGCACCTTACCCAAGTTGCATTCAAAACTGACCATTTCTACATGGGTGTTTTAGGTGGATTGATTTAGGCTTTTCGATTACTGTGATCCTGTGTGAGGGAAAACTGTGCAAGAAAAACAGAATATTAACTCCTTGTTCTTGGCTTTAAGCTCTCATCATGTGCTATCCACTGACATCCCCCCCCACACACACACACACAGACTGGGGTGAGGCAAGCACTCCTGAGTTTGACCTCTGCACATGCAAAGATCACATCTTTCAAAACCTTTCATTCCACATAAAATGTCACCACACATCATGTTTCATATCAGCATAGCCTTATTATGTTTCCCCAAGGCTGCTTGACTGCACACTAGTAACTCAGTACTTTGTCAAGTTTTGTTACCGTTCTTAATTACTCACCTCGTTCTCTTCTCAGACAAAGATACTACTTGTGTCAAATAGTCAAACAGTTCCCCTTTACGGCACCTGGTTGAACAATAATTACAAGAAATTAATGTCATTCATGTCAATGCCCTGAAAATGGTTCCGAGTGAGATTAAAAATGTTCAGTAAAATGCAAACTTATTCAAGGGCGAGACAGGGAAAAAAGGCAGGTGTGCCTGTAAATGTACACGGCCCTCACACACACAGTGAAAACGTTACACTGTTACAGATTACACTAGAAGAACTATCAAAATATGGATCAAAATTCAAGGCAGGTTTGAGAATGCATCTGTTGTCATCACAAGCCTTAACAGTAAAGTGTATCTCTAAATTTGCTGTGTAATTCTCATTACCTTCTATTCTTCACATTTATTTCAGCAATAAAGATTGCAGATGTCTACCAATCTGTTGAGCACACTCTACTATATACACTTTACTGTCCAGCTTAACACTTGTTTCGGCATCCTATCAAAACCTTTATTCAGGCTGAACACAAAATAGCTTATTTTGTAATGTATTGTTGGATGATACATGTATAAGGATGCTATGACTGCTCCACGTGCCACTGCAATGGGTCTTTAACTAACGTGCATCCCAGGATGCACGTTCTTCTAAAACCCCGTGACCTACAACCGCACCTTATTTCTAAAAGTGCATGTAACCTTTAAAGCTCTACAGCAAACGTCTAGACAAGCCGTACAGCAGTTGGATTCTTCGGTACTTTTTTTTTGGTTGTTTTTGCACGTCACCAGTTGTCGATGTAAAAAATGTAAACTATTCCACCTTGTTATTCTGCTGCCAGCTACATTTTCCTGGCCTTCTGCGTGTGTAATACACTAATATAAATAACCTAACCTACTGTCTTGTTTGTCAGGCAGATAGGATCTTGCATCAGGTGCTGCTTAGGACTGCTCCAAAACCTCGTTTTTTGCGGGTGGTATGAATGTACATGAGCGGGATAAATTACGGTCATGATGAATCATCCTTAGTTGTTGGTTATGAAGCTGTGTGATGCATTTCATCGGCATTATCGCGAGATAAGACACCTTGGTCGTATCACATTTCATCCCACAGACTCGAGCGCCACTGCAAAGATATCGACGCATCTCCAAATACATGCCTCTCTCTTCCCAACCCCCCTCACCCATTAGCACCCCAACCCAGCTCAGACGCTCCCTGTCAGAGATAACAGAATTTCTGGTCTGGCGTCCGAAATGACAGTGCAGACCCTTCTGCCAACTGCTACAGTCAAAATCAGAAATCAGAAGTTAAACATCTTTCTGCCGAATCCGGAATGGGGGTAGTGAGGAGAAGCCGAACAGTTCGTTTGATAGCGCGCCAGCACGGCTGGCAGAGTCGAGGTGTTTTCCCTTCCCTGCGCCTAGCGCGCACTGTTGCGTCATCAGACATTTTCTTGTAAACAAGCGGCCGCCAAGCCGCCCCATTTTCCTCTGCCCTTTCTCCCACGGACTGACGCTACACAACTCTCAGCCTACTTGTCGATCAAACAATGCTTTCAATCTGCCTGGCTACCTGTAGTACCTGTGTGTATGCATATACAGTATTACGTACTTTCGAGCTATGCATGGGCCTGATTAATCGTTTGTAACCCTTACACCTTTGAAAACTTTTTCAAATTAAAAGGATTTTGTGTTTAACACACACACACACACGTTTCACTTTCTGGCACCTCTGTCACTCTACTCAACTGCCGCTCTACTTTGTCTTTCAGTTCTACGCTCAGTCTTCCCTGTCGAGTTCACGAGTTCGGTGTGCCCCGAGTCTGCGCGGAATTGCAAGCGACTGCGGCCTATATTTCGACCCACCCAACAGCTTGCTTCCCCCCCCCACCACCACCACCACCACAGGAGCGCAGCAGCAGACGTGAGTAAAAGCAATGAATCAAGAGATCGACAGGCGGTTTTGCACACAAAGTGCTGCCGTGCGGGACATCAAAACAACGCGGCGTGCCCTACCAGCCCCCCTCCATTGCAAAACTGTCGCTTCACACCAGTGAATGCCGTTGTTGCATTGTGAAAGGAAGAAAAAAATGTGCGTGCGTGTGTGTGTGTGCGCGCGCGTGTGCATGTGCGTGGGTTGCGATGATCTCGGCCCTCTACTGACTTTCATCAAATAACCCACACCTGCATTAGGGATATCCTTCACGCAGTGTAACATAATGGATCACATGGCAGCTGACGCACGGCCTTCTTTATTGCGCTTTTTTTTGGGGGGGGGGTGCGTTGGCATGACAGAGATGTCACGCCACGCTGTGCTGTGAGAAAGAGAGAGAGAGCGTCTGTGCATGCACCTTATTTGTCTATTATACGGCACCCTTCTACGGTTCCCATCGTAAGGATGTAAAAACACTTTCCATTGTTGCCCTTGTATCAACAGTCAGCGCACAGTCACCTATCCTTCCTTCTCTTGTCAAACTTTCATCAGATTATGATGGGTTCCACAGCCAGACTGCTCAAGGTGTCCCATGGCAAACCACCCTTGCTTCTAGTCCATTCATTTAACTGGAACGCTGCTGTTATGACAGTGCAGACCCTAATTCCAAGGGTTGATGGCTTTGGTGATGGTCACTGTTCTTCTCATTTGACTTAAATGCCTAGCTGTCTGACCAATCTTCTAGCTCCTCCCACCACAGTACCAATTATACTACAGTCTCCTTCTGCCAACTGCTACAGTCAAAACTCCAATGTCCATGGCACTGGCACACAGCAGCATGTGCTGTCAGCCTGCTCCTAACTGCTGTTAGCAACAAAAGCCACTGAAGTACACAAACTTGTATTTTTGAATAACCACACTATTAGTGCTCATGTAATATATTTGCATGTCTCAAGAAGCACTTGTGAGCATAAGCCTTTTTAACAAAAGGTATGTAAGTAGAACATTAAGGTACCAACAACTTCCAGTACAGCATTACATGCAAATAGTGGACACTTATGGGGACACCTGAAACTGTTCGTTATTTGTAGCTGTCCTTCAATAACAGAGACTGTACTGTATTAAAAAATGAACAAGCTTTCACACAAGTACTCCAAAGACCTCTAAAAACCATGACTGTTAACATTCAACAGCCACTGTACAGATTTTAAGAACTTTGACTTTTTCTTCTCCTTTAAGGTGTTGTGCTTCGGTAACTTCATAACGCAAACCACATTCAAAAAGCATGTACCATTTGTTCAAAAATACTGCTTCCTGCTCATCTAATACAATCTTGTCTCTCATTTGCATGGGGAATGTTTGCAAGCACCAGAGGAAATCAAAGTGTGCATCGCCATGTGATCAAAGGCTGCCCAGAATTTTAAGGCAGGTTTGTATCCAAAATCTCGAAAACAAAATCTAGGAGCTCCCTTCACTGCAAAGACCTGCTTAATCTGGAAATTCACAAAATGAAAAGTGTGCAGAAACTTGAACATTTCTAAACACACAAGCACCACAGCCACACATTGCATGCCCGGTAAAGGTGTATACCCCAACTCCCTAAAGTGTGCATGCATATTGTGCCCTCTTACATGAAGCCCCCAATGAAGACAATACTCACAGTTCAAAGACTAGGAAGATGAAGGTAGGTGTTTCAAAGTAGTCATGAAGTTCAACTGCAAACATTTAAAAAATTTCAATTATATTCACAAATTCAGCCTTGACAAATCTTCAGAACTTAACTTTTGCTTATTCTGGGTCCAAAGATCCTTCTGATTGCTGATCTGTACTCACTTTGAACAAAGAACAAAGAATTCTGTGGGGACAGCAAAGTTTCTGTGTTTGTTCTCAATGTTCTGTTTCATCAAGACCTACCTAAGTGCAGAATGTTTCTGGAAAGAATGGCTTTAGTGTCTTACTGGAAATTCATTCCCCAAATTTAAGCAAATCATTATTTTCCTTTCATGAGAAACAGACCTTCAAATAATTACTTGCATACAAAGAAAGGGGTCAAAACCACACTATCACATGGTAACATGGATACCTTTCTTTTATCAGGGCATCAGCCAAAGGAAAAGCTTGCAACACATGTTGAGATACCAATGTGCTGTCACATATTCTGACTACAGTGTACTTCTTTTGACCAGCAAAAAACACTGATGTTTTAAAGAAATCCAGGTTACCCCCCAGAAAAAAACCTCAGGTGGATCTTTATTCTGCAGCTATTTAAGTACCATTACTAATTCAACAAATTCAACGATCAACAGTTCTTTTAAATTACACTGGCGTTTTTTCAGGAATGTACATTTTTTGCAAAAAATATTTCAAGTTTAAATGATATTAAAAATGGCAGCGAGGGATAACATACACTTGAACTAGTACAGAGTCTGATAACAGCACGAAAAATTGGCACCCTTTACTATCTGACACCAAAAACCAACAACTCCCACCTGAAACTTCTAAAAATCTGAGGAATCTAGCCCCACTCTTTGGGTTTTTTCTTGAAGGGTGGGGGAGTTGATATTTTGCAGGGGCGGGGGAGGTTTTGGAGGGAGAGAAAAATTTCTGCATCATTTTCTGACTATTACAAGAGGTAGTATGAGAGACATTGAGGAACGACCCAGATCAAACAGTATTCAGTTCACAGTTGACAGTCTCTTGGTCATGTGACTTTAGCCATGCTACTGGACAGGAAGCCACATAATTCTGTGGGTACAAACTCTGAACTGGTAAATCTATGTGGTCATTCATTTCCCTGCTTCTCCTACAAAATTAAATTCTAAAAAAGTGTATGCATTTCATCATGCAACAGATCGGGTAGTCTCAACACAGCTGACCTTGATAACTATCTTACAGCATTAAGAGCATGTGCACTGCTTAATCTCTTGTGACTAAACCTTTATGTACTATACAATAGTATTGAAAACTGCTAAGCAAGTAACAGCAGTGATGCAAGCAACAGACACCTGGGTTCTCAAACAGATCTCTTGCGTGAGTAAATTAATCTAACCCCAAGTTATAAAACCACTAAAGGCAAAATAACGTCTCCATGCAAAAACTAAAGACTGAAAGCGTAAAAACCTAACATCCATGCACCCAAAGTTAAGCCAGTCATCAAAGCAATTCTCACTATCAGTCTCTTTTCAGGCTGACATCAGAAGAGTAGGGGTGAGGATAATGCCACAGACTCCCATTGGTCAGAACAGGTCAAGCTCCGTTTCATTCACTCTGGTACAAGAATATTATTTATAGTAATAAAGAATGCCACTGCTGCGCTATTAGGGTTTACAGCGTACTAGTAAAATCACAATAAAATAAACAGGGGGCCTGGATAGCTCAGTCAGTAGAGCTGTGGACTAGCAGGTGCAAGTTTGCTAGTTTGAATCCTGGTGTGACCAAGGGTTATTTCCTGGAGTTATACATTGTGCAAACTCCATTTGGCCATCTTCTCACACATTTAACCCTCCGCAGTAGCCATCTTACTGCAGCTATCAGTCTAGTGGTTCTTTTAACTCTTCGGAGGCAACGTAGATAGTATACTATCTACAGTCTATCATACCCTTGAGTCTGCGCTGCTTGCATACTTTCTACAGACGTAAAAATTTGCAGTGACGCATTTAACGGTGTAAGGCACGTAAACTTTATATCATTGTAAAGCTCTATCATCGCTTTTTTCCCCTGCACTGTCTAAACGAGTTTCGGAAACAGTTTCGGCTTGCCAAACGAGATTAAGTGTAGAGGCTGGCCAGGTCTACTTACGTTGTTCAAAATGGCTACACGTGGGAAGAGGACACTAAAAACACCTCAATATGTGAACAGTTTGTGAACTTCAAGGGTGCAATTGTGTTTTATTTCACAGTTGAACCATTCGCAAACAGATTCAAAGTGGAATACTCCTGATTACTGGATTTCTTTGCCTGTGGGAAGTGTACAAGCAGTGAAACCTTCTTTTGTACCAATTTTTTTGTGCAAAAAAGTGACTATATTTGGCACCAAATAATAAGTACAATTTAATATTTTTAACTAAAAGTAGTGTTTCCATTGTGATGTGGAAGAATATTTCTAAATATGTAAAATATATCACTGTGAGTGTGGTAGTTTTCAAGTAGTATTTTTTTTTTAAGTGTAAATCTGTGCGGCCTCTGGGGTTGCTACAAAGGTCTTAGCCCTGTGGCTCGGTAGTGTTAATGCACAGCTTAGTAATAGGATCCCATCGCCCACAGAGTGAAATCACCTCAACATGAAAGCACCGTCTCTAAAATGACCGACAATAAAATAAACAACCACAAATGAATGCCATCTGGCATAATGATTAAGTTGTAATCTTTTTTCCAAATAAGGGCTTACTATTTCTATAAGGATCATGACAACATGATTTCAATAGCCTGTTAGGAAAAGTACAAGTAGCTGAATGCTTGTTTTTCAAATAAATGACTGTTAAAAAATATGCCACTGTTCCTTGGCTATTCAGAGAAATGTTGAGAGAAAGATGTTAGAATTGAAGAACCAATTTTTTTTTAATGGGAAGAGGAAGAATTTAAAAAATGCCAAAGATTGACTAGTTTAGTAGATATCACAAAAATCAGGCCAAAATCATATTAGCCTCACTGGCATCAATTTTAAAAACATTAATAATCATTTGCACTTCTTAATGTCAAAGGGTAATTGTTTGACCTTTTATTAGAAAGTGATTGCACACCTTTACAGGTAACCCAGTCACCAAACATAATATACCTCTACTGCCTCTTTATCTGTACCTTCCCAGACCTTGAAGAAACTGAACATGGGTGCCCACAATGCGCACATTACAAGGACAGTGTACATGGAATTGCCAATGTTGTGATGCCCATGATGTGATTACATTGCAAACACTTACTAATGTTCGGATGCTTGCAAACATGTGTGTCTATAATATAAACAGAGTACCCGTTCAAACTGGGGTGCCCATGACACACTAGTGCATATTAAAAAGAGAGTACTCACTAATATTGGGGTGCCCATGACACATCCGCAAAATGTTGACTTCTCGGGTGGTGTCACGTTTGAGTTGTTCCACAGCAAGGCCATCACCTTTTTCACCACTGATGTCAATTATTTTGACAGCATATTCCTTGGCTGTTTTCTTTTCCACTACTCGCCGAACTGTGCTGCTCACACCCCTGGATACATGCACGCACATGCACACACATAAAATCAAGTTAATTTTAATAAAGTTTGGAAATTTCCATCAGATTTTAGGCTAAATCAACCCAGGATAGTGTTAGATCATCTAACTAGATACAATTGACAAGGTTCCATATGACTCCATGGTTCCTTGTAGCCTTAAAAAAACAAAAAAACCTGAGAGTCTCTGGAATTCTATGCTTCAAAATTCTTAGAGTCTATTGATAAACTTGAGGACTGCTTCATGTTTCAGAATTAAAAAAGAAAAAAAAATTTTTAAATGATAAAACAAAACACACGAGGAAATATCTCTGCATCATGTCAGAAGATCATGCATTATGGAAACCCCTGAAAGGATCAGCTTATACTATATTATTAAGAAAAATCTTTCCTGTCATTCTCTTCAGCCCCCTTAAGAATCTGGGCATTTTCATATGTCCTTATGCAGAGTTAGTGCATGTGTGAGTGTGCACATATGTGCACGTGCACTTTTGTACATCAATTATATAAGCCTGTGTACTGTAAGTATGCTCTGTGTGGATGTACAGGCTGTACAACTACAAATAAGCAGTTACATGTATGCTGACATGTAGAACCTGTACAAGTAAGCAATTTGGGGTCGGGAGGAACAGTGAGATACTACAGGTCAGGTATACAAAGCAAAACCTCTCTCACACACTCAAACATGCATGTACTCACATACATGTACACACAGAGCAAGATGTGCATGGGCTGGATACCTGTGTCATCACACAATAATTTATAGGGAAGGGATCAGAGGGCAGAATGTTTACAGAAACCTGTCTCTGCTATTACAAAAAGACTGAATTCGAAAGTGAAGAGTCAGTAATTTAAGTAAATCTACACAAAGACACAATCATAAAGATTCAGACTGCAAAGTCGTCTAGTATTTATAACAGACTAACTTATCAGCTACTTATTCCAGTTATTGGGGTGTGGGGGGGGCCCTTGATGACAAATTACCTTCCTATCACACCGTGCAGTATCCAATCTGCACGAAATTTGTTGAGATAATGTTCATGACCAAGTTTCACATGCGACCTAAAGTCATGGCCCAGTTCCTGCATGGGAATGTCCTCATCTTCCATGGGCACTGGTCCGTCTCCCGTGAAGGGACTGCCGCCTGGCCCCTCCTGTGACGGCACGTTGTTGTTGAGGATGTCGCTGGAATCCATATCTGACACTCCTCGTCTACTACTACTAGCTCTGGCCACCAAGCACCATGTTGTCCTTCTCCTGGCATCCTAGAACTGGTGACGACCAACGCACTTCATTCTGGCACCGAATATCGTACAAGCAGCGACTCTTCGATTTCGACAAATGCCCTGAGGATTTCTCCGTTACTTTTACTGTCATCATAAGACAGCGACCGACTCCATTATTTTCTACGTCGACGCAGCTTGAGTTTCCAATCTCTTCCCAGCCGTGTGACTATTACTGTACCGTTTCCTGTCCGAGATCACTTCGAGTTTGAGCCTTTAGCGCAGTCGAACACCATTGTTAACAGCAATACTATATTTAGTTTGACCTATAGGCTATGCCGATGAACTCGCACAAACGTACCTGGTTCGTCTTCTTCGCCCTTGCTCGGCCAACCTCGCTCTCTTAGCGTAGCGAGTAGATCAGGAATACACAATCGCACACTGACTCACTGGCCACAGAGCACACGTAGGTTTGACTAGGTAGATAGTAAGATAACAAGATTATTTTGTATATAGATACGCCTCAGTAAGGATACCTCTCGCTGCATGACACGGTTTAAAATCCGAAGTTAACCATCGCCTTGACACACACACAGGAAATGCCATCAGAAATATCGTCTGATTCACAACACGCACGTGCGGGTCTTTAGTCTCGAATTTCACACCTTTTCATTTTTTCTTCACCAATCGCCTGTCTCGAGGACATCCAGCTAAAGGAGATTATAAAATCTGGCACTGTTCCGTCAAGGGAGCTTATGCTCGACACTCAGCGAATCGGCACGTCGTGTTTACTTAGTGACGGGGCGACCCCACGCCGCGTGGAAAGACAGCACTGCAGCAGCTTTCACAACGTTAACTCTTTTTTTTCACTCCTCCAATGTATCGTATAACCTCTAGGATATTAAATCGGAGAGGCCGCCATGATGTCCATCCCATGCAGTCTCGCTGCACACTCGCACATACACACTACACAGCCCCCCGCCACGACAGCACAGCTTCCCTTTGACCGGTCACAGAGTGGGTGCTGATGCAACAGCTGACAAACGTTGCAGTTTTCATGCAACGTTTGGCCCGTTCGTGGATTGGAGTTAAGGTGCTGGAAGTGTGTCAGCTTTTAGCTGGGTGTACCGCGCTTAATAAAGCCTCATGGCCGTCTCGCAATACGAGCATAGCACTCGTTGGCCGTCCGTTCCTCAATGGACTGCTGGCTGTTGCAGTAATTACACTTCCCCGCCCATCTTCCCACAGACCGTTTTCCAGAGGCTTCAGGCCTTCCCGCCTAGAATTCCATTTACTTATCACAGACTCGGGGACGGCACCGGCAGCTGAACGTCAACAGGATGTGTACCATACACTGATAAGTAGATAACCGAAATCACGGCGGGTGAGACTGAAATTACATCTGGGCAAGTGATATACTGGAATTCGTAAATCTGGTAAACAAGAAACCTCAAAATGTCAACCTCTTCTACCTACCTTTAAAAAAACACAATGTATACATCTAAATGCACCCCAATTTGAATGATCCCGGTGAAATTTCACTTCAGCTGCAGAATCTGTTAATGATAAGAATTTTACTCCAATACAGAAGAAAACTAAATTAAAACTCCCTAAATAATGCACACTAACACAATGCATGTATTTCAGTTTTAAACATCTTCCACCACCACCACCCACTGCACAAATCTAAGTTCATAGTATTTGTGAAATTTGGTTTACTTGACATCAGAATCCAACTTTTAAAAAAGTAAGCTACATGTTCTTTTTAAACTTTTGCTTCCTGGTGTAGAAGTGTTAAAACTATTAGGTCACAGACTCTACCCCAAGAATAGCTTGCCAACACTTTTCTGTACATGCTTTACATCTCTTGATTCTGTGTCTCAACTATTAAAACTCAATATTAATACAAGTGATAACTTTGTCTGCACTGGTCGCATGCACAGTTCTATAGCAGTAGCACTTTTGTAGGTGCACAGAAGAATGAAATGCCCACAATGCCATGAGAAAATAGAACGGTACAATTAAGCACATATTAAGTCCACTAGATACATTCTTTGATGGCCTGTGAGCAATGTTCTGAGATCTGCAAGCTATTTCTCAACCTTCTATATATATATATACCCATGCTGTGTAAGGGCAACTTTTGAACAGCCAATGAGATTTAACTAGAAATCTACAGACAACTAATAGTAATAATGGCCAATATCATAAATATGTTAACACAGAACACTGGTCTCTTGCTCTTTTTTCCGTTTCTTTTTCACCACTCCGTTTTGCATAAATGTATCACTGCAGGCTGCCTATACCTACTGGGTACGAAAATCAAACTAAGCATCACAATTACTGAAGGTTATCATTTTTTTCAAATGCATCTGCAGTTGCTCTGTTCTCCAAATTTAAAAAAATTATCTGAAAGAACAAGGAATTTTGCAAAGTGAGTATTCAATCTACTAATTATGTACCAGGTTATTGCCACCAAATTGATACTGAAACTGTATGACCATTTAAAAATCTCTAGACAGGAACAGCCTAATAATCTCTAGTGTATGTAATGCTGCAGGTTATCCCTACACAAAGGAAGAAAGAATTATTTACTTCATAAGAAAACCTGCAACATTTAAAGAAGAAAGCACTGTAATTTCTAATGATTCATGAGAACTTACTGTCGTGACAATGACAACCTTAAATGGATTTTCACTGTGTACAGAAAACTAAGCAAATTTAAATAATAATGATTCAGCAGTTATAAATAACATTCAACACACATGCAGGTGTGCACCTGCATGCATCCCCCTCCCACCACACACACACACACATATACAAAGAAATGTTCACTCACTTCCCAAGAACATCTCTAGGCTCATATCTGGAATAGAATTCTTTAGCCTGGTCTTGATTAGGAAGGTCAGAATCAACTTCATCATTTGTCTTCGTCATGTTAGTTGAAAGCTCTTTGCAACATCCACAGTATGAAAATACCAAAATGTAGGAATTGTTTTATTTCAAGCTTGTAGTCATTCTCTCAACCATCAAAGTATGTTCATCTCTTGAATGCAGAATTCCCAGAATTTAATCTGAAAATACCAACAGATATTTTATTATTTTTTTAGCTGCAACAGCTTAATGATTCAAAGAAACTCAGCAAGGAACATTATAAAAAATGTCAATTTAAAAATTGAGCAAATATTGAAATAATGATCATAACATATTTATTGAATTTTCAGCTAAAATGTGCAAGTCAAGTTGCAAAACAGTACTATTTGACTATTTCAAATCTCAAATGATAGAAAAAAGCTAGAATCCATTACAAGCGGAGTTTCAGATGAGATTTTTGTTGAATTCGCTTTCATGGATCACCCTAAACAACATCAAATGACATAATCAAATGATGAATTGCAACTCAAAGGTGATATTTTGGATATTATTAGAATTTAAGGCCAATCTTTCACTTACTACACAGATAACAATGAAATTTTGTTTTCAATCCTATGTTTACCAAAACAAGCCTTCATAGTTGACCACTCTTGAAATAGAATGGAATTGGACTAAAAGAGAATTTTACAAAAAAAATTTAAGAAATCACCCTCTCCATTAAAAAATATTAATGTAGTTGCATTTCACTCGGTAGTTAAAACTAAAATAACAGATGTCTTAGATACAAAATCAAATTCTTGCATGAGTTTTTTCACCCATGCAGGCTTTGATGGGATGTTGGAATACTTAGACTCACTTCCGTATCTTGAACTTCATTGACTTCATATATTGAACACATTCATTGTGACTGTCTGTTGGGTTATCGCATGTGTTTTTTTAGGTATTACTATGAGATATCGGCCACTGCGTACTGTGCGTAGTGTGCATATTTTAATTTTTATCATTACTTGAAATAAACGTGCCAGTTAACTGCAGATGTTAAAATTCCAAAAAATGTTAAAAGATCATCTGCTTTCATTTGTATGCATTATTGCATCTTCCATTTTTCCCGATGGGTCTTCCTGTCGGCTGTTGAAGTCCTAGTCTATTACCCGTTATTTTATTTCACATTTTTGTCGTTCTGTGCACTTTTGCCTACTACCAGTACTACAGTACTTTATCTAGCACGATAATCCTGCCTTCCACCTCTATCATTGTGAACAATGAAGCAAACAATGTGCGGCATTGGAATACTAAAGTACATTGTGTTTATTTACAAGAAATCGACTTCAGCTGAAAACTAATTACCACTTTTTACCGATGGATATGGCTCATGGCTGACGTGATCGAGACCTGGGGAGGTGGGGGGAAGGCTCGTGATCTAGGGGTAAATGGATCATAACATCGATCTCTTCTGTCACGCAATAACGGGTCAGAAATATCACACGCCAAAGACATTTAAAATTTATTTACTCACGAAAAATCGTAGATCAAAGGAAATTGGCATCTGAAAAACTTCTCGAGGATCATGCCAATGTCTGACCCACCGAACGCTGCACGGGACGTTACTCTCACTATGATCATGCGGTTGCGGTGCGCTTGTCTGTCTTGCTGACTGGAACAATTCGGCCGATAGCCTTCTTAACCTTCACCGACTTTCTCGCTAGCTTATCTGCTGCGAAGCAACGATGCTCTTCCGTATCGAGCAGCTTCCACATATGATAGCGTATATAACTGCAATTAGAAACTATCGAGATAGGCCTGTCTTAGTTAATTTTTTTTTAGCATAAAAGTGTTCTACCAGACCATTACTGCGCTCCAGTGCGCGGTAGGCCTACTATTATGAGTGAGCGTGCGTACAGATGCACTTACAATAAATTCACAGGGCGAATTTTGGGCCTCACGACCACTGTTTATGCAGAAGTACAGATAGGATCGCGCGCTCATGCAAGCCATGCTGCTGGCCACTGTATGTTGATAAAAAATATGGGGCATTTATTACGACCGTCTTTTTGATAAATATTTACTTCTAAAATGTATGCAGTGTACATTTTGAAGAAATAGACATAAAATATAAGGCATTAATTGGTCCTCGATCACCCTATAGCAACTGGATCAGGAACTTCAATTTCAGTGGGTCGGCAGCAAAAAGAAAAAAAGTGTGTGTGTGCGGGGCATTTAGGCATTTTATAGAAAATAATTTATGTGCCATTAATTGATTTATGGTTCGCCAGAAAGTATATTAATTAAACGTGTGTTGTGTATAGTCGACTGCTTCGCTAAAAACCCCTCAGGTCTAAAACCGTTCGATGCATATGATCGACTAGCTTCTTTTAGACACGTAATCTCTTTTGGAAAATGATCTCTGGCAGCACCCCTCTCCCAACAGCTATAAGTTCTGTATTCGACCATTGGCATAAGGGTATATCTTTCTGATTCGCGTAAAAAGCGTATGTGCAAAGTATATACGCAGGTACGTATAGTGTGCCTCAAGTCTACTGTCAAAGTTTTTCCCTTAAAAAAATGTTGAGAGGAAGATGAATGGAACTGTACTGTAGTCTCGATCCGGTCTGGCGGCGTATCCTGCACGAACGTTCATGATTTATTTGTCCATCTTTTTTATGAAGCTCACCCATACGCATATATATATATATATGCTTAGGCGCACAGTGCTCGTATTAAGACATCTGCTGATAACTGTATGAGGTCTTTAGTAGCACCTTTTTCCGAGTAGTTGAAAAAATCGGTTACTGTTGTGCCCGTATAGATTTTTTTCGAAAACATTGAAAGGGTCGCTGCGGTTTTTGGACAGCGTACATCGAGTGCATTTTCAATGGTCCATGAACAAGTGTATTTTGCGCTAGATCTATCGGCTAATCGGGGGCCTTATAAGACTGCAGGGTTCGCTCGGAATCCTGCGTCCGAATAGAAATTTGAGAATGACCCTTTCATTGCTATGCCCATAGCAGAGGGGAATATATATATATATAGGCTCAAGAACTGTACTGCGAGCAGTTAGCAAAATATACTCAAAACCAAATGCAAATTGACACACAAGGAAGGAATAGTAAAATTTCATGTATAGGCAGATCTATCGCGACCACCTGCGCCAACCTGCCCCAGAGACGGCCCTCGAGCCACTGTCGGGAGCCATATAGGCAGCAGACTATACGCATCCCCGGTTGTCTGAGCGACAGCTGTGCTGCCGCCATCCTTCACGAGGGTGAACCTGAACTGGACAGGGCGGCGATGGCGAGACATCCTCTTCGGCGGAAGCCGCTTTTGCAGATCAGCCTCGCCGACGGCCGCATCCTATGGAAGAGGCGGAACGAGAGGTACGCTAACAACAACATCCTGCAGGACGTTGGGGAGGCCTCAGGATCATGATTTGGGGTGGAGTTGGCCTCAACCGACTGGTGGGCCC
>SMGT01004166.1:570171-609536 GCA_004794575.1 Lanistes nyassanus
ATCTTGAAATGCGTAGCTGAAACAATACCGCTTGCGTATAAAACAATGTACTTGCGTAGTTGCGTAGTATATTGGTCAAATTCGTAGTTTACTACGCATAATGTGTAGTGTAAACAGGTCTGCCTTTCTGCAGCAGAGAACAACTTTCAGGGGATGCCTTGGCCCTCCATGAGCCCAGACCTCAACCCTGTCGAGCACCTATGGGACCATCTGCAGAGAGACCTGAACGGTATCCAGCCGAAGTCAACAACAGCTCGCCAGCTGGAGCAGGCCCTCAGGCAGATGTGCGCTAACATGCCTATGATGGTGGTGATCAAACCTCTGGTGTGCTCCGTCCCCACCGTGCCAGGCCGTTAATTTTTGACGCCAAATAATGGGGAACACACCCGGCGGGTATTATACTGACTTTGGACTCAGAAAGGACGTTTGGGACATTCTGCATTCGGCATGGCAGATGAACACACGTTGTGCAAAGACTCACTGTACCGACTTTCTCGAAAACTGATCGATTCAAGCGTGTTGAATGAAAGGACACAATTCAAATAAAATATACTCCCTCAGTTTGCGTTTCTTTTGGTTTTCGGTATACTTGAACCCTATATAGCAATATGCGCTATAAATCTAATACTTTTTCTTGTTTTAATTTTAACTTCATGGTTATTTGGTGGATTTTTTTGTAATACGATTTATTCCTGAGTTGTTTAAATTTTTATATGGTTTTAAATTCTTGTACTGTTCGAATTCGGCTTCATTTTGTTTTCCTTTTCGTGGCGCGAAGAAATGGCACCAAAACGTAAACGAGCGACGGCGGAGAATACAGGATCAGTTCGAACTACTTCAGATGTTGCTTCAAAAATACAGCGCGTTGATTCCGATAAAGATGATGGAGATTCTAAAGATAATGACAATTCTGTTGCTATCTCCATTGAATTTTGGTGGGTTTCAGACAAATCTTGACTGCGAGTTTGCTTCCTTCAGTCCTACTCCTTTGCCAGTTGGGTAGAAGAAATAGTCATTCTAACATTATCATTGTGAGAGTGAATAGTGATTGCAAGAAGCATATGTCATCAGTGGTGCTGTTCATGATACAATATTTTATTGTTTCATTGTGTTACAGCACTTTTTTAGCTGTAGGCAATAAAAAGCACAATCCTTGTAGTTGTAGGTACGTGACAATCTTATCTAGGTCGAATGCAGCGTGCAAAACGTGAAAATTTGAAGCCAGATTTTCAATGCATGCCTTTAGGGTGCCAGAGACTTTAACTATGTATGAAATATTTAATCTTTTTTTTTAAAAAAAAAGACCAGATGATGATAATAACTGTTCTAATCGTTATAAAAATTTTCCAATGACGCTTGTAAGTCCACAGACCAAAAAAGACGCTCCCCAAATCAACCGTGCGATACAGCAGATAAGTAAACCAGAAACAAACCATTGACAGATCGAATAATAATTAAGCATTCTTGATTGCTTGGTCTGAATTTTTGAATATTGGTTAATGAAGATCTGTAGAAGTTATGAGGATTTAACGCTGAAAAACTCTGTTTGCTGGACACAATTTTCCTTATAACAATTAACATCCTCATTCATACAAAAAAAAGTGCGACAAAATTAAAAAAATCATAACATTCTTGATTGTTGGCATATTTTAATAAACTTTATATCAATTTGCTTGTATTTTTAAGCTCTTTAGTGATTTACATTACTTTCGAAAAAAAATTTGTTGTCACGTGCCTAATCCTTGTGTTGTAGGACTGTAAAGTTGCAGGCTTAAGGTGTGTTTTAATATCATTGTTACTGTCAGTTCTGTGTCACGTTTCAGCAAATCTTGACAAGCGTTTCGACGTAAAGCGGAAGCATTGTCAGCTGACATACGCCAGGAGTTTAGAGATGTCAGCTTCACCTTCAACTCTAAACCACCAAGGAGGGGAAGCTTTGAGGTCATGCTAAACCCTGGCTCCGAGCAAGGTTGGTTTAACTGATATATCATTATATGTTATGCTACCATTAGTATTACTTGCTCCAATCCTTTGAAACAACAATACAGTTAGAAAAAGGGGTGAAAAAAGTTTGGTCTCAGACACTGAAATGTGTACATCAACTCAGTGGTTATTTAGCTTAGAGGAAAAATGGTTCAGAGGATTAATAAAAGGCAGTGGCTATTTGCAGATAGAAGCCAAGGCTATTTGCATGGCTGATGTCATAACAAAGGGGATCACTCCCAAAGACGTGTAAACAAGTACAAGTTTTCTGCTCTGTTTTAATTTCTTCACCCGTGCATGCCCCATCTACTTTTCAGAGCTTCTTACAATCTACACTCGAGCGAGACAGCTCCGCTCCTCTTCAGACGATTGCATTCTCTCAGTACCCCACATCAGGACAAAACATACGGACAGCGCATGTTCATCTTCTCGGCATCCACCCAATGGAACTCACTTCCCCACAACATTCGCCACTCCCCATCACTACAGACTTTCAAACGAAACTTAAAAACTTATCTTTTCTGCAAGTACCTTGACTGACGTCGCGACTGCCTGTCTGCATTAACTTACAACTTTCTCTGTCCATCCTCTCTTATGATACTTTTCTGCCCACCTGTGAATGACGGACGATCCCTATCCTAACCTGTTGGTCAATGTTGCGTTCATCTCTCCCTCTCAGTGTGTGTTTCGCTGTTTTCATTAGAGTGTCTGTGTGCCTTGTCCGCAGGAAGTGTGGATGAAATGTGTTCTCGCGCGTTAAAAATCTACATTTATTATTATTTTATGGCTTTATTCAGTAATGATGAACGATAAAGTACTTTTTTACCTCAGTAATCTGAGGAAAATGGGGGGTGCAGCGCAGTTGTTGGAGGTGTATATATGACATGTCGATTTGACTTTCTACACAAGCAACACAGCCGTGTAAACAAATGTTTACAATACACCTGTAACTAGTAATGCTAAATTGTAGTTTCTTTGCACCTTTTTTGACCTCAGTTAAGATACGTGTGTGATACTGGTGATAGGGGAGTGTTGCAGCTGATTGTGTATGTATATTTATATGTCGATTTGACTTGAAACTTACTTCTACTCAAGTTGTACAACAAACACAACATCAGCCGCTGCTCCACGCTATCCTATGGGATCCATACCAGAAATAGAATGTGGAAAACCATGCAGAGCAGTGGTGGAGTTTTCTGCATGGAAAACATGTAAGGAAATACGCAGAAGTAGCCAGTGAGGGATGCAACGGCGTAGAAATAAATTTTACATGACTCTTCGGAGTGACACCCCTTTGCTATGATGTCAGCCGTGCAAACAGCTTTGGATTCTATCTGCACCGGACCGTGCACATAGCCACTGCCTTTAAAAATCAACATGTTTCTATGATAATTGATATGGTCAGCATATTGTAAAAATTGTATTGATAAAAAATTGCTGCAAGTGCACTGCAGGTTTACATGGTCATCTAATTTGAAAAGGTTTTAGTGCAGTCTGCAGTCACGTGGTGTTGTCCGTATCAAGTTATAGGTTTAAGACCATTTCAACTTTTTAACCAGAAGTACTTCTGTGGTCTGGGCTGAAAAAAGGACCTCCACGCAAGTTGAAGTTTCCAGAAAAAGAGGAGATCATTAAGGAAATTAAGAAACACAGGAAGTAGAACTCTTTATCATGTAAGTTGCTACCTACATAAAACATTTTGTAGCCATTGCTTATATTCTGTACCTAGAGCTGATTTACGTGTTGCAAGTTTTGTGGCTTTCAAGGCAAAGAAAACTTCGATTGAAGGTGTCAGCATTTACACGCGGCAAGACACAGGGCCTTTTATCCCATAGCTTATGTCATTTGACCTTTTGCAGTGAACATCAGAAGATCAACTGACGCGCGTTGCCTAAGGGCGAGACCTTGCAAGATTTCGCCTGCGAGATCTCTAGCGAGCGAGCGTCTGTAGGAAACATCCAACAGTCTCGCGCACGAGGCGGAAGTTTTTCGAGCCAACATGCGGTCATAGGAAACCCCGAGCAGCAACGAAACATCATTGTTTTAGGTCTAAATAAAAGGTTTCAAAGGTATATTTAACATCAGAATGCACTTTCTGAATTATTTGTTGCATAAAATGACAAACAATTGACACCTGAGTACGTACATTTCAAATTTGTGTCAGTACTGTTATCGTCTGCCGCGTATACGAAATACCGAACAGCCACGAAAAGTCATGGTTTTAGGTCTAAATAAAAGGGTTTAAAGGTGTATCAAGCATCAGAATTTACTTTCTGAATTATTTGATGCATAAAATGCCATAAATCGACACTTGAGTACGTACATTTTGTGTCAGTACTGTTATCGTCTGCGATGTACACGAAATACCGAACAGCCACGAATATATATGTCGAATACCCACGAAAAGTCATGGTTTTAGTTCTAAATAGAAGGTTTTGTGTCAGTACTGAAAACTACTGTTATTGTCTGTTCGTCTGCCGTGCATAAGAAATACTGAACAGCCACAAACAACCACGAAAAGTCATGGTTTTAGGTCTACATAGGTTTTGTCAGCCATCTTTCTCTTGCCGGCGAAGATGCCCTAAAGGCTCCTCGCGAGTCCTTGCAAGGTTTTTCCTGCGAGAGGTGCTGGGCAACACTTAACTGGAGTTCTCCTCGCAAGGTTTCGCAAAACATCGCCTTAGGCAACACGCGTTTGGTCATTGTAGTGAGCTAAAAGGGAGACTATTTCAGGCAAGGTTTCTGATTGGATAACTGGGTTTCGATAAATAGAACTGTATTCTGTCTACCCCATACCCCTTGAGCAGGACTGGATTCAAGCCAACTTAAAGCTTTAAAAGCATTTTAAATTTCCCACCATTTTTTCACCTTGCACAATCCAAATAAATGACCATTTTTTTCTGTGAAAGAAATCTCATTTAAAAGATAATGCCCTCTTTAAATGTAAAACAAGGGAACTGTACCAAGCTAGAAAGGGACACAGACGAAGACAATCTACATGTTTCAGGGCACTACCCCTTCATCAGGACGACACAAAAACGACGAAAAAACGAAAAGGAAAAAGAATTATCTGCAGTAGATGTGGCGCGTTGGCTGCATAGCAGGAGAATCATTACCTTTAATTTGGGCTTATCCTGCAAGCGGCAGTCACTTGTTTTTCTTTTATAATGCCCTCCAACTAACAAAACGTTCTGACCTCTGTCTGGATTGGAGAACTAAAAATTTTTAGAGAGTAAGTTTCCCTATAAATTTTTGCAGTGCTCCTTGTTAAAAAGTGTGGCATTCTTTAGCGAGTCCACATTTTCTAAGACGTTCCTGCAGTGTCCCTTGAACTATCATATTGGCAAACATAAAGCATGAGTGATGAAAAATACCATAGGAGTTTTTTTTTTTTTACAGGACAGCCTTTGAGATAGATGTTACATATGTGGTACACCTTCCAAAATCTGTGTATCCTAGAATCCACAGTCTGTTACTTTCTCTTATTACTAATGTTTTTTTGGTTTTTTTACTAAGCAGTTTGTTTTGTATTATCAAATCCTGTACTTGCCTATTATCTGTGTGATAAAACTGATTATGCTAAGAGAAATATAGAGTAATCCATCATTACTGATTCCTACTAGACAATATACCTTGATAATGATGTGTGCTGAGAATTTCTTAGAGATGAAAAGTCTGCAGTTTGTCAAGGCATTAATATGTACAAGATTAAAGCAATGTATCATTACAACATTTTTTTCAGGAGGCTTAAAAATATGTCAGTAAAAATTCCCCTAGCCATTTTCAGGTCTCTAAAAATGTTTCAATAAACATTGCACAGCGGTAAATGTCCATGACATGTTCATATTTCCAGGAAATACCAAGGTGACTTTGTTCTGCACAAGATAACAGATGCTGACATGAAAGGCATGAAGAAAAAGAGAGCACTCAGCTTTGTGTCTGGATAACTTATAAGCATTATTATTTTGTGCCTAGCAGATTCTCTTGTATTTTGTGGAAAACTTGTACTTCTAATGCAGAAAGAGGGAAGATGCAAGACTGACTTGTTACTGTTTGTCATATTGTTCTAAATAATTTGCAGTCTTTGAGCGTGTTGGAAGAGTGAAGTTTACTGTATGGCTACTATGATGTTAACCATCGGGAACAAAACATTTGTGTTTCAGCCAATCTGACTATATGAGATATGTTACTTTAATACTGGTGCCTGTGGTTCAGCAACATTGAATGAAAAAATGCACAAGACACTATAGCCCATTCGTTAGCTTCCCGTCATTTTCTTGACCAAGTCATGTGAAGAGAGGTACAGGAGAATCTGGACATTTTTGGATTGTGCAGGACCGTTTTTTTTTTCTACTCTGTCACGTGCACCAGAAATATTTGGATTCTGTATGATTGGTTTTTTTATACTTACTTAAATCATGCAGTTTGAATTATTACATTATCAGAACCCTTCTTGTTCATCTCTAGTTAAATAATTACGCAAAACACATTTTTGTCTTGTGCCTTAGTTTTGGTGGGTAGGTATGGGTAATCATGTGCAGTGTGATTATTCTTATGTGCATTTCCTCTTTTGTTTGCTGTTGTATCATTCAATAAAGTGTTGGTGCTCTTCATTTGTTACAGTCAAAACTCTAGAATAAGATTCATGATGAGGCAATCATTTAGCTCACCTTAGTAACCCATTCCACCCTCCTCAGTTATCATCTGTGTATTGCACCAAGTCTTGTAACAGGACTCAGTTTTGTTAAGAGTTCCATGCTTGAACCCAAGATTGCTGTTGTGCAGAAACTGCAAAGAACATGAGCAATCTTTGCAAAACTGGGCACTGCTCCCGGACCCTAGCATCGATTAATATGAAACAAATGAGGACAGAGCGCTTAAATTATCAAAAGATAACTCCAACAAAGATACTGGCAGCGCTCACACATAGCCGTATGCAGACGCCTTTGTCCAAAGGGAGCTTACCGTACCTAAACGTAGCAAAGAGAGGGCCGAAAGAAAGGAACTTGGCAGATCCTGCTATGTGTGAGCGCTGTCAGTATCTTTGTTGGAGTTACCTAGCATTGATGTCGGATTTCCTCCCACCCATGTAATTGGCCTTGCATCTACTGTCACCCCACTAGACAGATTTTTTTTTAAGGAGTGGGAAGTTTCCAGCTGTAATTTGCTGGAGACTAAATGGGAGAAACCTCTGTGTAAGGAGCAAACATTACTGCTGCGATATTGGCCCTAGTGTTTTTCACCAAAAGTTTAAGGTCATGTTCTTGGACCTCCATGCATTTCCTCTTGATTTGCAACAGTCCAACAATTCAACCTGTTGGGTTAAAAAAAATATGTTTTCATCCAACAGACGCAGCTTTATAAAGAATACTTTTTAATGACAAACAATGACGATGCACTCGAGTACAATCACTCAAAAGTGAACAACTTTTGTCTTGGTCACTCATTACCATTTCTAACATCCATGTTTCTGAAGCAGTAGAACCATAAAGTAAAACATGGATCTATGACACATGCAAGCAGTTATGAACTGACTTTTAAAGTAAACCCAAGTGTGCTTCTCCATCCTTAGTCCAAGCATAACAGTCATTTCTGAGTTGGCATCAACGTCGCATTTTACAACTAGTTTCTGATGGCATCCATGATGTAACCACAGCTTCTGGAGAAATTGCCAATCAACATGCATTCTTTGCATTATCACATAAGTAACACTTCATACTATCAAACAACTGATAATGTTGACCATGTTCTTGTCAAAATCATACACACTGCCACATATAGAATCTCACAGGTGCAGGCTTAAAATGTACTGCATGTTAGCTTCTAATGCATATTAATCTTTACTGACCCAACAACCCCCCCCCAAAACAAAAAAACCTCCAACTGGGTCCAACCCAAGTATACTTGTCAAAATGCACCAGCACTCGGTTAAAATGTAGTCTGATGAGAGCACAAGTACAGGAGCAGCAGGAATTGCCACTGACAGGATGAGCAGTGGACACACACCAATGTGCTAAGGAAATCCTATCGGCCCTTCAGATCTCCCCCTCCTGCCGGTCTTTCACTGCATCCTGTTGAAGAGAAAAAACAAAAAATATGCAAGAAAAAACAGGTGACTGCCGCTTGGAGTAAAATCTTTCTTAAATAAAACAAGGGAACTGGACCAAGCTAAGACATTACAAAGACAAAGACAATCTACATGTTTCGGGGCACTACCCCTTCATCAGGACGACACAAAAACGAAAACAGAAGAAAAAGACTTAGCTTCAGTAGATGTGGCGCATAGGCTGGACATCAGGAAAATGACTAAGGGACAGTGAGTAAGAAGGGTTAAAAAGGGGCAGCCAATCGCCAGGTGGGTAGCGAGAGAGCGGACAAACAGTCAGGCAAGGGCAGAAGAGGCGTCTCTGAGGGGCAAAATGCTAGAGACGCGTCTGTACGCAACCAACTCTGTCCGGATCACTGACAAGGTCAGGATCGTGGACTGGGGCCAGAGTGACTGTCAGTCAAAAAGACTGAATCCTGATCAGAGAGCTGGCCAGGAAGACAGGCGCAGAGCCATCGCAGTAAGGTGGATGCCCGTGTGGCTTTCTCTTGACATGAGAGAAAGGGGCGAACGCCACCCTACTGGTAAAGGATGGAGCTACAGTGCTATTCACTTCATGCAGAAGTGAAGAGAACGTTCATCCACGTAAAAGCAGTCACTACCACTGTGGCCCACTGCAAGAGCAGAGGGAAAAAACACATCCAGCCCTAGTTAATGGAGGGCCATACCAGGAGGGCGGTGTGGGCGGCCCCAGGTGCAAGGTGATGGACAGAAGCCAATAGGACAGTTCTATCCATTCCTCATGGTACCAGTGTGGGAACAACGCTTAACGATGCTGGCGACACACACGGCTGCACACAAAGACAGATTTGCAGAGCAGCGAAGTCTGCAGCTGAGCGGACGAAAACCGTGCAGCCCTCGGTGAGAATATGGACTGTTGAGAAAACAACAGCAGGAACCATGACACCAGACATGTCCCACACATCCCAGACAGCCGTAGCCAATGGTCAATCTGTGACCATCAGAAAGGCAGGGAGGAATGTAGGACTGGTGCCTGCTGGAAGCAAGACCAGCCCTACCTGTGGGAAACAAGGGCCAGCCACAAAGTGGTAATGCATGGCTTGTGGGGACCATGAGGGACCCATGGAGCCGCCTGGGGAAGGAAGACAAGGCTTCCAATGGCGGAATAGTGATGCGTGCTGCTGGTGAGGACCCAAGGCGTGGTTGTGCCACACGTCCCTCAAAGAAGCCTGCACCAAAGGAGACGCATGCAAGCGGGGGCCCGCAAGCATGGTACCAGAGAGAGGACGGAGGAGTACAGGACAAGTCTTGCGCTGCTTCCTACTATCCCTGCACTGCGCACTTTGGCATGCTCACCCGCAGGAGAGCTGCCAACTCCATCGGGAGTGGAGAAGTAGCTTACTTCTCATCCGCCGTCTCATTGCCATGGGCAAGTGAGACCAAACCCCCATCCAACTCATCCAGTATCATTTCAGAAGAGGAAACAGGAGAGTGGACAACGAAGTCCGTTATGCTGGGTGCAAGTGTGTGGCGTGCGAACTCGGCAACTGCGCACGCCCAGCAAAAAAAAGTTGGGCAATCATCACCCCGCCTGGAAACCGTAAGCGGGAAGGGGTGGCTGCACCATGCAGAGAGGAGACTGCTGGTGGAGGCCTGAACCAGCACTCAACCAGAACAAACCCCTAGGGGTGAAACAGGACGAGTGAAAAGCGATGCCCTCGACGTTCTCTGAAGAGAAGAGCGCGATCGCTACCCCGACCAGAAGCACAAAGTTAGAGGAGTTATCGGGACTCATAAACATACCCGAAAACCGGAATGGCGATGCCCTCACCACAGGAAGGAAGTGCGCAGCACAGTCCACCAGTGGCGTAACAGGTTTTCTCTGTGAAAGAGAAAAAGGGCAATCGTGCCCCAGACCGGACATACAGTGCCAGAGGCGGGAGACGCATAAACATGGACGAAACCGGAAGGTGTGTGTGTGTGGGGGGGGGTGTGTCGGCGTGACACACACCTGGAAGTTGGGGAACCTCCAGTTACCAGAGGGTAGGGGGCACGTTCACCTGCCATCTGCCAGAACTGGCAGGAACGCAGGTAGCTTCTCACTGCACAAAGAAATGTAGAAAGAACGTGCACACACGCTTCCTCCGGGAAGACCAACAATCCCTCGAGAGAGTGTCTGAACACCACTTCCTCCCCCACCTTCCACTCTGAGAGCAGCAGGAGTGGGATCGACGGACAGGGGAAACACCCGAGCTGCGAGGGACAGTGTCATCGACTGCAAGATAACGGGCACCAGCAAGACAGACACCAACATGCCGTGGGGAGGAGCGTGCATGAGCAAGTCCACAACCATTGGCATGAGACCATAGGGACACCACACGGATGGGAAGTACCAGTGATCGTCCCTCCCCAGGGGAACCTGCTAGAGTAGCTACTGTGCAACTCTAGCCCCCATGATGGGAGAAAACGGTCTGAGTGAGAAGCGATGCCCTTGGCACAGTAAGGAAGTGCGCAGCACAGCCCACCAGTGGCGTATCAGGTTTTCTCTGTGGTAAGAAAAGGGCGATCGCTCCCCTGACCAGAACGCACAGTGTCAGAGGCGGTGGACACATGAGCACGTACGAAACCGGAATGGGGGCGTCGGCGTGACTCACACCTGGAAGTGGGGGAACCTCCGGTGGGTGGTCAGAAGGAGGCACATTCCCCTGGCACCCGCCAGAACTGGCAGGAACACAGGTGGCTTCCCACTGCACTCAAAAGTGGGAAACAGGTGCACTTACCCTTCCTCCATCACGACCGACAGTGACGTCAACTGCATGGCAACCGCCGTCAGCGAGTCAGACATCGACATGCTGTGGGGGCCGTTCAAGCAAGACCGCCCCCATAGGCATGAGACCAAAAGGACGCCACAGGGCACAAGAAGTACCAGTGATCGTCCCCACACCAGGGGAACCCGATAGAGTAGCCACCGAGCATTTACTCTAGCCCCATGGCGGGTGTAAATGGTCTGGGGGAAAAACGATGCCCTCGCCACAGGGAGGAAGTGTGCGGCACAGTCCACCAGTGGCGTAACAGGTTTTCTCTGTGAAAGAGAAAAGGGCGATCCCTTCCCCAACTTGAACGCACACGATCAGAGGCAGGTGAGGCATGAAAGTGTGCGTTCAACTCCCTCTTCCCACTCATCAAGGGTCAACTCTGGAGAGGCGTCAAGATGGTGGGATGCGAGGCCCACCCCAGCAGTCAGGTGTGCACCGGCGACAAGCGAGGCGGGCGATCAATCCCCCAACCAGAACATTAGGGGGCAGAGGCGGGTGAGGCATGCCGATGCACATAACTGGATGGGTGGGGGGTGTCGGTGTGATTCCACACCAGAAGTGCGTTCACTTCTTGTGGGTGGCCAGAGGGTGGAGCGGCGTCTAACTGCGCCCCGCCAGAGCTGGTGAGGACACAAAGGTATTCACGCTTCGCAAGGAAGTGTGAAAAGACGCACTCTATCGCCTCTTCCATCATGACCGACAGTCTCTCCGGCGGATGACTGATAGCCATGGTCAGGCATCCCCAAGACATCTCCCCCTTCCCACTCATCATGCGTCAACTCCGGAGAGGCGTCCTGATGGTGGGATGCGAGGCCCTTCCCAGCAGTCGGGTGTGCACTGGCGGGCACTACGGGAGACATGCGAGGCGGGCGATCGCTCCCCGACCAGAACATATACGAGCAGAGGGATTCACGCTTCTAAGGGCGTAAAAAGAAGCGTTCGAAACGCCTCTTCCATCACGACCGACTGTCCCTCCGGCAGATGACTGACAGCCGTGGCCTCCCCCACCCCCGCTCCGAGAGCAGCGGAAGTGGGGTCATGGGCCGACAGAGGCATCCAGGCCGAGAGGGACGGGGACTTCAGCTGAGAGGCTGCTGCGATAGCTGTGCAGCGAAGCACCCCTTCGCCCTGGGTAGGAGGCCAAGGCAAGTCTTTTTCTTCTGTTCTTGTTTTTGTGTCGTCCTGATGAAGGGGTAGTGCCCCGAAACACGTAGATTGTCTTCGTCTTTGTCATGTCTTAGCTTGGTCCAGTTCCCTTCTTTTAAATTTAATGAAGGGTTGGTCAGGTAACCATAACCACAACACCTCTTTTGGGCTAATCAAACATAATGATCAATGCTAATTTACTTATCAACTTCATTAAAAGTTAAAGTTCAGAAGAAAGCATAAGGGCATGAAATATGTAAGACAATCTTGTTATCTTTTACCTTAAACCTTTCTTCCATGAGGGAGACCTCACTTATCAAGTCTGTAATGCCATTTGTGAATGCCTCCTGTGGGCTGTAATCTGGCGTGGTTTGTATCCGCAGAACAAATTTGTGTTCCAGTGGGTGTGGCACTTTATACCCAGCAAAAAGGACCTGCGGATCTTTCAACAGCTGCCTGTAGTGGTCAAATGTCATAAGTGTTACAGATTATTTGCAGTACATGTAGACCAACTATCAAAACTGTCAACTGTTCCAAACTGTAAAAACAGATTTAAGGTTCAAAACACTTTATTTTCCTGATTGAAGTTTAGTTCCAGTTCCAAAATATAACATAACAGCATTGTGACAATAGATATAATATACACACATTGTCATACTCTTTAGTTGCAAAATTCCAAGTCATGATCATTGTGAATGACTCAACAAAACTTTGTATGAATCCCCATTGTCAATAAAAGGGAGAGAACACAGTTTGTACTTAGCAACATACTGGATACGTGTGGCATAATGTTTGGTATAATTCACAAGGCAATAAACCAAGATCCAGTTACAATGCACATAGTCGGGGCACTGGAGGCAAAACTGCTACTTAGATATGCTACCAGAAGAAATACAACCTTTTGTGAATCTGAAACACTTACGTGGTGATCATATTGCCAAGCGTATGATCCTCTTTGTTTACCGTGAAAACTGCTGCATTAGGCACTTTCGTATCTTTTTCTATTGTTATTCTGCAACACAAGGCAGTGAATACCAACAATGGTGGATGGCAATCACTAAAATGATCAGTAATCGCAAATAAGTACAGCGTTCGTCATTTACTCAATCAGTAAATAAACCATGGTTAGTGACTAGTGTCATCACTGGACTGCCACTTCTTACAATGGTAGTCATATCATCTTCTTCGTGATACTGATAGGGTTATCTTGTTAACGTGGTTTGACTGTATCATGCCATAATGACAATGTCTTGTTGACGCATGGCCGAGTTACCAAAGAGTTTTTAAGGTTACTGTAGATCGAACGAACGAAAAAATTTATTGTCTCTGGCCACATGGCCTTTACAATGAGAGATGAGCATGACACAGTATTAGCCAGTAATTCCATACTTAGAGGCAAATGACATGTTGATTGTAGTAAACATCCATGAAAGTTCTAATGTGGACAGTTATCTGGCATTTCAATCACTTTCATTTCGGAGCTTAAAAGTGTGGTAAAGGTATCTGGCTAAATTGATGGAGCTACGAGGATCTTGAAACAGACGAGACAAGGTAGAATGTGATGGATTATAAGGTATATTTGCATGGAAGATATCTCGATCTCAGATCGTTTAAATGGTTGCAAGTAAAAAGGAAATGGAATTCTTCGTCCACTTCTGTCTTGCATAAAGGCCAATGTGACTCTTGTGTTGGAACTATTTTGTACCTGTTTGTATGGGTTTTAAGAGCTGAAATGCCCATTCGAAATCTCGTCAGAATATCTCTTTTCACCTTTTTTTTTGATGCACTTTAGATAGGGTTCCAAAAGTAATGAGGACTTAAAAACTGCATACACATTAAACCTTGGACTGTTTGAAATGTGCGATAGCCATTCTTGTTTATGGCAATCGATAAGTCGTTGTTGAAGAGTCAAACGTAGTTGGAGAAATGCAAGCTGGATTCAGGAAGGATCATTCCACATTAGATCATATCTTTACATTCTTTGCAATGATTCAGCACCATCTTTTATAAGAAACTTTTACATTGTGTTTATAGACTTCCAGAGAGCCTTTGACTTCATCGCACGTTCAAAATTATGGCATGTTCTTCAAGAAAAAGGAATCTGGTGCAAAATGTATCACGCAATTAAAAGTATCTATAAAGTGGTGAAAACACGCGTACGTTCCAAATCTGATCTGTCCAAGTTATTCGAATGTCCTAAGGGCTTAAAACAAGGGGAGACAACCAGCCCAATATTGTTCTCACTGCTTATAGATGAAGTGGCAAAAGACATAGTTAGGAACGATAAGCAAGTAGTCCAACTTCACCCTGATCTCAAAGAACTATCCTCTATAAAACTATTTGCTGATGACATCGTACTGTTGGCCGACACAGCCATCGGTCTAAAAAATCAGCTGAAAGTGCTTAACCAAAGTGCGAAACAACTGGACCTTGTCGTTAATTAAGAAAAATCAAACATCATGATTTTGATCATGACTTAGCTAAACATGAGAAATGGCTATATGACAGTCAGGTGATCAAAGTTGTCATTCTTACAAGTATCTCGGTTTAATGTTTACAACTCGTCTTTCGTTTTCCCAAGCCTATAAGGATTTGGTAACAAGAGCCAAATTAGGGGTTGTACAACTCTTTCAAACCCTCTGGAAGCTTGGAGACTGCTCTCCCAACATATTGTTTAAACTATTTGACAGTCAAATTAAACCAATTCTCCTTTATGGTTCCGAAATATGGGGTCTAAAGAGACACCTTCCCATAGAACAAGCTCATTTGTTTACATTGAAAACTGTTCCTGTAGATCATAATCATATAAATGGAACTGTAAACAGATGGGTGCTAATACTTTTCAGTTTTTCATTTGATTCAAGATTGTCTGCTGATGATCATAATGATAATGCTCTGCGTATCTGCTACTCAACTAGTATTAAAGTGTGGTCAAACTTCTGTTTTCAATTTTCACAGTTCATATTCATTACACAGTATGACTGATACTGTAAATATCGAATGACAATCGCTGAATCAGTAGATCACAGATAAATCGAAAGTTATGGATCATTAAATCATAATCATTGTATTGTAGTTCACTGTAGACGTAGTCAGTATAATCTATCGTAATCAATCATGTTATTCACTATTGACGTTATTCAAAGTTATTACTTAAACTTATTGTTAGTTTTAGTAGATCCTCTTTAATTTCAAGTAAGAAAATCATAGAGATTTCAATGAAACATTGGATTGTTTAAATCAATCAGACGATGACATATTTCCTTACTTTTTTTCACCCTCAAAGAGCAGAAATGATTCAAAAGTTGGCGGTGCATTCATTTTTCTTAGCGCTCTTATCACACGCACACCATTTTGTAAGTAGAAAAAGTCACTTCCGCCGGATTGCGCGTGTATGGTCTCTCTAGCGCTGACAGCGCAGAGTAACTTACAGCAATACGTATTTGTAAAGAAACTTGCACTGATGTCTCAGAATAATTTTATATTCATTCTGTTATATCTAACTATATCACAGTAGATTCCACTTGTTCAATTAAATTATTTTTGAAAATTCCATTATGGGCAGATAACTCTAGATAGTTTCATTTATGTCATTAAAGTGTTATGTCGACACTCTGTAAACAATGCTATCCCGGGCGATGTGCATAATGGCGATACGCACAATTTACCTCGGTAAGCACATAAACGCAAGTGTATTTGAACTCTGGAGCATTGAAAAATTTTTTAAGTTTTTTTTTTGGCCGAGTAAGTAAATGGCATCAGCAAAAATCGAAAAAATGACAACTGTCTATAAAAATAATATTATCATGTACTTCTTCAGTTCTTGTTCTTCAGCTGTCTTGCTGTGGAAAGATCGATTACTATACACTACAATATTGAGTATACTCACACTGCATACTTATGATACAGTATATTACTAATTGCAGTATTAGGCTTTTATTTCCGCCTGTTAATTATGAGTGCTTAGAAATGCCAGAATGCTTAAGGAAAAATAATTTTCAGTTTCAGACGCTTTTTATGTCCGTAACAGAAGGTTGCAGTCATATGTGCCCATTTTAAGGATGCTGTTGCCTGTTGCTTAGTTATGTGAGGGAAATATTTCTTGAGAAAAGTGCAATCGATTGTTTTCGCTCACTGTTGGTTTGAAACATTCCACTCTGAATCTGAGGCGATTTTCCTGTCATCTTTTGTTAAATTTATAGACATGAGACTGGAGGTCTTGCTATTAGTATTAAAAAAAGATATTTACCAGATCAACGAGCGTCCACTTTTCTACCACGCCAACCATAATTTGTCAACTGACTCATAGTCTTTACTTCAGTTACTTAAGTTTTTGAAGACATTTATCGCTGGCATTCCTTTGCAGAGCATGATTCAAGTACATGTAGTTGTATTTGTAACGATGCCTGCTGTGGATGTGTCTCAGCTGCTTTAACTTGCAGTCAGTGTTACCTGGTTCTGAAAAGTTTGAGAATCACTGATTTAGAACAAATGTTCCCCACATTTTTTAGTTTTGCGTGGGATATGTGTATGTGCATTTGTTATTTCAAATTTTTGAATTTTTTCTTTCTTGGGTCATCCTTTATTTTGTGTTTAAGGTTGCTGAGGCTTTGCCAGGAGATTGCATCATGGTGTGTCGGCGACGCTGCCTTCGCCTACGCTCTCGCAGTTCATTTGCTTTGGTGGTAATTGGAGTTGTTTCTTTAGGAGCGGTATTGATATACTATTCTCTAAATGGTGTTACCCTATCATCACATGATGGCTCATTACCATCCAGAGAGAAGAAAAAGGTTTTAGGATATCAGCCTGCACACCTCAAGAGCACACTTCCTGTTATTAAAAAGAAGTTTAATGTTGGCATTCCAAGTGTTCTCCCCACAGGTGGTACTGCACAAAATCTTGGCAAATGGGACATTCAAGATATTTTGTCATTATTGTACCCATCAGACTGGAAAGCTGCAAGTGACCCTGATGAAGTGGCAATTATTTTAAACGACAAACTTCTAGAGCTGAATCTGCAAAGCCCCCTTTCATGTCATGACATTGATGATCACCAGATCATAGGCAACATTGGCTCCAGCAGCAAGAAGTTTGTTGAACAGTTACAGAAGACAGAAGTGTTCGGCAGCTTCAACCAGAATTATCAGAAAAGTGAGGAGAAGAGGATGGTTCTAAAAAGTCAGGGAAGAGACTTGCAGACCAAAATTGCCTGCATGAAGACAGTGTACAATGCAGACTTCTGTGGTCCCATGGGTAACTATGTTCTGATGAGAGAGATCTTCCTTTTTATCCTTCTCAGACATCCAGGGCTTGTAAACATCCTCGGTTACTGCCTCCGTGGAGACCACATCTCAATGGAAATACGAAAGAAGGGGCTGATGCTAGTGATGGAACCTGGGGTGCCTCTCACACCTAGCACAGTGAGCTCTTTGCCCTGGCCTCACAGGGTCCAGGTGCGTGCTGGTTAGACTGTTGAGCTAGAATCTTCTGTTTCTCGTGTCTCATATTCTTAGACCTGCATAATATATGCTAAGAGTAGGATGTCATTTTTATGTGTAATATCTTGTATGTTTAATGGATATTTGAAAAGAAACAGCTGTGTTCTTGTGTTCCAGGCAAATGGATACTAAGATAATTCCTAATTTTACTTGATCTCTTGGAGAACATACTGCCAGAACTTCGAGGGTCCAGGTTTTAGCCTGTGAATGGATTTTATTGTTTTTTTGTGCTGCTAAGATTATAGTGAAATTCATCTGGCTTGCTTCCACTGAATCTGTGTTTGCCCTCACTGGATATAACATGTCTCCTCCACTAGTTTATTTTTCCTCATCCTTTGTTCTTCATTTCATGTTACACAGATTGCACTGAATGTGTCCCTGCTGATGGACTTCTTTGACACGTCCCCTTTGGGAAGTTTGGGTTTGCCTCATCTCCAGCTGAAAGATTTTGCCTTGGTTGACAAGTACTGGGTGAAACTTGTGGACCTTGATGATGTGACCATAGAAGAAAAGTCCTGCTCATGGAGTTCCGACTGCCTTTCACAAGGTTCTGATGTTGGTAAGGCATTTTTGTAAGTAGTTTTGGTGTGTCTTTGTGGTCCTGGACTTTGTGCATGCAAGGCTAAAATAGGTGTTGTGATTAAGGTTATATTACTACCAAAAATAGGGTAGATAGGTTCACACAACTTTTTTTTCTGAAAGAAAGGGAAGCTGTTCATTTAGACCCAGATTAAAATTTAGTCCCTTACAGGCTCTACAGTAGCAGAGATGTGATCAGACTAAAGGCACATTTTGTTTTTTGGGGGTGGTGGGTTGAGGTGAGAACAATGGAGTGTCTCAGCCAAGTACAAGGAAAAAAAAAGAGCCAACGTTTTCAGGCATTACCCCTTCATCAGGAAAAGAAAGGAACAAATAGGAAAGAATTACATATAGCAGTGAACACACATCTGGTGTGGATAAAGCAGCACAGAGGAGAAATGGTGGCCAGCCAGAGGGATGGTGAGATCCAGGAAAGTGACAGAAATAGATGAGATAGTGTTCGTGTGCTGGGTAAATTGTGGAACTTCTGGACAAAGCGGATGTAATCCAAAAGTTGAAATTCAGGTGAGAAGTGGCTCCCATTCCATCGTCGGTGTAGCACTTGTAGAGTTCAGGCTTGGGTCCAGAGTAGGAAAGCTGGATAGAGTAGGAAAGCTGGATGGGATGCTCCAACCATCCCATAAAGAGCCAAGCATATCTTGGTCCCATCTTGATCCCCATGGCAACCCCTCTGATCTGATGGAATATCCCTCTGATCTGATGGAATATCCCTCTGTTGAATTCAAAGGTATTAAGGGTAAGGACTAGTCTGAGCAAGGTGGTGGTAGGAGGGTCAAGGTTAGTGCAGCAGTCAAGGAAGTGGGAGAGGGCCAGGCCATCAGACCGTCTGTATGAGATGTGTGCAGGGAAGTAATATCAAGGGGGAAGAGAAGAGTTGGGGTGAAAGTGGGGGAAGAATTGAACTGTTCGAAGAGCAGGGGAGTGTGTCAGAGGTGTCCTTGATGTAGGTGGAGAGTGATTGTACAATAGGCTGAAGGATGGAATCCAGAACAGATGACAAAAACAGGTTAAGGGTTGTCAGAAAAAATCATAGCAGTAACCACAACAGCTTTGGGTTTGTTTGGTTTTTTTTTTTTTGCCTTATGAGTCAGCTATGATTTGTTCAATATAATTTAGTGGTTGCTGATGAGTTTCAAGATCCAGGGGTGCAAGTTGTCTGGCCTGTGGCAGAATTCCAGCACAGAGAAATTTGCTTTTGGTAATTTCCTGCATTTAGACATCTTGACTGGATTGAATTCAGTTAGCTTTGTGGCACAATGTTGATTACCACCATCTACTAATAGAGCTCTTCAATTTTGAAATTGCATAAGGTGCTTTCTTCCCCCCCCCCCCTCCCCGTGGTCTAACAGTCACATGAAGCTGTCACTGTGACAAATGAAATCCTTGACCAGCTTATGAGCTTCTAGCTTTTAATGGCATCTGATGGTGTACTTGTACAAATGTAGTCACAAATGTTAAATATAAAAAAATACTTGACAAGAAACAATCCATAGGTGCTCGTTGAAATAAAAGAGAGCACAGAAGAGAATAGCTGGAGGTTGAGATTGGTTGGAGGAGACTGATACTAATGCATAAAGCTCAAAATGTGGTGAAAGAAAATTGATATCCAGGTTGCATGCTTTTGTGTGCTTTGAGGAAAGATGTTGCAGTATGGGTCAGATGGAAACTTTGGTCAAACACAAGCTGCTCTAATTACGCAGAGATTTGTGCCTTGTTTATGAGTTTAAAGCTTTCTGGTGCGGGCAGAGGGACAGTAAGAGACTGCATGCAGCAGACCCAGATAGTTGTAGACATCCACAAGAGATCTACATGGGAGACCGCCAGTGGACATTGCACTGTGACTGCAGGAAGGAGTGTGCTAGTCATGACTGGCCTTAATAAGAATAAGTTGTACCACCTGAGAGCATCAAGTGAGAAGTGAGAAATCTCGTCAGTGTAACATCAAGCAAGCTACTGTTGAACTAGCATCAGTAACCATAACCAAGCGCCTGTCAGTGCTGTGAAAGTAAAAGGACAACTGTTAGCATGCTTAGTAAGTGTTAATGTCTCATTTAAGAACAGTTGCAATGTCGAGTGATGAAAAAGAACTGTAACAGTTATGACATTCATTGCTGCTCCAGTAGAAGTTCTGAATTCTTCATATTGTTCCTGCATGTGCCAGGATTACATTGTGTTGTGATAAGCACCTGTATCATGCTTAATTGTGTTGTGAACAAACAGAGGACTGTGCTTCACCTTGTGAATGGTTTCCAAGGATTGAAAACCTCTCATCTCGTGTATGTTTGTGCAAGGACTATGTGTGTTAGTGCTAGTGTGATTCGCTAGTATTCTGTCGGGGTGTCACCTAACTTTGATGTGAAGATTTCTGGGACTTTCCAACTCCACAAGAATTAGCGGTGCTATGTTTTATAGTGTATGACTGATGTAGGTACATGTACAAATGTACACCCTGTGAGCATGAAAGTTCAGGATATTAACATGTCAGTGTGTCAATGTCAGTGGAATACCATAAATAATCTGACACCTGTTTTCCAGTGCTTGTAAATAAATAACTGTTTGTTTTGTTAAGCAGTTGCTGTGTTTCTTTGGATTGTTGAGATAGTTGCAGGCTTTGAGCTGGTGGCTCAGAGCAAAACCAAAGTGGGAAATTTAAGTAGACACTGAAGCATTGCTATTGTTCTTGACCTAAACTGGCGTAAAAGTCTCATTGCCTACAGATAATTTTTGTAGCGACGCTTGTTCTGCTAGCTGAAGTTAAATAATCTATCAGAATCAGAGTATCAGCATATCCGCTGTTAGTGTTAGACTCTCCAATTATCAAACTTACCTTCAGCATTGAATTCTAGTATTCAGAATATCACTGGCCAGTATCCATGAGTGAACCACCACTAGTCCCAGACTGTTTCTTATTTAACAGTGTGAGGTTGTACTGTTTTTATACAAATTTTATTGGAACAATGTGTCAAGTAGCTGGACAAATATATTTCAGTAACGTAAGGAGCAATGTTTTTTCTATGCAGCTGTCAGGACTATAGTTAAGCGGGTTGTGTGAATCTGTTGCTCATGTTAAGTGATGCAAGTTTGTGGTGATGACAAACATTTTGTACAATTCATTTTATTGTACTGATTGCCTTTAGTCTGTATGATTTATTGATTATGATGGTAACAGCTGAATGAGCTTCTTGTCTCCCTCTTGTGCTCATGCAGATCAGCAACAGATAGCCATTTGGGATTACATATGATCTGGTTCAAGATGTGTAAACAGGTATTTGGTGCACCTCGGGTTTGTCTAACTAGGGAATGGGTGATGCAAAGCTTGCTGCACACAACCTGTGCATGTGTTCTTCTGGCTTGTGAAACTTACACACGATGTCTTTTCTCTTTGTGTACATGGCTGGCAGTCTGACTGGATGCCTCCATTATTATTAATATTATGGATAACAAGTTATGCTTCTCTAGCTTTCTGAAAGGTATATATGTATATATATGTGTGTCGGTATCAGGCCAATCACAAATAGAAATGTCCTTGTAATAACAGTTACTCTGAGAAATGTAAATGTCATCATCAAGTATGGTGACAGAAAATCATCACTTCCTAAAAAATTTGAAATATCTTAGTAATACAGGTAATGTATAAAGTATTGGTTTTTGGTATTTAATTTTAAATGTTCGTGAAGCGCAATATTTCATTCACATAGTGTGGTGGTTTCTGTGTATGTCTACGGAATTTATAAATAAAGAAGCATTGAAGCAGACACAGATACTGAAATGCACACCATCTTGCAGAGTTTAGGAGTTAGCAGACCTTCGTACTGGATCACGCTGGATGGTTACAGATCTTCAGGTGCTTTTGTCCATGAACTGTTTAGAAGAACATCCAACAGAAAATTCTAGGTCATTCCTTTTCGCTGATGAGTTACAATGTGGGAGAATGTGCCCACTCTGAAATAGAGAATTGGGTTTTCAAGTCTCTTTTGCCAGCACTTTGATGTTGCAGTTGCCTGTCTGAATCATCTTTAAATTACCTATTAATGATACTCCTTTTTACACCTGTTCTATCTCAGGGTGGACGATTGATGTGTGTCCAATGTCTCCTGACCTGTTTGGTTAGCGTTATGCCCATCCAAGGTCTTACGTGTCCCCCTTTTGGGGCATTTTTTAAATTATTTATATACGCACACTTCTTTGTTTATTTGTCCTGTCCGCATGAAGTATGCATATTGCATATTCGTGTGTTATAAATCTTTAGATTGAATTGAACTGAATTGGTTCAGAAGGTGTTGGCAGCTGGCTTGATAATCCTTGCTATGTACAATTAGAAGAAATTTTATTTAAAAATCATGCAGTTGGTCTTCCAGCTTATTAATTTTAGAATAGCAATCAATTACTTCAGCATAAAAAAATTTATAATTGAGAAAGGTCTACATTTGTGGATAAAATACATGCCACAGAAAGATTCAAGAAAAATCTATTCTTGTATGGTGTTAATGCCTAGTTTTAGTGCCATTTTCTTGGTTGGTGCCTTATGAGCACTAATTTACTGAGCATAACCATGCTGTCCTTTATAATGCAGGCTCACCTGCTACACTGATTATATTCAAAATCATTTTTCCTTTCTTTCTCTGCTCCTCATCTAGATTTGTTTTCCCTGTGTGCACTGCCCACTTTTATTCTCTCCTGTACTGGCTACATGTCCACTTTTTCCCATACGTCATGGTTACATGTCATTTATGTAAGAGTGCAGGCAAACAAAAAATATGTCCATTATGACATATAAACTGTTCACTACCCAAACTTCCTGCAAAGAATTTTTTTGGGGGTGGGGAGGGGTGAAGGTGGGATAGACCCATAATCCATACTCATTCTGTTTGTTTCATACCGATGATGGTGCCTCAGTGCTTTAGTTGCACCTTCAATGTACAGACATTTGTTTTTTGTTCATTTCTAACTAAAAGGGGGTAGGGGAGGTCCCTCCATCATGTTATTAGTTACTGAATGGATTCTTGCTGACTTACTTTGCATGGTTTATAAACCCTGGTATCCTAATGACATACAAGTACATGTATATGAATATCACACAGCCATCACAGAAGTAATACTACATGTATTATGACTATGACAGGTGTTGATATCACCAGTAGCATTACATTATTAACTTTCCAGGTGTTGAGTGTACCCGTGGGTGTTGCAAAGGTCTGAATATGAAGATCAACATGAAGGTCGTGGGGGCCAGTATCCTTGAACCTTTGCTTCGAGACTGTCCTGCCGAGGAGAAGGATCGTATGCTTGAGATGTTAGGCCGCATCACTCGACTGGATGTCAGTTTTCGAGAGTTGGTTGTCTTCTTGCAGGACTTGGCAAAGAAATATGGTATGAAAACATACCTAGGTCTTTCCTCCCTGTTTTTCGGTTCAATTTCTACAGTTTTTGAAATCTTGCAAAGATCAGATCTTCAAGTTATACCTGTACCTGTTTAGAAATTGTGCTTTAGTTCTTATTTTCATTAATTTCAATGCTTTCTCATTCACCAAGGTGATGAGTCCAGCTTTTGTCTGGGTTTGACACCTGTTGACTGTGTACACATGTACAGAGTTGCCTGCTTATTGTGACAGGTTTTGTTACCAGTTCGGTGTAAAGCATGTGCATGCATGCACATGCCCACACTCACACACACTCTCTCTCCCTCAACCCCCACCCCAGGTGCCCATGTTACAGCTCCAATTTCACAGTATTATGTGCACAAATTTTATTCAGAACAATCTCTCAGGACATATCCTTTATTCCATTTTTCTTTGGACTTTACTTACTTAAACAACACAACCAAGACTTAACAGAAGAATACTTCGCTGAGGCATCTTTCACTGTACATAACACGTTTCTTTGGTACACAGCAGTGCTCAGGGTAACAGACTTCTGTATCCAACCACTTGCACTAAGGAAGTTTCACATTTGACTGTTTCTGCGTGACTTTTCCTGATTTCTAGTTCTACCTACCAGCTTTTGACTAGATTGAACATGCATGCAGTTTTCTGGTTACAACCTTCTTTTTTTTTTTTTTTTTTGAAATTTTAACAGAGACTTTTGATACCGAAGAGGATGTCGTTGAAGAGGATAATATACCAGACAGAATTAAAAGTCATCTTAATCAGAAAAGGAAAAGAAACGATGCTGATAATATTCATGATAATGAAGATGTCATTCCCAGAGAGAAGGAGTTCCAAAATGTTGACAAAAATGAGGTAACATTGGCTAAGAAATTGAACTGTCGGGAAGAAGCTTGAATCTGCCTTGTTATTTCTTATGATTTACCTCACTGCATATTCGTCTTGTTTCTTTTTAAGGTTATCATCAGAGATGAGTGTGTTTTTGGATTTCTAGTATACATCATGATCATGATTTCACAGCTTTCCAGACAAGACAGCCCACATATGTTGGCGTGAGACAACTACAATAACAGCTTTACATTAACTGCAACTTTTCACATTTTAAAGAATGGTGTTGTGATTTCTGAATTGTGACTTCTGAATTAAAAGTTGCTGTGAGGATGTCGGGTTCCTTGTGCATTACCTTATGGAAATGTCTGTGTATAGAAACTTCTGTGATATTGATACTTGTAGTAAGAATACTTCATTTTAATTTCGAATTGGAGAGGGGAGGTCAGGAAATAGAGCGTTTGGAAAAGGTGATACCTACAGATGGGATGTAGATGTATAAATTGAAAGACACTTCATATGTATGTATAACTGTTCTGGTTGTTTTGTGAGTTCACTTGTTTTTGTTTCCAGATTTTTAAAGAGCTACTGTCAGATCCTCAGCTTGATATGTATGGGCGTTTGAATTCGTCTAATTTCCCTGGAATGTTTGACTACACCTGCTCAGACTCCCGAGTGACATGGGGCTGCGTCCTGACTGCAGATTCGTTGTCTGATGCAATGATCTACTGCTCTGCCAACCCCATCTGCAAGGCTTTTGTAGTCTTCTCTTCGCAGCCAGAACTGGATAGTATGTCTAGACTGTGCTTTTCGCCAGAAAGACATGTTTGGGTATATGTAACTGGTGGTGCTCACATTTGTCAAAAGCCATCTTTCAAATTTTGTGAAAACTACAGCAATTTTGTGTGTGTGTGTGTGTGTGTGTTTGTGTGCATGTGTATGTGTGTCTGTGTGGATTTCGGTCTCACTGTGTTAATAAAAACTAGAAAAATTTCTCTAATGCTGTTCTGCTAAGCATTTCTAAAAATACAAAAACATAAATTGGAAAATAAAATATCAAGCTGAATAATAGCAGCAGTTGTGCTGTAAAGCCTTGCCTTTCAGAGTTTCATATATTTTTGCAGATAAGTTGACAGTCATTTTCAAGAACCAGACCTCCAACAGCCCCCATACAAACCTTGGCACAACCATCTTCTACAAGAAATTGACAGGCAGAGCAGAGCGGGATTCGTTTGTTCCCGGTAATAGACTGGACAACAGATATTCCCTGGAAAGAGCAGTGAGAGAAGACAAGGTTTTTATAGGTGGTGTGGCAAAGTCCAGAGACAACAGTGAGTGCATGGAGCGGACCTTGGCTATGCTGCAAGATGCCCTGAGCACAAGGGAAAAGAGACTTATGGCTCACATGGGTTTGAAAGGTAAAACTGCAATTCCATTTCTTGCTCAAGCCCATCACTTGCTATCACTGAAGAAGGGTGAAGCAGAAACGGATGATGAGTGACATGTGTGATATTATGACACAAACAGGGAAACAAAAGTGAAACAGAAAAAGAGTACACTTGTATGCCCATCACTTGCACACACACACACCCAGAGAGAAGAAAATCACTTGGTCAGCATTCCTTAGATTATATAACTGTATATTTATTCCTGCATCATGCTTTGGTTCCTACTGCTACTGTCAGTCACTCACAGCTGTGAAATTTAACGATATTCAATTGCCTGACCAGCATCATTAAGAGTTCAGTGGGGGACCAAACACAAGAGTCTGTCAACAGGGGTGCAGGAAGAAGAGAATCTTTGCATCAACAGAGGTGCAGGGAGGGAGTCTGTAGGTCAACAGGGGTGCAGGGAGTGAGGCTTTGTGTCAACAGGGGTGCAGGGAGTGAGGCTTTGTGTCAACAGGGGTGCAGGGAGTGAGGCTTTGTGTCAACAGGGGTGCAGGAGCAGGAGTGGCGGTATGCAGTTCAGGTGCAGAAGGTGGCAAACTTCAGCAATCTGCGTGCTTTAACCAGCGTGAAATCGAGGGGTGGAACAATGATTATCAGCTTCAACACAACCAACTCAGTCCTGGCGATTACAAGGGCCAAGTTTGTGGCAGAAGATGGGCCCAAGCAGAGCCACGTAGCTTTTTCACTACTGTACCACATGGACCGACTGTTGGGGGTTAGTCACATAGCCTTAACTTTGTCACTACTGTACCACATGGACCGACTATTGTGGGTTAGTCACATAGCCTTAACTTTGTCACTACTGTACTGTATCTAAGAGTCAGCCATGTTAACCTTGTTTGTCCAGTATGGCATGGGGGAATATGGTTGACCTGAGCTGAATCGGCATGGTTGAATGGCACTATACACATTGGTTATCTAAGCCAGCATTAAAGGATCCATAAAATAATGCATTTATAGTGGACTTTTGAAAGATTAGAACTATGAGATCGATGTATGGATAAATGTATCTCGAAAGAAAGATCAGGTATATATATGTATATGTGTGTTTTTTCTTGTGTAGATGACATCTAATATTAGACAGACTGTCTTCATGCTAAACCAGATTTTCTACCCAGTTTTTGAACTTAAATAACTGATGTCAAGGTCTTATCATAAACAGTAGTTCTGTTTATTTTGATGATGATGCAGGCTTCTCACATCTCAATATTGAGCTAATTCTTGTTGTCCTTTTGTGTATTCAAAAGCTTTATCACACACCACCTGCTGTGGAAAGTCATATCTCACCTCAGCATGTACAACTGTTTCACAAGAACTCCACCTGGGAAACCATCTTTGGCTCTTTGGTCGACTCAGACAGTTTTCTAAGAGGTGAGGATAAGTTCAAGTCTTAAGATTGTGATAAAGGCATCAGTTTTGTATGTATTTCATAAGGTTGACTGGAAGTAACTGACACAAAAAGCATGCTTATTTTTTTTATCCTCACCCAAAGCATTTGATTTATTGTGATTTACATTTCTCTCGTAACATCTTTACTTCACAGTTACTGTATAATAGGAAGGACTCTGGCTTATAACACCCATGCCACATGATTATTGCAGGACTGTTTGTTGCCCCAACACCCAAAGTGGTGAAGAAATCTGTGATATCGCTGTCTCCACTGCCAGATATGGTGTCTTCAGTGATTCCATTTGAGAGAACACAGAAGATGCAGCTGGAATATATTTTGCTATGGTGGCTTGGATATATGCCCAAACCTGGAAACCTCCATAGAGGCTTTAAAGGTCTGCTTAACTTGTTTTACTTCAGAAGTCTGCTGTACTTGTTGTTTTGCTTCAGAACCCCGCTTAACTTTTCTCTCCTCCCAGCCCCCCACAAGGTCTGCATAACCTGTTTTTTTTGTGGAGGGTTGGCAGAGAGATTGTTGGCAGAAACATACAAAAATGTAGCAGAGACAAATTTAAAGGATGCATAAAAACTAAATAAGTTTCAGGAGACATTTGTCAAGTCTGTCAGGGTGTGCTGATGGACAGTTGATTATTTACCGGAGATACCAGAGAGACATACCTGTTGAGGGTTTGCTCATTGTGCTGTATAGGACATTAACAGGTTTACATATAATTCTTTGATTTTCCGTATATGAAAGACTTGGGAATCATTCAAATTGGTGGGCACCTATCAGCATGAAACTAAAAGCTGCCATAATTCTCTCTTCTAAATTGTACGGAGTATTTTTACCCACCCACCCCCAAAAGAAAGAGCATGTCTCAGTGTGTAACAGAGGTCTCATAGCCTTCTGGATGTTTCATGCCTTGACAATGCTGTTCAAAAGAACAAAGTACAGTGTATCACCATAATCTCTTTTATTGTTGGTGACTAATTAGCACCAGTTGCTGGGAAAAGTTCTTTGTTCCTGCCACAAAGACATTCTGTTGAGTATAATTTATGTGACTTTCATATTTGTTGCTGTGTAGAACTTACTTGTCATTTTTTCACATACTCTTGTTGAACTCCAGTCTTTTATTTTTTAGATCAAAAGACTGGAAGATCAAAATTTAAGGGTCTTTTTAAAATCTGCCTCCTTGTTTCTTTCCACATATTTGGTTATTTAACCCCCCCCCTCTCTCTCTCCTACATCTCCTTTTTGTTGAGTGGACACATGGGCTGCATTTAGGTGATGTGTAGTTATCAAGGTTTTACTTGACAACAGTGCCAACTCTTGTATCAGTGGTAACCGATAAAACTGAGTCATGCAAAGAAGAAATCTGAGGTTTACATCAACTAAACTCATCACAATCTGTCAGAGAAAGAGCATGGTTTTCCCCCTCCACCTTTTAAGTTGGTAACAAGTGAACGGGATCTTTTCAGACTGTGAAAAGAAAATTGGTCAATATCCATCAACCTTTATGCACGATATAATCAGGTATTTTCAGCCTCTGAGAGCTGTTTTTTAAAAATATAACTTCGCTAAATTAATGTGTAACACATGATTTTGGCAGTTTGAATGCATGATTATGTAAGTTCTGTGCATAATCAAAACTCTGTCCTGCAGCTGTGCACTGCAATGACAGAGGTACAGTGAGTGAACATAGACATTGTCATTGTGTGATCATGACATGTAGCAGTACAGAGATAACAAGTAAATGTTTGAAAAGTTCACACCACAGACAAGAATCTAAACGCCCAGTTGTTTTTACATTTAACATCAGACTTTGAAAGTCTTTTCTTGTGGTGATGAACAAGTCAGATTTTTTCCCCAGGCCACCTGATACATGTGGATGCCGATCAAGCTTTTCACAATCCCGCAGTAAATGTCAGCAGCTACTTCAACCACTGCCAGTTTCCCAACGTTGTCTTCAAAATACTGTCTTGCTTCCGTTGTCATGGCGGTCAGACCAGCCGGGTTTGTTCTCTGGGACAAGAGGCAAGTAATAAACAGCATTGTGCACATGCATGCACATTCAACCATACACAATTTTAGGCATGTGAAGGCATGATCAGAGTCTGTAGAATCCAGACTTGTGACACTGACACAAAATTCCATCATAGAAACATGCTTTCGTTGGTGTCATCATCAAATTTCAAGTGCTAGAAGGCAGTGTGCCTTTCAGAATTAATCCTTGTGTCCAAACTAAGTACAAACTAAGCATATATCAGGATGGTGTTGCTTAGACAAGTTTATGTGCTGCCACATGTGGAACTGTTGTCACAACACGGGCTTCAGTCCCACCCAGTCACATTATACTGACACCGGGCCATCCAGTCCTAGTACTGTTCCCTGTAGTGTCAGGCATCTGGCAGGGCAGCTACTAGATTGCCAATTTCTAAGTCTTAGGTATGACCACCGACCTCCCAGCTCAGAATGCCTTAACCACTAGACCACAAGTAACTGTTGTCTTTAAATCTCTACAAAGTAAGGCTGTGCTGGGTGAGCAAATGAGGAAGATTATTTTTTAAGTTGGCATTGAACGAAATATGGACTTTCTGTAATATGTGTTGAAATAACATCTTCACAAGTTATATTTCCAAGTGCGACATTTTTACTTGGAAGAGGCCTCTCTCTGCTCTGATAATCATCCAAAGTCAGGGAATAAGTATTTTCTGCAACAACTTGTGGGTGGTTCTAGCTAGACCGCCTGGTATCTCTATACCAACCATTCTGCTTCATAGTCAGCACATTTTTCTATGTGCTGAAGTAACCGATGAACAGAAATAAACATCCACTTGTTTATTAGTCTGTGCTGAGAAGCTCACTACAATGTTTTTTGAAGATTGCCATTCTGAACAAAGGCGTGTTCACCGTGTTTTCCCGCAAAGTGTCAAGTGTTGATGTAGTTGTTTAATTCATAATTGAATTATGCAGTTTCACAAAAAATCCCATCGGTCATATTTATAAATATTTTTTTTATTCTCTATATATTGAATTAAGTGTACATCAATGTTGGGAATGAAAGAGTATAAGTAGATCTTTTATGGAACAAGTATGAGAAGGGTTACAAAGCAAACACATTTTGGAATATGATAAAAACTTTGGATTTTAATTTTTGTTACTTTCATTAGAGTTCATGATGAACTCTGCATAAAATTAAAGCTATTGATTTTGTCTGCCTTTGTAATTTCAGGTTGCACGGAGAGTGGAGCAGTCAGGTTTAAATCTTACCAGCTCCTATTATCTGCATGAAAATAATTACGTGGGAATAATCAATCAAGCAGGATCATCTGTCATGGAGATTGTTGACACATGCATTCACAAATTTGGCCGAGAAGCTGTCCTGTACTAAAGGAGAGAGTGTGGTACCTAATCTGTTCGTTGCTGTGCTAGTGGCAAGTAGAAGCTGACCAACACATTCTATTGAGAAATGATGTGCTTAGGTTAGTTTCCTCGCCCTGCACGCCATTCTAAGGTATTTTGGATCTCAGTGTTTTGCACCTCCTTGCACTGATCTTTTCCTGAGATCAGTGTGTTTGACAGTTGTGGTGCAATTTGGCATCAGCCTGAGGACTGCCAGTGCATATTTCAGCAATATTAAGCCAGACTGTGATAGGTCAGATTGGCATGGGACCATTTGTGTGAAGCAGATCATTTGACTGGAGAAGGGATGGGTACAGTTTTTGCAATTTCTGAATTAGATAAGGAATCTCTGGCATAGATCACAGATTTGATTGTTCACTTTTCAATGGCTGTTCACAGAGACAGCATTAAAAGGATTTTGATGGCATTTTTATTAGTAATTTTTGCAGGTTGCTCAGCACGAAGAAACTCCCAGTGGTTGATACTGGATTGCACTTGAAACACTGGTTGCACTGGATTTGAAGCACTGCACATGAGCTGAAATCTCAGTGGCAGAGAAAGACTTATTCTAGAGTATCTGCTTTTTTGCTTTACAACTCTTGTTGTGAAATTCACTTTGTGCAATTACTGCACTCCGGGGTGGGGAAAATGATTTTTAGAAAGATAGTGAACAGAAAGTTGTGAAACATAGAACAGGATTTTTCCGTCAGGGTGTGACTGTGGCACCCAACAGGAAGAAGTAAGAATATTCCTTAAGACCACTGCACACAGCAAGGCCAAGAGAAAGATTCTGCATGCAGCATGACGAGTTTAAATGAAATGTACCTCTACTTTGTTTAGCCTGATTCTGATAGGAAATAGAAAATGTGTCGACTTGAAGTGCCTAATGTAAAACATTCTAGCTGTCTGCGGATGCTGATGGCTGTTTATGTTTTTGTTAACTATTTATTTCTTTGCTTCATTGTTCAATTGGGGATATACAATTGCTTTCATTCCTTTGGATGCACATTATGTTTTTCTGCAAGTCACATGGTGACATGTCACCATTCATGATATTCCATTCATCAAATGTTGTCAGTGGAAACTTCCAAAAATCTCACCTTTGTGTTGAAGTCACCATGATTGCTACCACTAGATCTATGCGCAGTGGGCTTTAAAATGAGAATGTGGCACAGCGTAATCCTCCAACACCCTCTCTTCAGCTTCTGGGGGAAAAGAAAAAAAAACCAACGTTGAAAGTACCAGATGCTGTGCATGAATTTCCTTTAAGAACAGAAAATGAAGACAAATGCCAAAAGATGTACTTCATTATGTTTATGGATATAGAAGCAGATTATGTTGTCATATTCTACATCAAAGCAAGAAGCTGCAGCTTTTCATTCTACAAATCTTCAAAACTTTCCACTGACCCAACATGGAAGCCGCACAGACTGTCTGCTGTAGGATGTCACAAAAACATGATCAAAGCCCAGACTGAGAACAGTGTCAATAGAATCGTCGGCATCATTTGCTTTGGTCGGCATTGCAGCTGTTTTAGCAGTCGGTCCTATTCTCATCCAAAAGCTTGAAGAAAATTGATGTATTTCTCCTCCATGTGCTCCCATCTGCCAGCCTATTCTGTCAACAAACTTGATCTCTGTTGATGTAAGTCCTGTTGATTCCTGTAGCACACACTTGGTGCATTGTGTGCCTAAGTTATGTGTCCCATAATTTAGATTTGGTTTCAGTACGCTTGTGCTTATAGGCAGAATTGATACCCTTTAAAGTGGAATCACAGGATGAATAAACCCTTTAAGAAGGTGAGGATACCCTTTTCAACTCTGGAGAAGAGTGTGGCGATACCCTTTTGAACTCTGGAGAGGGTGATGATACCCTTTTCATCAGAAACTCATGGGAAGCTCTGAATGTATGTTGCTAAGTATAGAGCAGTGCTGGATGCTAGAGACTGAGTAAAGCCTGTTGTTTTGTCCCCAGTGTGCTGTGGCCCTCTGTCTACTTGAAAACTAAAACTCGCCATAACATGGGGACCATTTTGCTTCACTTCTTTGTTGGCATCTGATTCTGTTACAATAATTACAAAAATCATGACAGATAATGAGACTTTTATATTTCTACTTTAAGTAGAAAATCTATGTGGATCAAGGATGCACATTGCAATGCATGTCCAGCATGGACATTCTTCTGAAGTTCTTAAAAGTAAGCCCTCCAGTGCAACTTAACTGTTTTCTGTGAGGGCATTGATCAGTCTGTTTTCTGTCTGATCTTCGTGTGTTGTTTATCAGGGAGTGTTTCAGGCAGACAAGAAAGAGAGGAGATTCTGCTTAGAGCTTGGAAATAATTGTATTGTTGTACTACTTTCACTGCCCGGTCAATCAGGGTTATAGTGAAGGTATTTAGCTTACTTTGTAGTTTTCAGCCTAGGCTGTACAGAAAAGTACATGTATGTTGTACAACATTAGTGCTATGCTTGTTGTTAACATTTTTTTGTATGTTTAGCATATTATCATAACTGCCAACAAAAAATAAAGTACTTAATCCTTTCATTGTTCATAAAGGATCACAAATAGTAATTTTATTATAAACCAACACAAAAAGTGTTATCTTTCCAGTCATTGCATTATGGTTATACACAAGTATTAGAAGCCATGAAACTTTGTGACTGACATAACTTTCTCAAGTTTGAGACAGCATGTTTGTGAGCAAATGAGAAAGAATGAACACAATAGTGGGAAGAGAGAAAGAACAAATTTTTATTGTCAATAATTGCAATGAAGAAAAAATCAAAATGAGGTGGATTTTGGGGGTATTTGTGCAATTGAAGTATTTGTTCATACAGTTGAGTTACCCACAATTCTATTTGGCCTCTTATGTCGTTCATCAGATTGCACGCTTTATTTCAGAACAAAATAATGGAGAATTGAGAATACCTCCACTGCAAGCATCAGCTTATTTATTTATTTATTTATTTACTATGAAGGGGCATAGGACTGTTATTTATTCTGTAAGCCTTGATACAGAACTGACAGAAAGTTGGAGGGTAAAAAAAAAGCAACTGCAGAAACGAGGCACACAGAAGAATAAACGTAGGGTTCGGGATGGAAAATATTTTTGTCTTGACATTGTGGGCAGTCTCACTGATGCATTTGATTTTGAAACATTTACTGATTGTCACAATGGCTTATGACTTCAAAAATTTTCGTAGCATGGAATGATATCGCAGCATAGTAGAAATAGCCTTTTTTATTTAAGTAAATGCATATAGTTTGTAAAGCATTTTTGAGGTAAGGATTATGTCACAATGTGATACACTTTTTTTAAAGTTTTCCTAGAGAAATTTTGATCTGGTTTGATTTTGTGAACAATTTTCTTTTGACTTTTTTTTCTTAAGGTTATATGGTGGAACCAAGTCAGTTATACTTAACATTTAGGGATTTTTTTCCCCAAAGGTGATGGTTTGGGATTTGTTTTTGTACTTAAGATTTTGTGATTGGAATGGCACATTTGTAATCAAAATATGGATTACTTTCTATGTATGTTTTGGATGTTTTAAGTGCATGCATGTCAAATTCGAGTCAAAAGAGATGCAAGATTTTCCTCCCGGTATAAAGGTTATTTTTATTTTCCTACTTCAGTATTCAGCTGTGAGAAAGCATAGTCTATTTTTCCACTATGTTTTCTGATTTTATTGTTTAGCTTTATGATTTGGTGTGTGTTAATTTGCCAAAGAGGCAACTCAAGGTCATCAAAGGTTAAGGTAATGTTTATGGGCAAACAAGTTATACTGGTAGCTTATATTTAAATTTACTTCTCTGTATTGTCTTAGTTTGTAGCTTTTGAGAATAGTTTTTAACTATTGGTGAAAAAAGTCAGTAGTTGTAAATATTAGATTGGTGATATGGTCATTGTTACCACGTGCTGTTTGCTGTGTTGTTTAGAAAGTTTTCTATTCTTGATAAACACCCTGCGATTGACTTTACCTGGTAATCAAAAGTTGTTAACTTGAATATTTTTGGATCAGACAGTTTGTTTTGGTTTCCAAATGGCTGCTGTACTTAGCATTGTTACTTATGGTGTGGATAAGATTATTAGCATGCAGTGCAGAATACTTCCCGAAGAGATGAGGTTGTATAGACTGCCATTCAGGAATCTGTGGTGCCGTCAGGGTGCAGCAAGTTGGGAATTTCTTGTATGCAAATTATTTTCAGAGTGAGGCTGGGAGATGAGAAAGGGTCATTTGGTTTCCTGGGAGGGGTTTTGTTTATGTGATTAAATGTATGCTGAATGTCTTTCCAAGTGGGTCTCAAGAGCAAGTATGCAGATACAGGAGTTCTTCTGATGTCTACTAAGATCGGTCTTGTAATCTACTTTTTTTTTTTGTCTAGTGCTCTACAGTAGGCCTTGTGCAGTAGAAGCAGGTGGCTGTCAGGGGTAAGGAGGCAGCAGCACAGAGAGGATGAAGAGCTTGTGGCTCAAGACTGAATGTTACTGGTGTTTTAGCTGGTGTTGAACACATGCTTGAGCTTTGGATCTGGCTCCCATTGACTGTCCGAACCACCACCATGTCTTTGCAACATGCTCTTGTGTCATTTATTCAGCTCAGGGATTACTTGCGCACTGGTTCTATGCCTTGAACAGAAGACGACAAGTTGATTTGACCTGATTTAGGTGGTATGAGTGTTCATATGTGCTCTTCTGTTCATTGTTCCTCTTGTGCATTCTGCATGGTCTTTTACGTATTGGAAGGAGATCAAAGAACCCGTGCAATCCAGCCCTGACCATGCATCAAGCCAGACATTCCATAAGTTTTCCAGAGCCCCCTGGTCAGTGTTGGACTGCCCCGCTGAAACTGTACATGAACGGCGTGGTGACAGCATTTTAAGTTGATTGTCCCTGGTAGATCTGCAACATCCATTGCTAGGAATCAGCCAGCCATTCCACTCCCTTTTCTGATGCTCAAATTTTTGTTACCATCTTCAGCACTTGCTGATCTGCACACTTGAAGGCAAGTAGATGACTGAATCTGCAGATAGATGTCATCTTCATGGGTTTCTTTTACAGGAACCAAATTTAGTCCAGAGTTTTTCATAAAGCTTTGGCTAGTATGAGAGATGCTTCTTGGCAGATCGCTTTTCCCTGCCGTTCAACTGCAACACTGATGTTTTCAGAGATGCCATAGTTGTTACCTTGGGTTTGCTTTGTTTGTTGTGTGTGTGTGTGAACAGGTGATTTGTGTATTTCATATGTGATGCAACCACAAACAGAAATACCCATAGTCTGAAACATGTGATCTGCATTCCCATAACTTATTCTTAATTTTCAGAGATTTTTCAAATGCCATGAGGTTTAATAATCATAAAGTTCCATGTATGTGGCTGATTTCAGATGATAAAAAGACCAGAGATTGTGACAGTTATATTTGATGCAAGGTATGTTTGAGATGTAAACAAAACTAGATATTGACACCTGTAAGTGAAAAGTTTATTCACTAGACAACTATACATGTACAACCATAAGGTTCTAGTGCTAAAAGAAGCAATCAGACATAAAAACCGCATAAGATGTACACAAATCTATGGTTTATTGTAGGTGGAGACAGATCTAGGCCTTACTCTAGATGTACACACATCTGTGGCTTGTGGGTGCAGGTGGATCTATAGCTTATTGTAGGTGGAGACATATCTATAGTTTACATGTAAACAAATCCAAGGCTCACTCTTGGAGACATATCTATAGCTTACTCTACATGTAAACAAATCTAAGGCACCCTGTAGGTGGAGACACATCTGTGGCTGTCTAGATGAAGACTGATATAAAAGAGATGACCTCTGTCAGCAGTTCCTTTGTCTCGTGCATGGAATAATGGAACAAGGTCAGTACAAGCATCTGTTGCATACAGATCATCGTTAGCTTGTAGCAGGGCAAGTGTCTGAAGCATTCATGTCTTCTCTGCAACCTCCAGCCATGTTCTTGACCTACTTTGGTAAGAACTGTGGTGTATTTTCTGAGGTGAATTTGATGTTAGCATGTGTGCGCAGGCATGCACACTCACAAAATTTGTGCAGTATTTTCAGCTCTGGAATCGAGCCCATCTTGCCACAGGATAAGGCAGCATGTTTTCAGAGGACAAGAAGATGTTTCTTTTTGAGGAGGTTGGGGGAGTGAAAGTGTAGTGTTATGTGCTGTGTCCCTCATGTTAGCAACCGATGTGTTTAAGATTTTCCCCTGACTTGATTCTGCTTTACTCTTGTTGTCTAGGGTTATTATTATTTGTGTATGGAGGTATATACTTAACCATTCATGCCTGCCATTAGACTGCTTATTTTGTTTTGTTGGTGGGACATTAGACATGGAAAGCAGATTTTAAAGCCAGCAAATTGTTTTGTTTAGAAATCAAGACAGCTTGTAGATCTACCACACTATCATGTTTGTAGACTTTATTTTGTTTTGCTTTTTTGTTTGGTTGGGGTTTTTTTTTGTGGGTTGTTGTTTTGGTCAAATTGCATTTTTAAGAATCAGGACTGCTTGTATGTTTGCCACACTAACATGTTGAAAGGTTTTGTTGTTGTTTTGTTCGGTTTTGGTGTTTTCTGATTTATTTAAAGGATCTACATAAGTCATTGTTGTATGTGAAGACCTCTACTGGACACAGTGGCCTGGCAACTGTCTCAGTGCTGGAACCTCGTTCCAACTTTTTAAAATCCGTCAGTCCTGTGATGTCTGCACACAAGAGAAAAATGCAGATCTTGGCTTGCTCAGTGTGAAGTACATAAACCATCTCCTGCACAAACTGTCCATGCCTGGGTGCCTGTGAAAGGCTGGAGCATAATGTAAGTGCCTGCCATGAGGGTGTGATGGTGTGGCTTAAACGAAACATTTATCTGCCCCTGTCTTTCCTGCATCCTACACCATCCTACACCTTTACCATACAGGATCCACCACCTAAATGTATTAAGTGTCGTAACCGTGTAAACCATTGCAGCCTACTGGATAATAAAGCACGTGTTATTTTGGGATTTAGGCAATAAATTTGAGTGAAGCATTGCTGGTTATGTGGAGGCAGGCATTGGCTTAGATCGTTGTCTTTGTAACATATAAATTTACTGGGTTTGGGTGGGGATTGGTGTTATGAATATGATTACGAGATATCCTTGGTGTGGAGCAAGCAGTTGTTTAGACTGGCTTTTTTGTAGGTTATAAAATTATTTTAGATTGATGTTCTTGCCATATCATGCTGGTGGGAGGACGTTGTATGCAACATTTGTTGACAGCTGCACAAAGTCTAGAAGAGAACGCACCAGATTGGTTGGATCTTGTTGGTTCAGTGTGTGAAGACTTGAATATTGTGCCAGCCTACACGGTCACACTCTACTTGCCCCCTATGCAATTGGATAACTTGTGTTTGGAAACTCTTGACATGGGTGAACTTTTTTTTGTTGTGTTAATGTATACTTGTTTACACTGTGTGTGTGTGTGTATATATAATCGTGCATGCTGAAGTACATGCATGTGCATTTTCTGTGTAAGTAATAATATACATAAAACTGTTGCTGTCCTTGAGACTGAATTCATCCATATACGTATCTGAAATGGTCCGGCCCATGTTTGGCCAAGCAGCACATTCCATATTCAGCAGTTTCCCATTGATCACCTAATGTGCTCTCTCTCTCTCTCTCTCTCGATATGGAGGTAACTACAAAAATAACCAGTGTGTGAATTACAAATTATGGCTAAACAAGCTGTTGACAATTATATCTAAGTATGAAATGTGCATGTGTGCAGTCATTGTTTAGTAAGCTTGCATTATTTTCCTACTCTTGCTTTACAGGTGTGTGTAATTACAACAGATGTAAGATAAATTCAATACAGTTTATTTTAGGAAGGTTTTATCAAAACACTGTGGTTAAAATATGTTCGAATAATTCATAGATTAGAAACTGAGTTCCGGATCTTAATGTTTGCAGCACATTCAGGTAATTTGCATATATTCACTTGCATAGCAGAGTGTATACCTCTACAGGTAGATGTTTTATGCTACAGTTTATGTACAAAGGGTTTTCAGGAAAACTTTTGTCCAGGTGTGGTATCAACAATTTGGTTATTTGGGTGTGGGGTTTTATCTTGTCGTCCTGCCCATCCATTTTTGTTGTTGCTCTTGTTTTTGAGTTTTTGCTATTGCAACTCACAAATCTTCAGATTAACTGCATTATGTTTTGTACTGTGAATGAAGTTGTTTTTGCAAATCTCTGTGCACATGGTTGAGAAAGCTGAAGCGCAGTCTTTGCTTAGTATCTGTTGGGTACTTTGCCGCAATACTGCCCTCACCTAGAAAGAGCATTTCTCACCTGTTGAGATCACATGCTGGCTATCTTTTAAATGCATTGGCAGTACACTTTTGCATGGCTGCAGCTCATCTGGATGCGGAAGTGGGTTTAGGCAACCTGCTTTTTTAATTTCTAAAGCCTGCAGTGTGAAAAAAGTATATATATATAGATAAAACTCCACACACCCATACAAAGAAAAACCTGATTGTAATGAAACTGGTTTGTTAAGGCCAGAAAGAATGTATTGAAGGTTACATGGCAGAAAAAAATAAGATAGGTAGATCGGTAGGGTTTTTTTTCCAGCTTTCATGGAAAGGAAGCTATCCCTGTACACCTACTGTAAACTTCAATTCCTTGTGGGCTCCATGATGACTCAGAAGTGAACTGTGGGTACTTTGGGAGGGGGAACAAGAAGTTTATGGTTAACAAGAAAAAGTAGGGTAAGTTGGATAACTGTAACCACTTTTTGTTGGGGGGGG
>SMGT01004166.1:609549-624025 GCA_004794575.1 Lanistes nyassanus
GGGGGGGGGGGGGGGCTTTAGCTTGCAGTTCAGGGGTCCAACCCAGGCAAAGCTCATCAGATCCCCCACCCCCATCCTGTTCCTTTTTCTAGAGGAAGTGGGAGTGGTGACGTGCAACAGTCTGGTGCTCATAAATGTTGCAAGACTGTGGGACTAAGCAATTATTGCTCTGTATGTGTGTGGTGGTGGGGACTGGGGGAAGATTTTGAGCTAGTGTTCTAATTTTTTCATAACTCAGAAGTGGCTTTTATTTTTATGTAAATGTCTATCTATATATTACAGGTTAAGACTTTTCACAATACATTTTGTGAAAAAAATGTGTGTTTTGGTAAAATCCAATTACTAAGTAGAATTAAGACAGTTATTTATTCTTATTTTAAAAAAACTATGCTTCAGATTGTTTCCACATATCACAGAAAGCCAAGAGAAGCATGAGAAGGTTTATGTGATACTGTGTTGTTTCCCCTTATGGGAAGATCATAGGGAAAGCAAGGCAGTGAGGTCACAGCTTCTGTAGTTCAGCATGGGGCTTTTGATGTCACAGCCTAGCTTGTGTTTGCCATCTTCATTCCTGTTAAAATCGGCCTTAGAACTGTGCAGAAATGTGCCAATGTTGGGGATTTACGTGACATGCACATTGTCTTTGCATGAGCGAACACTTTGCACAGTGCAAGATGCAGATTTTCTTAGGGGTTGATGAGAAAACCTTTGACAAGATGGCGACATTTGTTGGTTGAGGTGGATGGGCGTATGGTTTCGTTTGCTGTCTCACTCCATCTTTGAAGAGTGTTTACGTGCAATTTTCTTGATTAGGAGATTAATACATCTAGCTACATCCATTGGCTGATTGTTCACAGTGACAAGCTACTGATGTGTGTGCATGAGTGAGACGCAAATGAAATGGGCTGTGCCCTCTTTTTTTTGGGGGGGGGGGGTCCTACACTGCATTTTGAACTATCTGCAGTAATCTGATTGCATCTGCTTTTATTTACCTATTTATCTGTCATATTCTGGCAACTACTGAAAAGTACATGTATACAGTTTGGAGAAGTGGATCTTTAATAACCAATCTTCTTAATGGACTGTTTTATTCATTTACTGCATCATTGGAAGGAAATGGCTTTTTTTCTTGCCAGGGTTAGATCTTGTGTGCTGTTTAAAGCAAGGCACTTTGTGTACACTCATTGTTGAATTTTATAAACAGGAAAATTAAACGTATTCACATGAGACTTTTTCAGATATCCATATGTGTGTCTATGCATGTCATCATTTTTTGTGTGTGTGTGTGAAAAAGAGCGAGTGGAAGATGGAAAAGTGTTTGTGGATTTAAAGGGGACTGCACACATGCACATGCGGGAGTGCAAGCATAAGAGTTAAACTGCGTGTGTGGAGGTTTATGCATGCAGGTGCACATGTATGTGGGTGTGCTGTTACAGTGCCAGCAACTATAAACCTTTACTTGTCAAAGATGGAATATGTCACACAAAATTCATACACTACTGTCTATTTCTCAAAAGGTTTATTGTAAAATTTTTTGTAAACAAGGAGATGTCAAAGAATGCCATTAACTCACAGCTGTGGACAGCAAAAGATTGGTTAAAATCTGTGCAAGAGTTTTTGTGATACTGAAACTGCATATCATGGAGATATATTCTTGCTGCAGCCAGATATCCCAGCTATCCACTGCTTCTCCAGAAAATCCTGGCTTTCTGGTGTCCAGGCAATGCCTGCTTGTCAGGAGTTGGGGTCTGGTGGGTCAAAGAGATTGCACCATAGATTCTAGGTGCGACCACAACCCTCCAGGCTTAATTAAGTTCTGCTACATACTGAAAATGCAAGACAGACGCGTTAATAAGCCAACAATGTTCAGCCCTTTAGTGTATTTGTCAAATTATGTGAGCAAAGTGCTTGAGCAACAATGTAGGACCCAAAATCTCTCCTGTGTGAGGATTGTGAAAATTGACGAAACAGTCCAGTATTAAACCAGATCAGATTTCTCTGCAAGACAAAACAGAGCACACGTGCTGGTAGAATTTTGTAAAAGTATAAAGAACACACAAATTCGAAATGTCATTATCAGCCTACTTTGGGAGTAAACAATTTGTGACAGCTCCATTCTGAGTCTTTTCACTGGGTTGATAGACGACTGAAAAATGAATGAAGTGTGATGGGTGGCAGCCATCACGGAGACGGTTTTGGCCACCACGCTCACAGCCACAGGGTCGCCGGGGGGGTGCCCAGGTCGAGTGGTGCCCAGCGAACCGTGGCTGTGACGCACTGTGTCCTTTTAGAAGCGAACCCGCTTCATCACAGAAGCATGATCTAACAGGTTCGGAATCCTTGTAAGCAGTTCTAGACATGTAGAGAGCTGCAGAAATAACTGTGTTGACAAATCATAACAGCAAGGATATGGGTGGTTGTGTTTCTTGGCTGTCGTGACTACCTTTCAGTGATCTTGGTTGCTCGCCACAACAGGAGTTCTTATTGTCGCTCTATTTCCATTCATTACACGTTCTGTATATTAATAAAATTTGACGCGCGGGCTGTCCTGGCCTTGTTTTTTGGAACATATGCTGCTCAGTCAGTCCAGTGGACTAAGAGGAATTGGAAAAAATATTATTTTTGAAATTGGTGGCCTGGATAGCTTTGCGGGTAGAGCTGCAGACTATCATGTGGAAGGTGGTTCAAGTCTAGGTGTGGGGAAGAATTATATCCCGGAGTTAAGCAATATGCAGACTCTATTCGGCCATCCCTTTCTGCACTAGCCATCTTAACTACAGCTATTAGTCTAGAAGCCTCTCTCCTGGATTCGAACCAGCAACATTCCATACTCCATAGTCCGCAGTTCTACCCACAAAGTCATCCAGACTCCGCTTCCCTACAAGAAAGCCCCCAACAGCTGCCAGCCTCGTCAAGTGGTGCTAAAGCAATAAGAACGTACGTGTACCAGACACCTGAACCTGATTCCATTTTTAAGCTCCAGAGGGAGACAGCTCCTGGCTCCTTGGATCAGGGGAGATAATAGTTAAGTTTGCGAGTGGCTCGGACCAGTGATGTTCTTCCTTTATCTAAACCTACATTCCTTGGCAACATCCTATGAACGAGAAGCGTAAAGGAGACCGAGTGACAGAGTTTCACCCTCTTTAAATTTAATTCGTGTCTAAGGTTGAATTATTTCTAACGTATACAATGTGCTTAGGTGTATAATCCCTACATAGTAGTTATCGTTCATTGTATCTTATGTACCTTATTATTAGTTTAAAACTCAGATTTCGCTCTTCGACTAGCACCCCAACTTTTGTCTTTCTTTTTATCGCTCCACGTCTTCATCCCCATTTTAGTCTTCGGACGACAGTTCGGCGGGGTGGGGGGGGGGCGCATCCAGTAAGGGAGAGGAAGGCACTGGCCTCATGATGCTGACCAACAGGAAAGTCCCCTACGAAAGGCCACGGACATCTTCACGTTAGAACCCCCCAACCAATCTCATTTTGATAGCTGTAACAGATGTGGTTGTTATTTACTGATCAATCGCCTTTCTCGTACTTTAATGGTTTTAACGACCATTAAATGACACCTGCTTACACGTTATATTAGTAATGCTCTGTACGTTAAGTGTTTGAGATTGTATGGGGATGCTTTTATGTGGTTTTTAGCTACCTGGCCTACCGAAAGTACTTAGAACCCGGGCGACCTTGTTGACTACAAACCATATCCTTCTTACCTGGTCGTGACGTTTTCCTACGGTAGGTATAAGGAATACCATAGGAGATAAACGGTTGTGCTGATAATTTGAGGTTAAAAAGTATTTCTTATACAGGTGTATTTTATGATTAGCTCTGACCAATATCCAGTCTACAAGGAACTTTATGTTTAACTGCCTGCATAAGAGGAAGCGTTTAAAAGGTTAGAAAGATTCAGAAATAAAGCACTGGCAGTGTATTCACCCAAATGAAGCTATGTATGCTATGTATCAGTAATGGCAGTGAGTGCGGGTGCATGTAAGGGGGAGGGGGTTGGTTGGTTGTTTGTTGCTTAACGTCCCGCCGCAAACTAGGTGCACATCAGGACGGTGTTGCTTAGACAAGTTTGCTTGCTTCCACACGTGGGACTGCTATCACAACACGGTCCTCAGTCCCACCCAGTCACATTATAGTAACACCGGGCCAACCAGTCCTAGTACTGTTCCCTACAGTGTCAGGCGTCTGGCAGGGCAGCTACTAGATTGCCAATTTTTAAGTCTTAGGTATGACGGCGGGATGCGAACCATATCGACCTCCCGCCTTGGAAGCGAACGCCTTTGAAAGTTTTTTCAGTGACTGTCGTCGGCAACAGCTTTGTCTATGAATACGCCTACAGTGTCTGCCCTGCAATTAGAGGTGGGGTGTTCTGGAAGCATCCGTATTTATTTCAGTATCGTTCAGGTAGTTTCTGTAGATGTGGCATATATGTTTACAGGGCTGGTCGTCTGGAAGCTCATAAGGTTTTCTCCAGGAACTACGGTTTTCCCCTGAATATCATACTCTCCTCCCCTCACCCCTCGTGAACTAGACTTTGTTAACTCGACGTAAAAAAACGAACATCAACAACCAACAATTTTCTCCGTCACAGGTGCTGGCGTCGTTTAGTTACGCCCTGTGGTTCCAGACGTGCATCGCCTACGCCATCGTGGCGCTGCTGACGGAGGTCAACTCTGTCTTCCTGCACGCCCGCAAACTGATGCAGATGCTCCGCGTGCCCTCCTCGCACTGGCTGTACCGCCTCGTGGTCGTCGTCAACCTCATCACTTCCGTCGGTTTTCGGGGGCTCGGTTGGCTTCGCCCGCCGTGGGGCTCGTCCACTGCGGCCACAAAGTCTCGACCCTCTTTGGGTGGACGGTGGCGCTGACCTTCCTGGCTACGCTGGCCGTGAACCTTGCCCTTTCTGACTGCTGCTCAGAAGCGACGTGTTGAGGTGTTTCTTTGAAAAGAAGCGCAGGCTCCAAGAGGAAGGAGGCAAAGTGAATGCGCGAGAGACGACCCCGCAGAGAATGGTGCTTGGGTTTCAGAAAATCTCAGCGGCCGGGCAGGAAAGGTGTCCCAGGAGAGCGATTCTACCAGAAAATCTAAGATGATCCTAAGCTTCTTATCCAGACAGAAAACTTTGGAGGTTGGGTGGTGGAGGGGGGGGGAGGCAATAAGAACCCTTGTCGTTTGTGCAGATCAGATGTTGCCAAAGTGTTAAAAACCTGGCATGGGAATTAATGCAATGATGAAAACATTATGATTTTGAAATAAATTCATTTTGTGAGTTTTGACTGTAGAGTTGCAATAGCAGAGGGTCGGAAGTTGACGCATCACTACCGTGAAACTGTCTCACGTAAAGTGCTGATTGCGCTGTGCATGGGTTGTTCCACTGTTTGTCCTCTCACCACACACCAGCATGCTATAACAACAGGATGCCGTCGTAGATGTGTATTTTAATGCAAGAGAACGAAACAACAACGATCTTTGCTTCCCTGCGTCAATGAAGAGATGTGTATAGACGAATAGTAGAACTCAGTCGAGAGAAAGGTGGGTGATTTTACAGGGAAAATGCTCCACGTGAACCTCGCGGGGATTTCGCACACTGGGGGGTGGGGTGGGGGTAGGAGGAAGGGGAAATGGGGTCCTGTTACGCCGACAGTCACCGGTGTTCACCGGACTGATGGAGCTGCAGTAAGATGGCCAATGCAGAGAGGCAGTGTAATGTTCGGGGGATGTGTATAATCCTTAGCCACACCTGGCCCCGTATGCATGTAAGCGGTACTAAATTTATTCCCGAATAGCGGATTTTGTTCTGTCTCTGAAAATGCTGTTTCGGAAAACTTGGAATAAGCTATTCGCTCCTGGGATGACCGAATAACTTAATTATTACCAAATAACGAGGGAAAAATAGGCTATTCAGTTTTCGTGCATGGGAAATTCAAGGAACTTATTTCTGTCACGGCGGCTAGTCTGGAACAGGTAAGCTATTCCGGTTTCTTGCATACGGGGCCTGGATTCAAACTAGCAACCTTCCACACACTGGTCCGCAGCTCCAACCGCTATCCACACCCTAGTGTGGTGTAGGGGCGGAACGACTGTAGCTTCAGTAAACACACCGGGTAGGCCTACTCGTCATTAACTCAGCCTCTTAAAGTTCCCCCTACACAAACAAGTGGTTTCCCCCTCGGCTCGCCGATTCACTGCTGTTTAGCAGTTCGACAGACGACTGAATGCGTAAATAAGTGCTTTTCCGCTGTTCGAAGATAAAATAACACCTAAAAATATCATACAGTACGTTTTGATTATCGTATAGTAAATAAGGAGGCAGCAGTTTTAGTCTCGATTACTCGAGAGCTGAAAGCAAAATGTGGTGTGTACACGAATATGGGAACCAAAAACTAAACAGCGACTTGCATGTAAGATACAGGAATTTTCGATTTAGGTGCAGGCTGTATTAATTACCTATTGTCAGATTCGAACAGCTGCTAAAACGTGTTTATAAAATAGTTATGATTAGTCATTACGTTTTAAACATCAGTTATGGTGCTAGTGTACTGTTCGAATCTTGTTCGACCCACTTGTCATGCAGTAGTTTAATTTGTTTACTCGATCAGTGGTAGGGAGAGGGTATGCCCGGACAGCGAAACTGGTTTTTCATGCGAACTGTAATGAATTCAGACTTTCATTCGCATTGCCTTTCAGGACACTATAACGATTGAAGTATGTAGACATTTCCATATTAATTAGTTGTCGCCACAAGTGGGTAGTATGGCCCGTTGGCATGGAGGAGCCATACTGCTTTAATAAAATTTATTCTTCCACGTTTGTAATCAAAACTACATGCGCGTTTAGCTGTCAGTGAATGCAGTTTTATTCATCTATAGTCCGAATAGTGTTTGCGCACCAACGCACGTAAATATCTTGCGTGAATATGGTGAAACGCGCGCGCTCTTGGGACACCGCACTGTGCCCCTGTGCCTCCCGCTGGGGAAATGGCAACGTCTGCAGCGGGAGGGGATGATGCATCTGCCCACTACACACAGTGCATACAGCTGTTTCGCCGCTGCATCCACCAGAATGTGTGAGCGCAGCGCGTCTAGTATCATCAATCGAGTATAAGCGCTAACGTGTACCTGTGCAACTGAACCTGTTCCTTGCACCGCCTGCTTTATTTGCCTCGCCTTTCAAAACGTGAAGGGACTTGGGCGATATCTTGAGCCCCCGCCCACACGCCTGTTTTTCCTCTTCTTCAAAGGCAGTGCAGGCTACAGGCCACGTACGGCTGACATGGGTCACTGTCGCGAACATTTCCGGGACAAAGCACCACGGATCGTCTCAGAAAGCTTGCGTGTCTGCTTTTCCCGCGCACTTGCGGCAGGCATGCGCAGACCACCTTTTATCCTGTTAGCGCGTGAGATGAGCGCGTCGACAGAGGACTGGATCGAGGTTGGAAGGTCATGGTGTGCCGTCTATATATAATCTTCGGGTTCATATGTGCACATGTGTGCGTAACAGAGAGACGCAGAAACAAGGACCACACAGGCTCCACGGCTAAAAGCTTTGCTGGGAAGAGTTGTATAAGGTAACTTTAGAGGGACTGTGTTTCCACTTCACGATGATTTCGCACTGTGTATGGGACAGGTGTCTATTGCCAAGCTATGCAGAACCGCCAGCCTGATATGGGAACTGCAAAATGTTTAACTATAGGAGATCATCCTTGGCCATTCCTGGATTAGAACCAGCGACGGCCACATGCTGGTCAGTAGCTCCACTGCACACCCATGTATACCCCTTCAGGGGAGGGGTGCGGCGGTGAGGTCAAATTATTCATCACACAGCGTCACCCCCATGTTATGGTAGAGCGTAGTCGGTGTTCTCGAGCAAAGCACTCCCGGGTGCAGAGTCCAAGCAAAACGTAATAATCACTGAATTGCTCTTTTTTTTTTTAAATCTGACCGACGACGCTTCCAGACAAACCACTCGGAGTCACTAGACAAAGCACTCAAACTGTACTGACCAGACAGTACGGGTATACAAACCAACCAATCGGTGGACTTGCACGATTTGCCTACGGAACGGCATATTTTCTTCTTTTTTTTTCGTAAACTTTATGCACGAGTTAACGGTGTTGCTAGCATGCCCATATAAAGTCACGATATTCCAAGGCAAAGTTTAAATATCGCCCGCGTCTCGATTCGCCGGGTCCCTTTTTTGTCCCGTGAATTTGGTAACTTTTGTAAAAAGGCGTTAGGAACTCGTCTTAATTTGTTAGATAAGACAGTTACGTAGATAATTAAACTCCTGGGTAACTATTATATATCAAAGACAGTACGGACGGGGTGCTGTGTCTCAACAAACTGTCGATAGCGACCCCACTGCACGCACCTGACAGCCCATTATGTGACCTACCTCCGGCATAGCGCGCGCCACGCGCCACAGCGGGTCTCTGGATCGTCCGTGGTTACGCTCCGCACGCAGTCCAGTCACCAGGCAGTCGCTTGGCGAGACAATGGCGACGTGTCGTTTGAACACGCTCTTATAGCCAACTCGCCACCTGATGCCTCAATCGTGCAAAGCAGCAGCTGCGCAGACGATGCACGGCGAAGGGGCTAAGGCTGCTTTCCAGTAAGCGACTCGCGTACACCTCCTACGAGCGACAACAGCGAGCCTGTTGTGTAGTCGGTGAGGCGGCTGTGTCTACGTGCGTGTGTGTGTGTAGCCACGAGACCCGTTGCTGGGTTGGCAAGTGGTCCTTCGGAGCAGGTTAGTAAATAGTTTCGTCTATTTTGTTATTAGTAAGTTCGCTGCGCGGTAGGAGCTGCAATGCTGATGGGATACGGGATACAGAGGTATATAGCTAGCTAAGCTTCCGGCTATAGTTCAACCTCTTATTTACGCTGTCAAAGGTATACAGGTGTGTGCATGTTAGTGTGTGTGTGTGTTCACGTGTGAGTGTCAGTGTCATGTTTTTCCCTGTCACACCTTCTGCCACCGAATTTCATCGTATCTTTTTGATTATACTGACGCTGGAATTTCTGTGGACTTAACAGGATATACATATATAGGCCTATATATATATATATTTGGGGTTTTGTGTGTGCGGGACGGAGAGAATGCGTGTATTTGCGTGTGTAGGTTCGCAAGCTATATGTATTCTTGCATAAACGCGTGTGCATTCATGCGTGCGTGAAACTGTGTGTCGCGCGCATGCTCGTGTCACAGTGCCCTGGTTGTGCATTGCTAAATTTTTGTCGTCCCACACACAGTCCAGATAAGTATAAAGGCGCAGACATGTACTTTCACGCATATCGGGCCGTGAACTAGTCCACGCCTAGACGGTGATGTGTCTCCGGGGAACATTACGAGTGTCGGGGTCCTAATTCTCTAGGCGTGCGAGGAAATTCACAAATGCACGCACGAACCTGCTTCGACAGTTGTCACACGACAGAAAAGCTGTCATGAGTAGAACATAGAGTCCACGCTGTGGCGTGACATTCTTTCTATCGCTTCAAACTCAACTTTTGGCAAGCTGGTAATCATGGAAAGAAGCCCCTTCCATTGAAGTGTCCTCTCCAAGGGGAAGGAATCGGGAAGGCGTGGTATGCGGAAGTGAATGGAGGACGATGCGCCACGCGGTATGCGAAATGGCGAGAAATTCCCACCGACTTGGGCTACGCATAAGCAGACCACCTTTCATTCCGCTTATGCTCGCGGACTTTTAAAAAAATCGTAATAAGCTAATAAGGGGTTTGAATCTGGGACTTTTAAACTGTGAAACCCAGTGTTTTTACCACTCATGCAGCTATCGAGTACCACAGATTGTATAGCGTTCTATTTGTTGAAAAATAATACCAAACCCTTTACCCTACCCCCCCCCTCCCACACCACCCCCATAAGCTAATATGGATATCGAAGCTGCCACTTTTTAACCGTGAAACGCAATGTTTTTGCCACTAAGTTTTCGGTCACCACGGACTGATATCTGTACTGTAACCATAAGAAGGGACGCTGTGTAGAGGCCGTGGGTTATTGTGGTTGGTACGCCGTGCATGCGTGCCATACGTCAGTGGTAGTTCCAAACACGATACGGACTAGCCACTTCGTGTAGATTGCTTAGAAATATCCACCTGCAATGCGCACTGTATTACATACAACTATTGCAACCCCTCCCCCAAAAAATCGTGCAAACAGATCGATTCTAATACACAATGAAGCAGCCATAAATCCCGCTAGTCTTGTTATTGTTATTACGGTTGAGCACAAGCAGCGCCCATGCCTTGTACGGGAAATGAGCGACAATGACACTTTTCCACTGGACGAATATGACGCAGACTTAAGACAGCGGCTGGTCACCAGCTGGAAGAAATCCAACACATCTGTCCCACATTATGACCCTCGCGAGCAAACCTCTGATGAGTATCTTTGGTCAGGGGATTAAAAGCTTTCCCTGTCCAGCCTTTCCTGTCCATGTCTTTTCCTCGCACGCTGCGGTACGGACGTGGCGCCACCCAGCTACGTGACCGCCTCGGTGGTCTAGTGGTTAAGGCGTCCGCTTCCGAGGCGGGAGGTCGGTGGTTCGCATCCCAGCCGAGTCATACCTAAGACTTAAAAATTGGCGATCTAGTAGCTGCCCTGCCAGACTTCTGGCACTACAGGGAACAGTACTAGGACTGGTTGGCCCGGTGTCAGTAAAATGTGACTGGGTGGGACTGAGGCCCGTGTTGCGCCAGCAGTCCCACGTGTGCAGCACGTAAACTTTGTCTAAGCAACACGTACCGTCCTGATATGCACACAGTTTGCGGCTGGACGTTAAGCAAAAAATACCCACCCACCCCACCCAGTTACGTGCCTGTTTTTTTGTTTTTTTTTGTTTGTTTTTTGTCTTTATCTGCTTTTGTCTTTGTGGTGGCATGAGGAAGGGACAGGGCCCCGAAACATGTAGATCGTCTTTGTCAATGTCTTGTACAGCTTGGCTCAGTTCTTTTGTTGATATGTTGTCTTCTCTTCCATCGGCAGTCACTCGTTTCTTTATTTTGGATTTAACAGCTTTAGTTTCGGGAAGTTCTGTCTCTGGTCTCCCTTTTGGTAACGCTTAGAAAGGCCTCCACCCCCAAACCCGATATCACAAAACAGCTCCATTTATCTTGTGAAATTTATAAGCACTTTATAATTGTACAGAAACAATAAGTAACTTGTATCCTCATGTTACACAACCAGTATAAGTATACGCGAGATAATGTTACATTATCCGTCAATCGCCGACATCAAACAAACAAACAAACAAACAAACAAACAAACAACTCCTTAGATATAATGAAGCAAATTATTGCACATGTTCAAGATTTCTTTATGCTCCTTCTGTAGCTGCTTATGAAAGCACACGTTGTTGCACCGTGTATCTGCATGCCGAGAAAAGCTTACTTGTCAGGCGTGGGCAGGCTTCTGACAAAAAAGTCTGTGCATGGAACCTTAGGAACCAGTGGGGTGGAGGGGGGGCATGTAGGGCTCTCGCTGAATATCGGCACTGTTTCTGAAACTCGCAAAAATCGCTTTGTGTGGGAAGAGTTTGTGAGGTGAATCCGCTGTTGTCTTTACAGGACTGTGATCTTGAGGATGTGAAACGGGCATGCAGGTGAATGCGACTTAATCGATGAGAGTGGCGGCATGCTGACGCGTGCAAAGTGAATTTTGCCTGGAACGTCTGCCAGAAATACCCCCTCACAGTCTCCTTGAGGACACCATCAGTGAGCAGCGACAAAGAGAATGACGTCAGAACTTTTGCAAGACCTGGACGACCGCATCGGGGTGGTCGCCTTGGTCTGTTCAGCGTCCTTCTTCGTTGCCGTCAACTCCCTCTTCACCTGGCTGGGCCAGTCTGTGGCCTCGCTGCACCCTCTGGTGAACTGGCGGTGTCGGAACCTGGCGGTGTCCTGGGTCCACGCTATCATCAGTGCTGTAGGCTGCGGTTACTGGTAAGCGCGTGGGTTAACCACAGCACGCTGAACACATGTCGTGCTTCTTGCTGTCTCATTGGCTAAAACCTTAGTTAGGATAGCCTTCCCGTCCCTGTGATGTCATGAGGTCCCTCACCTGTATACATCGTCGGATTAAAAGGCTAGAATATAATCTCGTAAATACAGCAGGGCTGTTCTGACAGATTTGGAGAAGCTGAATCTTTCAATGAACTAAACCGAGTCGAAAACTAATATATTCCCTCAGGCTGGCCCAGAAAATGGTCTTGAATAAGGAATGGCGTGTTTGCGCGTTCCTTATTCATCTACATACTTGTGTAATCTCTACTGAAAAATGTTTATTGGTGTGGGCTTCTGCCTGTGCTTATGTGTGTGCGTGCGCGCGCGTGTACTTGTCTGTGTGTGTGTGTGTGTCTGTGTGTGTGTGTGTGTGCGTGTGCGTGTGCGCGTGCACTTCTGTTGTAGTTACACCATGTACTGGGAGCACCTGGAGAACCTGGGTAACCTAGTTGACTACAAGTCCTACCCCTCCTATCTCTTTGTTTCCGTTTCCTTTGGTAAGTCCCACACACAGTCAGCTCAACGTGTTTTGGTCAGTGCGAGAGAGCCGTCTTCTTTCTTTCTTTCCCTTTCTTTCCTTCGTTCCTTCTTTCCTGCTCTCTTTCCTTTCTTTCTTTCCTTTTCCTTTCTTTCTTTCTTTTTTGTGAATGGTTCATTCTGTGAGCGCAATATTGGTAAATGTCCGTTTCCGTTATCCCTATTTTAGTGCATGTTGTCCCATGTTGGGAGAAGCGGGTCTCAGACACCCCCGCTTCCCAACGACTTAAATCAGTTCATGGGACAACCTTTACCTTTTACATCCCATGTTCATAATCGGGTTATGTGCCCCGTCTCACGTGCGTCGTCACGTTTATAATTTCAGGCGTGTCATATTCCATGTTCATAATATCGGTGTGCGTCTCATCCTATGTTGATAATTCTGGCGAGTGTTCTGTTTTATGTTGATAATTCTGGCGAAGTTTCCATCATATGTACACAATTTTAGAGCGCGTTCTATCGTCTGTGTAAGTTAAGCGCGTTTTTAATGGTATGTTCATAATTTTAGGGCTTCATATACCATGTTGATAAGTTTGGTGTGCGTTTCCTGATATGTTCCTGCATGTAAGGAGTGACACATCCTCACTTCATAGTTTTACCGGCTGCCGTATTTTTCGTCTGTTAAGTAGTGATCGAGCTTGATCGAGTGACACGTCTAGTGACGTAGATATTTTCCATATGTAATGGTGCTTCATATCTGTGTAACGAGAAACGAAAATTTGAAAGACATGACGAAAAGTAACTTGGATGTCTTGATCGATCCGCACCTGTTTGAAAAGCGACGTATGAGGCCACGCTAAGGGAGGTTACTCTCTGGTTTCAGCCTACTTTGTCTATGACATGGTAGACCACATCAGGGAGAAGAAAGTTCTGGAAAACTGGGAGGTCTTGGCTCACCATGTGGCGGTATGTCTTAGCTTGGCCAATCGGCAAACTTCTTTTGGCTGCTTAGAATGGTTATAGTCTTCAAAGACGGTGCGTGAACTGCTTACTCGGTGGCTTTTTGTTCTGTATGAGGACTCCTGCACTCTGATAAACACTGATCACATGTAAAAGGTGTTAAAGCGGGTTCAAAACATGTGCTGCGTGTGTAAATAGTATGTAAGATATGTGGTGTGTGTGTATAAATAGTAAGATATGTGCTGCATGTGTAAATAGTATGTAAGATGTGGTTGTGTGCGTGTAAATAGTATGTCAGATATGTGCTGCATGTGTAGATAGTAAGATATTTGCTGCATGTGTAAATAGTATGTAAGATATGTGCTGTGTGTGTAAATAGTATGTAAGATATGTGCTGCATGTGTAAATAGTATGTAAGATGTGGTGTGTGTGTGTGTGTGTGTGTGTGTAAATAGTATGTCAGATATGTGCTGCATGTTTTCTAAGTTTTCTTAGCGCGCCCCTACTTGACTATAAACACTTGTTACGGCACACATTTGGAACATTATCACAACACTATTTATACATTTTCCGGCCATTGGAACACTTCCAAGAACAGCAAAACATCCAAAGCGTTCATGTAAAATGCGTTGTGTTTCGGTAACATAATTAAGCGTTCTGACTTGAAGGCTTCTTGTTTGCAGTGCACTAGCTTCTTACACTGACGTGTCTCACTGCCTGCGCGTGCCTTTGCCATGCTACAAGTAGTCTGCAAACTGTTTTTACTTTAAAATGGATTATCATACTACCATAGTATGCGAACTGTAAAAGGTATTGTCACAGTACTAAAACGTGCGACCGGATATCCCATCTTATCCCCCCCCCATCCCCCACCCCGACCAAAAAATCGAGCATGCCCCAAGCGTTTTCTGTCGGTAATTCAGGGCGGGGCGCGCTTCCAGCAGGTTTTCTAAAGTCGTTTTCTGTCTGTAATTCAGGGCGGGGTGCGCTTCCAGCAGGTTTTCT
>SMGT01004166.1:624105-637352 GCA_004794575.1 Lanistes nyassanus
TTTCCTGTCGGTAATTCAGGGCGGGGTGCGCTTCCAGCAGGTTTTCTAAAGTCGTTTTCTGGACTCTTCCTCACAGGTCCTCGTGAGCTTTGGCTACAACCTGTGGTTCCAGACGTGCATCGCCTACGCCATCGTGGCGCTGCTGACGGAGGTCAACTCTGTATTCCTGCACGCGCGCAAACTGATGCAGATGTTCCGCGTGCCCTTCTCGCACTGGCTGTACCGCCTCGTGGTCGTCGTCAACCTCATCACTTTCGTCGTCTTTCGGGGGCTGGGCCTGTCGTTGATCATCGTCGGGCTCATCAAGTACAACGAAAAGATATCCACCTTCTACGTCTGGGCGCTGGCCTTCTCAATGACGATAATGGTGGCGATAAACCCAGTTCTACTCTGGCGTTTGATAAGAAGCGACGTGTTGAGAGGCTTGACTAAACAGAAGCAGAAAGTCCAAGGACAGGAAGCAGTGGGGAGCGAAAGAGACTTGACTGCATTAAACGGAGTTTGTGCCAGAGAAAGCCCCGGGCGCCGAGCGGTCTCACAGGAGAATGGTTCTAAAAGCAAAGACAAATTTCGCTAAGCAGCCAGAAAACTTTGGCGAAATTAGAACGATTCGCTTACAGAGAAATTAGGCGACCCTAGCCTTGCAGGTAGAAGTAGTTATCTCACCGAGGTCGTAGTGCCCTTTTCGTCTTTGGCAAACATTAACGCAAACAAAGAAGAGAAGCAGAAAAAAAATCCAAACTCGAGTATCGCAGACTGCGGGATTTTACTAGGCGCGCCTGAAGTTGAGGCTTTTTGAAGGAGTCTCGCATGGCAGCTTGACAACTTTGGGCAAAGTGGTAATTCCGTGTTGCGATGTTAATCCCTTCTCTCATGTCATTCAACTTCCGGTACACAGAATAAAGCTCTGTGGTCTGTCATACTAGTGACATATTCATGATACCGGTGGGAAATATTAAGACGGATAACGCTAAGAAGTTATAACCAAGGCCTTTATTAAACGGCGGAATTTCGTCGTCTGCCAACGCTTTTCGCTCACGCTTGTGACACTTGTGACACTTGTGACACTTGTATCAGGAAGCCTGTGGCGCCCAAAGCACATTATCGGCGAACTTCACTCCACGAATACACTACGAATAGTTGATTAACGCATTGCTTGCTCATCACAGGAGTTCCGCTGAATGTTTGTTCGTTCTCACTCATTCTACAACCTTTTGTATACAATGTAGTTGGTGTTAACACAGAAAAAAAGCCTTTAGTTGCTTAAACGCATATTTATGAAGACGGTAAAGTCGGGTGCATTGTCCGAGAAACCGTCCACGTCTTCCTCGCTCATTCTACCACATTCCACATGGTACGTTGATACAGCAAACCGTTGAACAAAGTTTTTGATACTATTAATCTACGGTTTAGTTTTTTTTAGCCGAGAGGCAGAAAAATGAAGCATTTAAAAAGTTCCGGAGTCGGTGAGAATTACAAGCATACTGTGAGGTCATGACAGTGACGCGACGTCAGGAGGAAGAGAAAAGCATGACGGTTATAAATGGAATACAGCTATATGTTAGCGCCGGGAGGGGGGTGGCTTATGAGAGGACAGAACTGGGAAATTCAGAACATTCATAACTCGAATGTGGTGACAATTAAGCCTGGTAGTGCGTCAGGTACCCCCTAATCATGTCCGTTCCATAACGCAATGGACATGACAGCTAATTAACACTGCCCGAATGCGCGTGTTTAAACAAGGGTGGAAACGCGCTTATCTCGCGAAAAGGCCAAGCGCATGTTTACGGAGACCATTAATTTTGAAAGATCGTCCGAAAACCTGTTACAGCGTGCTGAAACCAAGTCCGGTTCAGGCACTGATTTTTTTTCAATCAAAAGGTGTAGGAGGGGTATATGCATGAAGAGTGTGGGTGGGTGGGTGTTGCTTAACGTCCCGCTGCAAACTACGAGTATGTGCATATCCGGACGGTGTTGCCTAGACAAGTTTACATGCGGCCACACGTGGGACTCTTGTCGCAACACGGGCCTCAGTCCCACCCAGCCACATTATACTGACACCGGGCCAACCAGTCATAGAACTGTTCCTTACAGTGCCAGGCGTCTGGCAGGGCAGATACTAGGTATGACAGACGGGTGCGAACTACCGACCTCCCCACTCGGAAGCGGACGCCTTAACCTCTCGACAACCGAGGCGACTGCCTTAATAGGTTCACCAAAGCATGCAAATATATTTATGTAAAAATACCAATTGTTACATAACGGTGTTTTGACAGACCAATGCTCCCCACCTCCCGATCGCCGTGGTTCGTATCCGGCCATGAAACGCCGACGATTGAGGGGCAAACAATGAAGAAAAAAAGTTAATCAAAAATTAAAAACGATTAACCGTGGATCCGGTTTTCCAGATGTGCGAAGGCGTTTTTCTGTTATGTTTCTTCAGAAAAGTAGCCTCCGTTCTACGGATTGAATGCAACACGAGGCAGTGTCGCGAAGTGGGACTCGAGAAAAGGCTGAGACACGAAATATTAAAAGCAGTGATGAAAATTTTCGTGCATGACTTCACTTCTAATGAAGATTTTCAACGTGGAGCTGAGCCAGACGAAAGTCGAAGAAAACGATGACAGAATTATGCTGAGCTCCCTTCCTCCATGTCTTTGCACTCACTCTGCTACGAAGGCTGTCACGTGCAAGAACTAATGTGAGGTCCAGACTGTCACGTGCAAGAAGAACTGATGTGAGGTCCAGAATCCATGCTTGTGAAATGTAGAAGCTGATTTCTCACATTCGTGGCATTGCTCGTGACATGCGAGCCGCAGGATTAATACCTGTGGCATATGAAGCGCTGAATCCTTACTCGCGATGGATGAAACGCTGATCAGTGCCTTCTCTCTCTTTTTTTTTTTCATGTAAATATACTCGAGCATATCATGACAGTTGTGATGGCTTTGTGTGCAGTTGCCTATTTTACATTTCATTTTGCCAGCTTTGCACGTATACACGAGCGGTGCCTCGACATAAAATTTAATTTTGATAATATGACCAAGCAAAACTGGCCTTTTTACCGCCTAAAGGTTTCTCCCTGTCTTTGTGATGTTTGTTTTAAAGATGAGAATAAAATAATTTCATACATTTTTTGAGTGTTGACAGATGTGGAGCAAAGTGTAAGAACTCGTAGTAAACGACATCGAATATAGTTATGTCGAAGCAGAAACCGTATATCATGTACATTTACTTACTATCCCTGAATAGTGAGACAGTTGAAGTTAGCGACTCCAGTTGAAAGTTCGACGTTGCGAGGAATAGCCAGGGAGATGTAGTGACGATGATTCATTATGATCACAGAAAACAGTTTGTCCCGAGGAGAAGAGTTTCTGTAGAAAGGCCCTGGGGTAGCTTGCATGAGCGTTCGTGTCCTGTTCATACGTAACGTGTATGTAAAAATACACAAGGTGAGTGGGCCTGACGATCACTCTTATGACCGGAATGGCAGATAAGATCTTACATGCAAGCCACCCCTGAACGTTTAAACTACAAACCCCACTTGCTGACTGCTCTCAGAAGGGCTCTGCAGGATTGTGTTTGAAATAAACCCCAATAGCAGCCAAACGGTTAACTGCCTCGGAAAAAAGCAACTGTCTTAGTGTTAGTCGGGGTTTACGGGGCTCTATTTAAGTCGGATGAAAGCAGTCGTTAAGAACTAACCGAATCGCGTGCATTATTCTCATTTCGATCAAGATTTTCTCTCCACAAACTTTTCCTCTACGAGAACATCCATCTGCAATGAATATTCGATCCAATGTTTAAAGAAATTAAATAATGATCTGTTTCAAACGGATAGACAAGTTTCCTATGGCTGGTTTCATCCGGCTTAGTCGAGCCGTGTAAACCCTGCATTAGATTGTCAACACAAAGATTGGTGGATCTTTTTAAATGCGTGATACAATTTACAGTGGTCTTGCATTGCTCGTAAAACGTAATTTCAAAATCCATTTTTTTTGTTCAAGGAATCAGGCATTTTAACTGACGTATGTCGTGGTATGACTGTTATTAAAGGCTCGGTTTATTATGCTGTAAGTATCGGGATATGTTCAGGATGCGAGCATGATGTAGGAACACCTGTTGCTCGAGGTTTTTGTAGGCTGCCCAGCCCATCCGCTTCAGCGAGTTCGACTTACTGAAAATTTAAACTGTCCATATTCTGGGCTGTCTTCCACAGTCAGGAAAGAAGGGAAGCAGGACATTTTGTCACTGTCACAGCACTGTCACATCATATTTTACGTGTCCAAACAGAAGAAAGGCTAGCAATTTAGAGAAGGAGTTAAATGCAAGCACCTAATTTCAGTACCCTTGGTAACAAAGATTATATACTACTTACTAAGGTGGACAACTTCCTTCATACTCCGTCTTACAAAAGTATGCTTGATTTAGGGGTAATAACTAGGCAGAGGCCATCGTCTTTCACTTTGTCATGCGGGATAACTCTTTCTACCCAGAAGTTCCCTTGTTTTATACAAAGTAATTTACTTGAAACCGCTCCACCTTGGTATTATATAAGGCGGCAACCTTGTTATTTAACTCAGACTTTTGTAAGAGAGCATGAATGAAGCTGTCCGTCTTATTAATATATAATCCTTTATGATGCTAAGTGTTCAGAACACACATATATACGCCGTCATTGTCAGCGCAAAAACTAAATCTTCGTTTCGTGACGACATTGAGGATGTTTTGTACAGCCAATAGCTGTGGTGAACATGAGGAGGAATTTCTGTATGTCGGCTAGCAGGATCGGACTCGTGTCACTGAGTCACCAAGTTAAAGCTGTGACACAAGCACTGGCAGTTTAGGTTTTCACTCTGCCTTCGTTCTCTTTGCCGTGGTGTGCCAACACACGGAGTACACAGAAAAACGCGAGACTCCACTCAGCTGTTCTTGTCTTAAACAACTCCAGCAATAAACTGAGGCACCCAGTCCGCGACGCCTTGTGCTTTAACTTTTACGACCTTAGGAAGCAGGTGCTGATATACTTTGAGGACTAGCTACACAATATCTTTCTTGCATTTGTTGAATAGCTGGAGGACCCAATATGGCGTATGATGAAATCACGACACTTTCAAAATATGTGAAAAAAACTTGTAGAATGACGTGTCACACAGCTACAGTGATACATCGAATTCAAAGGAAGACTGCAGGCAGTTAACACGTGCCGTCCACTGTAAATGCTCGTTGGATGAAGGACGATGTTTTCTGTCTGAAATGCAGCTGGCTGTACGTGAAACTGCTCGTGTATCATAGCCCTTACGGACAGATCCAGCCAGTGCCGTGGGTCTTTCATTACCTAGAAACCTTTACCAGCTCCTCTGAAGGGCTACTAACAAGCCGGACTGCATTTCAGTCCTAAGAGTAGGTCGCATGAGCGTTTGCGCTTCTGTACAACATGTGAATGTTCCGGGCACTTGTACATGGGTAAATGGGATTCAACGGCGCTCATATGACCCATCCTTACTTCTTATACGCAAGTGCCAATCAAGGATCATTAAGCCCTACATCCTGGTGAGCTTTGGACCGTAAGCAGAAAATCACACAAATTTCAGTTATTGGTACAATATTTTATGATGATACTCTACTCGCGAGAAAGATCTTTAAAAAATGTCAAATCTCACATACGATCCATCCCGTGTATTATTCATGTTTGGTTTTTTTTTTATAGAGAGTTCGTAGTTGTAGAATAAATTTAACTTCTGTTCAATCCACAAATAATGCAATCATCGTTTTAAAAAGTACATTTTGTTGTATGTTTTTAATTATTATCATATGGCAGCAGCAAAAGATTTCCTTGTGGTATGGGTCTTAATTAAGGTTCATTCAACGTTTTGGTATGGGCCTTAATTAAGGTTCATTTAACGTTTTGGTATGGGCCTTAATTAAGGTTCATTCAACGTTTTGGTATGGGCCTTAATTAAGGTTCATTCAACGTTTCGGTATGGGCCTTAATTAAGGTTCATTCAACGTTTTGGTATGGGTCTTAATTAAGGTTCATTCAACGTTTCGGTATGGGCCTTAATTAAGGTTCATTCAACGTTTCGGTCCTTACGTTTTACCACTTTCGTGTAATGGCAGCAGCAGGACGAAATATTTGAATTTCTCAAAACGTTAAAAGAAAACTGTCGCTGTTCAGTGCCATTGAACAAAGTCGCTACAGTTCATTCGCCAGCATTTTGCTAGTCATCTTCACTGCATGTTGTCTCCTTTCTACCCCCGCCCCAACACAGAATTTCTTCATACATCAACTCATCTGATACGAATTTTGCCAGACCTGACTTGACGACTGTTGCCTATAGGCGATGAATGCTAATAGCTCATGGAAAAAAATACCCTTGTCTAGCACTAAAAGAAAATAGATTCTTTTCAATGCATCTCTTTAAAGTCTCATAGAATTCTTTATCGGCTCATGTTTAATATGTGTGCAACTGTGATTTAGTAGTATTAGAGACAACGGACTTGAAAATGTTTGAATTTCAACGTTAAAAAGCACGTTAATTAGTTCTCCCGCGAGGTACTAGCATTGCTCGCATGTAGGCGACATGCCTCTGAAGGATGATAGAAACAGCGAGGAGGTAATAGTGGTTGACTAATTAACATGAGGAATACATGAAGAGGTAGATTTGTGAGTGCGCACACACCTTTAGGGCTGGTCAGGAGAAAAACATTAAAATAGACATTATCAGACTTAGTCACGAGCAAAATATATCCAAACGGGTCATCTGGCCAGACTAGAGGCTATTAACAGCTGCTGCGCTCACAACGGCGTAAACCCTGAATCACAAGATCACGTGACCGCTACTTGATCACGTGCTACAGTCACTTAGCTCACGGTGATCTTTTGTGGCGTCACAACAAAAGAGAATAATTTACTGGCAAGATTAATACGGTCCAAAATGTTCCGGACCAAATGCAGATTATGTGAAGGGAAGAAGAGAGGGATGGGGTGGGGGGAAGAGGGGAGTCTCCTCATACGCGGTCCTTTGTCACGTGACTGAGTTCCAGCTGAGGAAAGATAGAATGCCGACTACAGGGCAGGCCTGCTGCTGAACGTGCACTTCCTCCTTGAAAAAGAACTGCCGCTGGACCAGTCCAGATGTTGATGCCGCGTTCCCGGGATGAGGCAGAGACAGATTTTGACACCAGCAGCACGGAGTTACTCCAGCGTAGCCCCTCCACTTCCGCCACCCCGCTGATCATGCAGTCACTGCGCACATACAGAGATCGTCCGTCTCTGAAGCTCACTGCCTTCCGCAACTGCCTGAGGTTTAGTTCACGAGGTCGCCCAAAGGCTTTGCACATTTGTATAGGGAAATCTGAAACAGATGGGAACAGATGACATTCTTTCGCAACACCAACGTCTCGTGTGCAAATAACATCAGCGCTCGTGACATCACTATACAGGTCACAGTTAAAACAATGCCATTGTCACATCCCTGCAACACAGACTACATGACGGCCTCAATCAAACTGAGCTAAACATTTTAAAGAAACTGATGACTAACTGATACAGTCTTCATGTGAATAGTAGAATTATACTTTCAAAAACAAGGATTAAAATAACAGAAGTTAAACTTTACAGACTTTATACTTTTAAATAACAGAATCAAAATAGCAGTATATGGAACTATACAGAATATATATTTTAACAAGAAGGAACAGGCTGCCACGCTTTTAGTTAAATATCCGCTCATTAAATATAGCGTCTGTAGCTGGTGAACGGCGTAAAGCACAAAACAAAGTATATTTTGAGAGGGCAGAAACGAATTCATCCTTAATGGCAGAATTACCATGACGACGCCGACGGGGCATTTGACTGACGTCAGACTGTCGTCTGATAAACGTAAGACAAACATTGTGGTACAACGCCGCCTTGTGGTCTGTGGAAAGGCAAAGGCTAGGGGAGACAACTGACAGAAACTCATGCTGTTAACGCCGCAGCACAGAGCGAAGGTATTCGTGATGACGTCACCGCCCGTTCGCAAGCTCAGGCGTTCACGACCATGGGTACCCCCCAACCCCCCAGCTGGTGATCTCGGCTGTGGAGAGGGTTTGGCACCGCCAGGTCTTAACTGCCCAGGCTTTACTGTGATGACCACAGCAACTCAATTCAGACCGGCTCAGTCGTCACCTGGTTTCACAAGGACGGGACCTTCTGTTGCCCAGCAGGGCAGAGGCGTAAAGTGTGCTGCTGGCGGGCCACCCAAACCAGTCGGTGCCAGAAACATCACCAGTGGGACGTGGAGTGTTAGAGCGGTAAGAGAAGAAGGACAGCTTGAAATGTAAAGGTATACTGGATTTGGCCTTTGGATTACCTGTATTCTGTGACACCAAGACAAAGTCCTGTGCTTGCATGTGGGAAATAAAGTATTATTGTATTGTATTGTATTGTATTGTATTGTATTGTATTGTGACTAGTCCCGGGTTCTGCGAGGTACGCCGGATGAACCTCGGGGAAATGCCAGCAGATGACACACATCAACTCTACACTGTACTTGACATCTAGTTAGGGTTAGGGTTAGGGAAAAGACATCAAGTTAGGCCCATCATGACGTGCAAAATGACAGCCTCGTGTCAGGCGAGTGTCGGCAACACATTTGGCAGATGCCAGGGTAGCTGTCTGCAAAGACATCGGCAATGCAGGCACAAACACAGTGTTTCTCAGATGTCAATCATTCTAGAAATTTCTAAACTTGCTTTGGCTTCAGTGGGTCTGGCCTGCACTGTCCGCTTCTACCAAAGTAAGAGACTCTCACCTAAGGTGGCCCCTGTAGCTGTAGATATCTTATACATCACAAAGTGAGTTGTACTGTGTACTTCTACAAAAGCAAGAGATTCTTACCTCTCTTAGGTGGCCCCTGTAGCTGTACACATCGTCTACATCACAAAGTGTGTTGCCAAACATCAGGGGTTTAGACCGTTGAGCAATCACGTAGTCTCCTGCAGACATCAGGTACGACAGCACAGGTATTGCATTATCTTTGACACAGCACAACTGTCTTTCATACCGTAGAAAGTGTAACGGTAATTAAAGTATTCAATTGATGTTATTTCCTATTCTCTCTAAAACCATTACAAGTCTTAAAATTCTAGAAAATGCAATTTAAGTATGGTGTCTGAATGACCGAAACTTATTTGTGTTCAAACAGCTCAAACCTTCCATTTCATGCGCCTACAAAAATGACAGTGACATAGTCATGTGAACATATTTTCAATCCCCCCCCCCCTGCGTGTACAAGCAGCGCTTACATTATTATCCAGTTCACATTGGCCACAGCATGAGTCAGTGACTCCCCAAACTGCTCCTAAGTGTTTGTGTTACACGCTTTCGTGATGCAGACGACAGGTGTTGGTAAAAGAAAATGTACGCGCATGGGCACAGCGCTTCCGCCCGACTAGGCAAGCGCTACCCGTTTAACCCACCAGTTCCCTGCACCACGACCACACGTTCGTTGTCGTTCACCCGTCCTCGCAGCTTGTAGCCATCGAAGGACATCACCACCCGCTTGGGGATGCCGGCCTGCAAAATACATCATCGCACTGCGACTACAATCCTCTAAATACATCACGCAATGCGTGTGACGTTAATCCTCAAGTCATGGTACAGTGTGAGTTCAACCCTTTAAACACATTTATTAGTCGTGGTTAAATAAGTAGTAAATCGTCGTCGTCATTGTCGTCACTCATCAATCATCATCCATCCGATACACGAACTTGCTGAAGCCTCAGTGGGATACAGCCTACGGTTGCCAGCAGGGGTCCGACAGGGGTCCAAAAGGGGTCGGCAGAGGACAGCAGAAGGGCCGCTAACTCTCCGACGCCTGCCCTTCTCTGACCATTCTTTTCGCACCCGTAGCTGAATGGTTAAAGCGTTGGTTTTAGGAACTAAAAGTTAGGTGTTCGAATCTCGATTGTGACATTTCTTACTTTGTTCGGGGTGGGGGTGGGGGTAGGAGTGGGGTTTGGGATTGGGGTAGAGTGATTACTTTTGCTCGTCTGCTGGCCTCTGCCGCTCCCGTCAGCCCTAGGCTGTGGCCCTCTGAGGCTTCAGAAAAAATGTGTATCGGGTGCGGTTACAAATAAAACAAGCTAAGCAAACTAAACACGAATAAAACACATCTAAAAATGCACACATCCCAGGCATACTCAAACACACCCTGTATTCCATGGCAATGGGACTGATGGTTAGTAGACAGGGATACCAGAAAACAGTCAAAACAGTCAATAAGTATTGTCTGACTTAGGCCTTTAATTTGTAGTGTTGTACGTGTGACTTCAACTCTTTTAATTAAGTCCTGTCAGACATGGGACGGAAGACGGACACAATATTAGCTGGCGCTCTACGTAAAAAGCCCCGTGACACGATTTACGAATGAATGAATTGTGACAGCAGCTGTGTGGAGGGCATCACGCCTGAGATTCTGCCAGCGTTAACAGAAGACAAGAGCGCCGGTGGAATCTGGCAAGGTCTTGGAAATTACTGAGGCTGCGAAGCAGGAAGTTTTTAAATAGCTGTTATGTCTGTCGTACTTCATCAACTCTCCCTCCCCACATCTCCTTCCATTTCTCCTCCCCCTCCCCCAGCTCTTGTTTACACAGACACACGCAAGCAAGCACGCACGGACCCACGCGCGGACCGATGCACGCGTCGATCGGGTTGCGATAGGATCTAGGCACAGCCATGGAAAGCAAGCTGAGGCAGGCACGGATGTTTAACTAAGGGACAGGGGAGATGAAGAAGGGAGGGAAAGATTGATGACGTAATGTCAGTGCTGCCAGACAGGAAGGTGACGACATGACGCCACGTCTGTACGGTTACCGTGTAGGGTACAGCCACCTGTAGCGAACTTTCTACAGCGTTGGCAGCCACCCTGAATTTGTAGGCCAGGTGGAAAAGCACCACCCCTAGTTCCACGTCCAGAAGCACCTCTATAGACGGTCCCTTTCCATGCTTACAGTTGGTGACCAGAACCTGCCATGGATAAGAGATACTGTGGTTAAGGTTACAATGGCAGAGCTCACAAACGAGTTTTGAAAACTGTACCAACCTTCCAAATACTCACTCGAACGTAAACATTCGCCACTCACTCGGTCGATCTCCCTCTCCATCCTGCTTTCTGCTAACACCCCCACCCACCGAACTTTGAAAAAAAATTACTTAATGGTTTTTTTGTGGCAAGTCGATTCATGAAATACGACAATCAAAATAAACAATGTTTTTTCTTTCCCCACTTAACCTGAAATTTTAAAGTAAATGTCTTCCCTCCACAAAAAAGAACTTACGTACATATGCTCACAATAGTAATACGATGCTGACAGCATAATAGTAATACGACTCTGCAGCATATGGATCCGTATCAGTTTCATTAAAACTCTAGTTGTTTGTTTGTTTGTAATTCTTTATCAAGACAACTATGATTCTATTTCAACACCGCTGTAAGACATTTAAAAAATAAAGAAAATCCCTATAGAGCCATTGCCCCAAAACCAGTAGTCGTAACTCCTTGGTAATTCTTTCTTTGGTGGTCACTACTTCAGCGGTCAGAGGTTATGGGCTATCAGAAACATGCAAGAGTTTGCACAGTACTAACGTGCAGCTAAACAAGAATTATTTGCTTAATTGGTTCCTTTCTGCTAATTATAATTGTAGCTTTTCATGGACACTGAAACTTTGCTAGACGTTTGCTGAGCAAATGATTAGACACTGACACCTTTTTTGATCCCTCGGTTGTTCAATGATACCAGGAAATCCTCAATGTTGTCCCGATTAGGATATTTTAACGCAGCAAGAACTTTCTTGATTTCAAACACCAGAAGCTTGGGAAAGACGTCAGTGAAACAACAGCAAGGGAAGTGCTCGGGTGTTAAAAATGCTCTTCAGTCTTGTTTATAAAGGGAGGCAGTTACAACAATATTTATGTACAGAATCGCCTCCCTTTCAGTTACCTTTAGGAGGTCGGTACGGGGTGTGGCTCAGTCCTCGCTATCAGTTTCTGGTAAACGTTCGTTTGGTCGGGGTGCGATACACGGACACTCCTTGCTGTAACCATTACTACAACAGCTACAACGCTCAGTCTCTCTAATGTTTCATTGATTCGGCAACTGGGAAACTTCCAAGATGGTCGTTTTAAAAGCGTGGCTTAAATGTGTGCCTAAAGGTTTACTGCCAAGCAGCTCAACGTCACTCTTAACTCGAATCATATAATGCTGAAGGAAATTCGCCCAACCTGCCCCCCTGCACCAAAACCTGCTCATTAAGTATTTTGTCGTCGTGGATACACGTACCAGTCATTCTCTTAAACACACACGCATGTGCATGTCCACACATACACGTGAAGGTACACGTACACACATTCGCAAACAAGCGCGCGCCTACTCACACACGCACTCACACTTTCTAACACACAATCTCACCTGCCTGAGTCTAGAATTGCCTTCCTCTACAACAAAGTCGAGCGTGACCCCCGTGTCAAATCTGGCGTTGGCGTAGGTCGGGATGGAGAGCGAGGCGTAGCCATTAAAGTAGGCGGAGCCGTTGTCGCCCGCCACAACGCCGCGGAGGTCGGTATGGTGAGAGGCCTGCACACCCTCCCCCAGCACTGTTCCCTGAGCTGAAATACCTTCTATGTGGATTTCTCTTGCACAAGCAGCCGCTGTTAATAATAATAATAATAATAATAATAATAATAATAACAACAACAACAATAATACATTAAATTGTTCATGAACAGCATAACTTAGCAGATCTAAGATCGTCTTATTCACCTTCCTTCATCTCCTCGTCATTGTTACCTCATCGTCGTCATCATCATCATCATCATCATCATCATCATCATCATCATCATCATCATCATCATCATCATCATCATCAGAAGAAGAAGAAGAAGAAGAAGAAGAAGAGGAAGAAGAAGAAAAAGAAGAAGAAGAAGAAGAAGAAGAAGAAGAGTTCCGACATCGTCAGTTGTTTATTCTAATTTTAGGGTCTGCAACATTGGTTCTCTACTGGTTCTCTACTGGTTCTCTACTGGCTCTCTACTGGCTCTCTTTGACTCTCTATTGGTTCATGTTATGCTCTTTCCATGTCACGTTGCTGACAATCCCCTCTGGCTGCCGTCTGGCCTTGTATTTATTAATCTGTTTACTCTTGACTAAGACCTGTGTTCCCGGATAAACAGGGCATGGCCTTGCGGTGAGAGAACATCTGA
>SMGT01004166.1:637712-654603 GCA_004794575.1 Lanistes nyassanus
ACTTCATCCCACTTTGCAGTCTGAGTGATAAACCATTTCGGATGGTTTGTGTAAATGAACTTCCTACATTCAAACCTAGATCACAGGAGGCTGGATTAGCAGCTAAGGCCAGATCTCAATCTTTACCACCAGAAGCCTTAAATACAGTGGCTCCTGTTTAAAGGAAAAGCAAAGGCCTGGTAACAGTAGTACTTTGTTCCTATAATTTTAACGCTAAATCGGCTGTGTTTTAATTACATTAGCCATCTGACCAATTTCAAAAGGAAACACTAATTCTCCGTCGTTAGAAGTTACTACGCTGCAGTAGTGACATCGCTCACGCGCTCACACTGACGGTAGGCCTATAAAACAGATGAAGTGTCTGCAGTGTGTTCCATCAACTCACTTGTCTACCTGTTTGAGTTTTGAGTTGTTTTCCTCGTGTTTGACACCACAAAAGAGCCGATGCCTCCCATCCCCTTCGCTTTAGTCCTTGAAATATCTAAATGACGTGTTGAAGCTCTCAAGCCAGCTCTAGCGTTCTCCCTGTACAAGATCTCGCAAATCCTTGGGATTTCGTCAGATTTGGATACGCCTGTGCAAACAGCCTTGAAAACTGAATTACTGAACCGAATTGTTCATGTTTCGTCATACAGCTATCAGTCATACCCAAAGACACAGGAAGTGCATTTGTTCCCAAGTAACTCAGGACATGTTTATATCCCTTTGTGTTCCTGACATTGCTTTTCATTTAAGGCCACGGGGATAGGGGGACTAATTGCAAACACGCATTAAATTAGTCATTTATGTCACACACACAACGTGGCATTCAAGCTCAGAAGCGAGCAAAAAATAAAAAAAGGCCCTGAAAGAGATCTTTATCTCTAATGTTCTAGCGTACTCATGCGCATGTCTGCTGTATTTTAACAAACCTCATTTTAAAAAAATTACCCGCAGGCCTGTGACAAAGTGAGTTCAAGCAGGGTTAAGACTCGGAGTCGTACATCGAGAAAGGAGAAAACAATTAAGGGACAAAAGTACAGAAAAAGAACCAGACAAAATATAACCGGAAGGTAGGAGAGACGGACAAGAAGGGTGGGGAAGAAAACAATAAGGATTGAGAACCGAGGGGCATTGTTAGCAAATGTCTCTTTGCTTTAGACTTTACCCTACCCTCCATCATCGCACCCACTGCTACCTTTTTCATGGCACGTGCTTTGTTTTGCCCCACGTGCAGCGGTCTTTACACACGCATGCTTCAGTCTGACCACGTCTTGCATTGTCTTCTAGCAAGAACTACTCCCGCACATGAGCGAACACAAACGTTCTATGGCCACGATTCCGAATTCCACACCGACATAAAGAGAAGGGAAAAGGAGCTTTAGTTGGGACTACACTGTACTTTCTTTATATGTTGATCCAACTGCACCATCACTCCCGACAGAAAGCTTAAAAAAACAAAGAAAAAGAAAAGTCTGTGGGGGGGGGGGACAACGACGACGACGAAAATAGCGATGATCACACGATCAAAGATGACAAGAAGATGACGCAGAAGACGCTTGTCTTTAGTCTGCACCGTAGCAGTGGTTACAAAATCTGATCTTGTGGTAGTGGTAGTGGTAGTGAGAGGAAAGAGCAGGAGGGGACTTTGATAACGAAGACGAAAGACGTTGATGAAGAAGAAGATGATGATAAGGAAGATGACGATTGAGAAGACAGAAGAAAAAGAAGATGCGAAACACGAAAGACGAAGATGAAAACGAGAAAGAAGTAATGGTTACTGTAACTGATAAAGTCGCAGCACTCACTTTCTTGACGGTTCTCCGACTTCATGACGGCCCCACCCCCCGACAGCAGGAGGGCGGGCGTCGAGGAGGGTAGGAGGGACAAGGCGGAAACGTTGACCGTGTCCCTGGGGGGAGGCGTTTGCAGCAGCTGCCGTCCGCGCTGAGAGGCAGCGTCCACGGGTCGAGGCGGCACACACCCGCAATCGTCGGAGCTGAAGACGTTGTTGTCCTGGCAGTGGAACATGGCACACTGGTTGTCCGCCAGGCAGAACCACAGAGCCTGCTCCTTGCCTGCCACGGCCCGGTACGCGCAACCTGCTAGCAACACGTGCGAAGCTTACAGTTCCGGAGCTGGAGTGCATCAACGTAAGGTGCACGTAACATACACTGGGAGAACGGGGCTTACGAACGTCTTAAGACATAAGATACATACAAATCTTCATGAACTCAACCAAGGGCTAGAATGCGTCACGCTTTCAAGTTTCCCGCCATGCAACCACCAAAACTTTCGGCTCGGTCAGGAGCAGACAACTGTCACAAGAACAATTGTCTACAAACACCTTTCTGCAACTCACTGTGCAACAGATTCAGAGCGCCCTGAGTCAGATTATGACCTTGCGAAAAATCGGTTGCTAAAAGACTATACCCGAATTTGCATCCCTTGTATATTGCCCACTACAGCTGCACACACTGCAGATGAACTCTCCTATGCAGGAGGGGGCGTTACTATAGTAGGCGCTACAAGGGTGGACACAGAAGGAAATTTAATTATTTGCTTTGGTGACTGGCGCTTTAGGAAATCTCTCCTAGTGCCTCAGCTTACGGTAAGGGCCTGAGATTAAGTGGTTGTAAGGTACACGAAACTCAGCAGAATATCAGCCAAGTAACACGAAAAGAAAAAAAAACTCAACCCACTTCATTAGTTTCTGCAATTCGTTCTAGAAAAATATGTGTCTGTCAAACGAAAAACAGGAAAACCAGAGCTGTTTACATGATATTGAGTTGCCAGACGTGTTGCCTGCTGCTCATGTCATCGAGCCTTTACAGAACTAACAACACCCCGGAATAAAGTCTTGCAATTCGTGTCTGTTATATGATCGGCAATACAGCTACACATATTTAAACTATTTCTGGGGTTTCTGAAGAACTGGAATACAGTAACACAATCTAACACTGGATACCTGAAATGTTTTCCATCAGCTGCTGTAATAATTCTTACAAAAGACAATCAGAGATTGGCCCTCGATTGTCTCTAGATAAGCTACAAATCTACCGATTTCGACATTTAATCTTGACATGCGCGTGTTTCCTCTGTGGGAAATGCACATTTTGGGGCGTGTGAACGCAAACTTAACGTTAATGCTGCATGACACTAAAGTACAGCTGTCACGCTGATCATGCACAGTTGATGTCTTCCACAACACGCACACTCCCACTCCACCCACCCACAAGACCAAACACGTAGAGCCTCGCCCCATCGCTGTACTCACCCACCACCCCAACAACCTTCCTGTACGCAGGATCCTCCTTTCTAAATGGCACCTACTATCCAAATCTGAACCACATCTCTTCAGTCCCCCCCCCCTCTCCTGGCATCCCGACGGAACAAGAACCTACGTGACCTTCTAGTTCATTCCAAACCCAGTACATGCACCCTCTCCTCTCTACCCCTGACACCACCCCATGCAATGTGGCCCGCTGTCACACATGCCCATGCCTCAACACCACCACACAGCTCCACACGCCAAAAACCACCTTTAACATCAAGCGTCGTTTCACCTGCACCAACAAAAACATCATCTATGGCATCTCGTGCACCATCTGCCCTGTAACAATTCTCTTCCACCAGTCACAGTCCGAGTCACGTGCACAAAACAAGACGTATGTACCACTTTACTCAGTCTCATTCAGTTGAACTGACGCTCAACTAGGTGGTGTGTGCGTCCCAAACTTTATTTGTTGAACATAAACCGTTGCAGGTGGTGGCCGGCTTCTCATGCAACCTGTTCCATAGTCTAGTGGCTATTATAGGACCTCTTCTCTCTCACTACTGTCTACCTTATTAGTGACACAGACTGAAGCCTGCTCTTCTCTATTCTCTAACTTTTCCTGGCCGCTAAAGGCAGTGGCTTCTTCCAGAGTATAGCTCCTTCGTACAGCTGCAGCGGAGGCGCATATAGAAGATAGCCCTGTGGCCCATCCTCCTTTGTGCCCCTCCCGTCTTCTGCCTGCTAACTCCTGCCTTGGGCCTTCATGGTCAAAACTTTCTAAGTCCTATGGCCAAGCAAGCATAGCCCTATGGGATGGGCGTAAGCCCGAGCACGCTTCTTCCGTCTGTATCCTTCTCCCTCTTGGTCTAATCTCCGTCTGAATCTCGATCCTCGCTTCTCCCCCTGTTCTTATTTCCCCCTACTCCAACGCCCTCTACATCACATGGTCTATTCTTGTAAACAGCATCACGAGTTTCCAAGGCCAGCGACCGGACATTACTAATACATTCATGATCAGTTGTCGCACTGCTGTCGTCTGCTGTCCTTGACTCTTGGACCTGGGAGGTGGGTTAACTACCCCCTTCTCCAGCACATATTGTTCTCTGGGAGAGCACGAAATTTACTTCCCTGAACTAAATGACCCTCTAGTTTAAACTGCGTGAACAATGCTATTTTTACACGCCAGGTCTCAATTTCGTTACAGCCCCACTCTGCTCTACGTCGGTGAGACTGAGCGGACTCTCGATGACCACTTCAAGGAACATCTCGCTGACACAAGACAGAAGTGAAACACCCCAGTTGCAAGACACTTTAACATTCCACCACACCCTGGACAACTTGAAAGTCTGTGCTTTGTGGCAAAACTCCGGAGACTCTATAGACCGCAAGAACATGGAGTCCCATTTCATTTCCCTCTTCGGCTCTATGGCCCCCACATGACTTAAAACATTAACCTCCTTCCACCCATTTTCCTCTCCCCTTCCCCACTCTCCTGTCTCCCCTTTAACCACCCCCACACCTCCTTTCCCTGACCCTCTCCCCCTCCCTTTCACTAGTCCCGAAAGTACACACCTTTCTATTGGCTGTAGTTCTCCTCGCCACTGACTGGCACGCTCTGCTTCCTAAGTTTTGTCTCTCTCTCCCACATTCTCTTCCTGAACATCGACTGTGCATGATCAGCGTCCTTGTCAGCTAAGTTATCGTTATCTGTTGTTTGTTATCTGTCTGTTCGTACCGTCCCGAAGAAGGGGTTATGCCCGAAAACGTTGACTGATTTTCTGTCTAGCTCTCGCTCGAAAACTTAATCACAGATTTCGTTCCCGACAACTTGACTAATTCTTTAAAACGGTTTACGTCCGCCGTGGGTCGCATCGTGTGCGACCAGCTTTACAGCATCCGACATGGCCCTACAACAGTCGTACACTCTTTGTCCGTGTCGTTATTCTTTTAGTCACTAAAAAAAAAAAGAGCTTGTAACAACTATATCCTGGCTTGTTACCGAGAGAGTGAAGCAGTCGCTCTACATCTATAGAAAAGTCACGGGCAATACGTTCGCTTACGCATAGAGGAAAAGCAAATTCTTGCGCAGTGAGACACTAGCGGCAGGTAGGCTCTTTTCCAGTTGTCTCTTGCATCACAAAAATGTACTTCCTCCCCGGCCATGCTCTGTTTGCGGTGAAAGATCTCCTTTTCCCTGACAGACCAGAGTGCTTCATGTCATCGCATCAGTTACTGACAACCTCAGGTCTCATAAATAGTTCTCTTCTAACGCGAGTTCAACTTAAAGTGGTGACATTCCCCCCCCCCCCCCACGAGATTTCTCAGCGTTGCCGTTAACAGCTGGAATAGAAGCCGAATATAAGACAAACTGGCAGAAAATAAAGCAAAGGCATCTCTCATCCCCACCCCCACCCCTAATAAAAAATCCTGCGCTGGTTGTGAGTTTTCTGAACCTCCTCCCCCCCCCCGTCTTTTCTTTTTGCTATTTCTTTATTTCCTTCTTTTCTTTCGTCCTTCTTTCCCTCCCTTCGTGTTTCCGTTCATTTTATATTCACCGACATAAATGTCTGGAATTAAAAACAACCTCGGACATGGCGAACGATGAATACGACTTTGATCGCGAGTTCGTCATACCCCAATGAACGTACCTGCAGACGTCTGCAGGCATCAAATGACGTGTTTACATACCTTTGTAGGAGAGTTCCTGGGCCATGAGAAAGGGCCAGCCGCATACTGACGTCACACAGGCCAGCACGACAGCAACGGACGCTGGCCACAGCATCCTGTGTGCCCACGACTCATCTAAACAAAAATGAATGCCTCATGACAACCACATCTGTAACCGAAAATTGCACTACAGACAGAAAATAGTTTATTTAGCATGCAAGATGAAGTGTGGATGAAAACACACTACTCATGAAAAGGATAAAGTCACAAGCACGGTGGAAAATATTCACATAAATACACGAATAACAGAATATCCCAGTGCAGCTTCCTTTATCAGAAATGTAAGGACGGGCGAGCGAATGCAGTAAAAATGAAGTCTAAGACAAAAATAACAAAGAAAACGGAAAGAATAGTTCTCGAGTGGTCACTGAATGGCAGAAGGCCAAGAACTAAAAGGAGACACGCTACCTGCCTTGGAAAAAGCAGTTAAATGATCACTCCATCCTTGTCAGCTTCAACCTTACTTCTCATACCGAACCCGGAACCTACCAAAGACAGCCCCGTGTTGATTGTGTGCATGTTGTACAGATGTGCGCGCGCTGCCTCACTTGGCGCAGACGTCACGATTTTGACGTGTTGAGATAGGCCACGCAGTCATTATGTATGCATCATGTTTACCCTCCACTGGTGTCGCGAACATGGCATCATACATTATGTGTATTAGGCTCATAAATCTGCATTACATCTTTTTTTAGCATCGCAGGTGTCTGATAAGGACAACAGTTATGCTGACCTCACACGATCCGACAAAGCTGAATTAAAACCGTAGTTAGTAACAGTCCATCAACACCGTTTCACAGCAAAAAATCGTTGCTGAAGACAGTAAGTTGTACCTTTCTTTTCCGTTCGACTGACATTAATACCCTGATTACAATTTTATGGGATCACTTGAAATAGTACAATAAAAATAATAATGGTTTGATCCAAGAAAGATATAGCAAGGGAATATCATCCTCAAAGACTATTAACAAAGTGATAACAATGACGATGTAGATGGCGCTATATGTGACTACGAAAATAAGCTAATACTTGCATACAAGGAAGTACTAAAGTACAGGAGAACTGAAATATTCTGGTTTGAAAACTTTCCGTAACTGACACAATTATAGGGATCTCAATTTCAGGCTGTTATGGGCAAGGCAGCTTAAGCTGCTAACCTATCCATATGGTTCTTACATACATGGTAAACCTTAAGCGGGGAGGGGAAGCTGTGGTACAATAATAAGATATGTTTATTACGCAAAGCGGTGTCTCGGGCACACTAAAAGAAAACGACATAGGTCTTCAACACGGTGGAAGTGACATTGTTTCCTCACGGGGTCAGACTTCCGTTTGTTAAAGCTGACAGTTAAATTAAGGGGCAAGGGAAACGGCTGCATCTCAAGAGACACAGGGCACGTCTATGCTTAAGCTGGTGAGGCGTGCTGCGTTAGAGGCTCTGGGTAACTCTCGGTGGTACCGTGGTAGTCACAGTTATCAGGGAAAGCAAACAGTGAGTCGCGCCATTTCTGTCGATAACAGTCGATCAATATTTATTTAAAAATCACGATACACAGAGCGATTGCCATCTGTACGTATTGCTTGTGGATACCCGAACCCACGACTGCATAACAAATTTCGAACTTGAGTAGCCAGTATGGATCTGACAGCTCAATCGTACATGAGTACCATACCGTAACACTGTTTAGGAAATCTGCTAACATAGGGCTAGTAATCTGCACCAATATCTATTAACATGTACATATGTATTTAAAGAGGAAATCTACTACATGTCATTCTGAACATCCCAACATTAAAAACCAATTTATTAACCTTTATATTTACTTTCTCCACTTCATCGAGAACATTCACTCCCTAGATTTGTGAACCATAGAGAAGGATAGGTTTATTATTTACTTTTGTGTCTAAAGTCTTCAAAAGGATTTCCGATGGTAAAATTTTCGAGCCTGAAATACATCTAGCTTTCTAATTTGGGGTTTGGCATCAACGCTTTACTGGATACAATGTTCTTATTCATCATGTTCGTTTTCTGTTCTGTTGAGCATGACATTTTCAACACATCCCCGGTAGACGGCTGTTGTGAAGCCAGCTCTTCCCCGCTTACAGCGACCGGTACTTGAGGTTGGGAAAACAACGTTGTTACTTTGGTGGGCCGCGGTTGGGTTCAATACCGCCGCAACAAAGAATAAAATTGAACAGAAACTCAAGAAGCACAGCAGTGGGCGCACCTACAGTCACTATGTCAGTACGAAGAGTGGTCTTGATGAACGTTGCGGCAGGAACGCCAGAAATGTCCAGTGAAATGAGCCGCAGCTTGCACGAAAGTCCAAAACTATGACACGGGCGTGATGACCTCTTAGGAAACCGTCAAACATATTTAATCACAAAGTCGAGTTTTAAACGAACAAAACTTATTTTAAGCGGAAAATACTAAGCGGACGGACATTGCTGCACTCTAAATAATTTTAAAACTAATTACATATAAAAAGTGTTAAAGTAAATGTTAAATATGTGCTGCATGTGTAAATGGTATGTAAAATGTGTGCTACATGTGCCCTAAACATGCCCCTACTTGACTAAACACTTGCTGCAGGCACAGATTTGGAACATTATCAGAACACCATTTATAGGGGCCTACATTTTCCGGCAATTTCAACATTTTCGAGAACATATAGACAAGAACATTTTGTACACTAAAGCGTTCTAGATCCATGTAAAATTCGTTTTTTTTTCAGTAACCAGATAAGTGTTATAACTTGAACACTTCTTGTTTTCAGCGTGGCTCTGCTGTTTTCTGTTTATAGCAAATGTATTCAAATATGTGTTATTATTAAATGTCCACACTGTCAAGTACAAACAAGGCACTCCATTCAGACAATGCTCAGCATTTTTGGAGGTGCTGCACCTGGCTTCTGGCCAGGCATCTCGTTTAGCCATACATAAGTATACGACACGCACACATGCACACTACAGAAATAGCCCTAACGCTTATAAATTTCATCGCCTGCTTTCAACAAAACGCAAACGACTACTTACAAAACTCATGTTTTCTTAAACTACTACTCAACCATATTAATTCGTGGAAACGGACAACCTGCGCTGTGCCGGCTACAGATTGATACTAATATTGTTTCTATTCGCTATGTTGCTAGCTTTAGGAACCCCTTAAGATAGGTTCTTAATTCGTTTATCCTAGCGAACCGCTGCTCACTTTTTGTTTCTTTGATGTACTTAATCTTGCGTCTTGCTTTCATACGCCATTGAGGGCGAAGGAAGAATAAAATGAAATCAAAGTAGCAAACAAACAAAAAAAAAGGCAGGAAGAGAGGCGGGAGGCCGCGTAGGCGGACGGACAGACAAGGACAAAGGGCAAAGGTCATAGGAAGGAGCAATGCCAGCAGGAAGTACGACTTTTTCAGGCAGAAGAATGAGCTGCTATAGGTATATGCGGCGCACGAAAATTGTGTCCCAGCAAAATAACCTTCCATCCTTCTTGTGTCGTGACGATATGGATGACAGTGACTGAACTGACGGACTAGACCCCCGCAGCTGATAGTGACACCAACGCCACCTGACACGAGACACAGGCCTGCACTGTCACTTGCGCCTGTGCCTATCAAGATGACAATTTCGGAAGTTTAGCCTGATTAAGATGTGGGCACAGAGTGCTTTGACTGTCATTGTGCTTGAAGCAAAACACCATCAGCTGATACTGAAAACTAGCACTACCCTAGCTAATCATGATCATCAGTGAACAGTATAACTTTTGAGGACCACGTTTACTAGTCGGAATGTCTTGCATAATTCTAGCCAATCATACTGCGTGTTATATGAGTCTTTTGACTCGTTTTGCCTTATTTCGTGCGGGACTGATTTGATTATAAAGTGCGTTCGTTTGACGCCTTTGACCTCTGGTAATTACAACTGTGGCTGGGGCTCACCTGACCTGGATAAGCCCAACACGTGCTTCGGCTAGTCAGCCAAGAGAAATCTGAAAGGCGGAAGAGAAATCTGTCAGGTCTTACCTGTCTCTGTAAAGGTGCCCATACTACCATCCTAAATCTTCACTATCGACTCCATCGGTGCACGACAAGATGAAACCATCATCTGGATTCATTATATAAGTTTTCGAACTCTTCGCCTCCTTTTTAGAGAGAAGCAAAACTGTGCAAAATCGAGATCATGGGGGTGGGGGGAGATTAATACGCACAACGCGCGTACATTTTCTCTTTGCGTAGACAACGAGTAGGTGAATAGACAATATCCGTAAAAAAAAAAACCACTCACACACACACACACAATCAAAAACAAAAACAAAAACCCGGGAAAGTCTCACGTGGCGACATTGTGGTTTGTTGACATTTTATTTCCAAGGGAAAGAAGTTTTTACAGCAATCGACATGGTGTCGATAGAACTTGTGGAGTTATTTACATCAGCACAGATAGACGTATCCATCCATAATCGCAATGGGTTATTAAGGAACAGGCTGATCAGAAAAGATGTTAAGAAACAGAAATAGTCTCCCTTTCTTTAAGGGCTTCCTACACTTGCAATGCTCTCAACGTTGAGCGAAAACATTTTCCGAGCATTCTCCGTACACGGGCGCATGACACCTGCAATATTTTACCCGGCAGGTCGTCACATGATCATCACGTGTTCGCTCTAGGGGCTGACAATAGTAACACTATGGATGATCACGAACAATTTATTCTGACCGCTGCAGCTTCTGCGACTGCATTTATTTTCGCCCAGCAGTCTGAGAAAACAAAACGGAAAAGACGAATGTGGGTTCCACAGTGCATTGCTCGTCGAAACCAGTTGGGAGCGTACGCGTATGTGTCTTCTACAAGAATATCACCACACGACTCCACCGAAAGCAGACGCTTCTTGCGAATGTCGCACGACAGTTTCGTGACTCAGCCGTCTCGCAATCGACGGGTGAACTTCCCGTACTAAATCTCTGTTTGAATAGTGAGGGGATGTGTTTTCGTATATGCTGGGATGGTGCTGCAAGAGATCAATTAACTGGAAAATCGTTTTTTCTGACCAGATGACTATCAATCGAAGGCCTAACATGATCACGACCAGCGCTAGACCACACTGCACTAAATAGCAGGATTGTTTCTGATTGGCTGACACGCTTGCAACATTTTGAGCCCCTGCTGGAAAATAGCGCGGCGTGTGATCCCCTAAAATGTTGAGAGGCCTCCCTGAAACATTTTCGCTCAACGTTGCAACTTCCATATATGGTAAATATTGCAGAGAACATTGCTAGTGTAGGAAGCCCTTTAAATGTAGCCAATGGTACCTCGAGAAACTCTCACGTGACGCAGTGGAACTGCCTCGGAAACCGTAAACAGGGGTAAACATTTATCGCTAGGTGTACTCGAGATCAGTTCGAGGAGGTCAAGATTTTCCTGCAATGAATTCGGTCTCAAGGAATCGTCTGTAGGTTACACATCTTGTCCGAACATCTTGGAGTGTATCAATCAGAGAAACGCTGACAATGGTAAATCCAGCTTTCAACGTAGTTCGCCCTAGCACGATGTAAATTCGTTACTAATCCTTGAAAACCAAAGCTGAGCATGTGGAGCATGTAGAGCATGTGGAGCATGTAGAGCATGTCGAGCATGTGGAGCATGTAGAGCATGTCGAGCATGTAGAGCATGTGGAGCATGTCGAGCATGTGGAGCATGTAGAGCATGTCGAGCATGTCGAGCATGTAGAGCATGTCGAGCATGTCGAGCATGTAGAGCATGTCGAGCATGTCGAGCATGTCGAGCATGTGGAGCATGTAGAGCATGTCGAGCATGTCGAGCATGTGGAGCATGTAGAGCATGTCGAGCATGTCGAGCATGTAGAGCATGTCGAGCATGTAGAGCATGTCGAGCATGTGGAGCATGTAGAGCATGTCGAGCATGTAGAGCATGTAGAGCATGTAGAGCATGTGGAGCATGTAGAGCATGTGGAGCATGTGGAGCATGTGCAACTTTTAGCTGTAATATTTACTCATCGAAGGAAGCCTACGGTGCAGATTACGCCTTTGTAAGAGGCGGCGGGTAGCACAGTGGTAGCGCGTGCTTGTCACCGATAAAGGGGTCGTGGGTTCGGGTCCTAAAACATACACACGTACTTTGTGTGTATGTGGCACTTTTTGCAGGGCTGCCCGTCGGGGGTTCTCTAAAGGTGTTCTGGTTCCCCTTTCCCCAACCTTCCTCTTCCGTCAACACTCTTCATCAACCTCTCTGTTCCCCCCCCCCCCCTTGCTGACAACGTTAAATAGTAGTAGTAGCTTATTACAACAGGTAACGTAGATCACGTGACCGTTTTCGCGTCCAGCGATTGGCTACAATCACTATTAAGCGAAACTTAATATCATGCGACATAAACTGTAAACTAGTGTAAAAAGTGTTCTGATCTGTCTGTTCTCGAAAGCGTTCAAATGACCGGAAAATGTATAAATGGTGTTCTGATAATATTCCAGGTGTGTGCCCGCAGCAAACACCTCTCTCTCTCTCTCTCATGATCCTAAATGCTTGCGTTTGTTGCGTACATGCAACAGGGGCATGCTAAGAACACAGAACACGTATTACATACTATTTACACACGCAGGACATATTTGCACCCGATTTAACAGTTTTTACATGTAGTTAGTGTTAAAATATTTAGAGTGAGCTATGCCATGTGACAACAGACATCGCAAGGTTGGTTGGTTGGTTGGTTGGTTGGTTGGTTGGTTGGTTGGTTGGTTGGTTGGTTAACGTCGCAGACTAGGTGCATATCAAGACGGTAGATATCGCAAAGTGTGTTGTGAAAAATGTCACGATGTGTGTGCTAGCGTGTCTAAATTCAGACAATATACAGAGATGTACCACACCATGAGATGTGACAAGTGTTAACGGAGATTGAAAAGATGTGTCGTGCAATGTATCGCGCTCTGTACAGCGATGTTTCTTAATTCAGATAATATAGAGAGATATAATATACAATGAGTTTGTCAGATAATATAGAGACATATAATATACAATGAGTTTGTCAGATAATATAGAGAGATATAATATACAATGAGTTTGTCAGATAATATAGAGAGATATAATATACAATGAGTTTGCAATAGCACAGTGAAGTGTCTATGACATATGTCTATAACGAAGTGTGTCTAGATTTAAAGAGGTTTATTTAGTAAGATTTGTCGTGAGGTGGATTAGTAACGTGAGAGATTTCGAGAAAACCGCCATAAGGTGTGTACAGAGGTTGTCGTAAGACATCGGAGAGAGAGAGAGAGAGGACAGAGAGACACCTATATATATATATACGAGCCTTAATAGCATGTGTTCGCGCTGTTGACCCCCGTGCCCTTGCATTGCCTACTGACGGAGAGGAAGCTTGAAGAGAGGCGACAGTATACACACGTGTGTTGGATGACATTCGGCTCGCAAATGGATTCCACTGTCACGATTAAAGGAGCGCGAAAGAAAGCGTTCATTCTTTCTCGCTGATACCTGGAGCAGAGAGTAGCGGGATGGGGGAGGGGGGCGGGAGTTCCCTTGCTGCGCACCCTGTTCTCATACAGCCAATGGTCACAGCAAAAAATACGCCAAGCTAACACGATTCGACGATTTTTTAACATTTTGATGTTTGCGACATTCATCTGCGAAGATTTGTGTAACATGTCTTCAGAAGTCCCATGACTCTCGTCTTTTGCATTTTGGCGGGGGTGGGGTGGGGTAGGGGTCAGGCAGAATGCTAAATAAAAGGACTGACACAACTAATTGCCTTGTCGGCAATCAAGCGGAGTAACTCAAAGACAGGATGAAGCTAGCAGAATGGCGCAAACTTTGCAGCTCAGTGCAAACATGCACATGCAGATCCGTTTCTTGCACGTACTTGTTGTATCATCACATACTGTTTCAAACAAGTCTTCAGATAACCACTTGTGGCCTCTTAGTTCATGTTTATGCCTCAAAAAATGTGTTCCTCAAAGGGATGTATACATGTATCCGTTTGCAGAAATTGTCTAGACACGTCTAACAAGACAAATTTTCGAGTAGTTTGCATTCATAGCATATTTAGTAGAATGGGGTTGCCACAGACCCCGTCTTCGAACAGAATACTTACAAATTACAAGGACATCAAGAACTTGGATTTTATCGAGAGTTGTTTAACGAGAGAGGCAGATAGTCTTCAAGTGACGAAACAACGAAAGCCCAGCCAAACAAGCCCAGAAAGAGCTAAAATTTTTAGGCAGGCCGAAAAAAAGTACTTGAGAGTGGACACGTGATCGTTCAGTGATTTTCAGATTAATATTTGAAAAAGTCTTAGCCATGCAACAAGTACTTTGATGCATTTTCTAAGGCAGTGAAAGCCAAACTATATGCCATCAGTACTTTTTTGGGCCCCAATTCATCTTGTCATCTTCCCGTCTTTAGTTTTTTCCCCTTTTTTAAAACTGTGGAGTGAATGACTTTCTGCTCCGTCATAAAATCCCGTGTACCAGCGCCTTCCTGTTAACCCAGCAACAATACGCCCCCCCCCCCAGGAACTTCCATCCACCCTCCCCTTACTTAAAAAAATATAATGTCCTCTGCCTATATTGTTTTTTCTGTTACCCTTTGCTGTTTTCTTTCATTTATCTTTCTCAGGTGAAACTTACATACCAATTTTCTATTTATGAACTTTTAGAATTTGGACGCTCTTTGACCGGGAAGTGTTAGAGGTGATAACACGAACTACAAGTTCTCGACGAAGATAGAAGAGCTCTACTTGTTACAGACTTTTATTCTAGTCACGCCTGAGGACAGCGATTCTGCCTACAGATTCACGCGTTCATCCGTCCGTCCATTAATTCAGCTATTTATCCTCTGTGTACGCGTGTGCGTATGTCTACAGTTCAAGAATTATATCAATTTGAAACAAATCTCTTTCGCCCTCGCTCCCTGGCACCAATTGCCTGGCCTGCTTACGCGACTTTGTTTCCCAGCCTGCATGGGTCGTAGGCAAACCTTGGGCCCCACTTAAATCATAGGGTGCATCCCATCTGAAGCGAAAGCCAACAATTTAAAGATGCCAGAATAAAATATTAATCCGGTATTTGGCTATGCCATACATTACTTCTGTGGACAGCTGTACACACATCGCTTATTTTTAAACTCTTTATTCTATTTTCCTTCCATTTAAAAGCAAAAGCATAGATGATAACGGGTGCAAATTTAAAGTCATTCTGATTTGGGTAAATACTGATTTTTCAAACGGTGTTAAATATGGGCCTACTTTTTTGCTACTTGTTCAAAATAGTTGTAAACAAAACAAATCCATGGCTATGCCTCCGAGTTTAGCTTTGACAGCGCCTTGTTTATAGATGACTATATAAAGGCTCAGGGGAAGCCTCGGGTGCATATCGAGATATCGAGAGCATGTCTGGCCAAGAATAAGAGGTCTGTTATCTTGCGCCTCTTGAAATTTGCGTAAATGATCATGATGCATTGTATGAATAAGGTATGCATTTTTACTACCTGTATGTATGGCTCAGGGTGAAAATCCTTGATATGACATATTACTGCAATGTAAGGGACAGAAAGGCATAGGAGTTGATAATGTTAATAATAATAAAAGGATTCTTCTAGAGCGCTATTCCCCCGAAGCGTTCAATGCGCTTTACAAAAACAACGAAGACAGCCACAGTATCACACAGTATATCCAGACACCACCCGAAACCACATAGAACACACCAAGAAAGCAACCATCAGCCACACTTGCACGCTCGCAATCTGTCTCTCTTTCTCTCACTCTTAATATTTCTCTGTCACACACACTCTCTCTCTCTCCCCCTAGAGCAGCAGTATATAATATCTTATATAATCTTAATATTGAGAAAATAGCTACTAGCTTTTGTGGAAGAAAACCTTTTCTAATGTATTTTTTTGTCGGATCCAGAAACAAGTCAGAAGAACAAAAAAAAGGGAGTCTCTGAGCTTTCCTGTTGAAGGCCTAGCATGCAGGTCTCAGAATTTTATAGTTTTTTTCTGGAATTCGCCCTGTGTGTGTGTGTGTGTGTGCATGTAGGAAAGAGTAAGAGAGATATAATATGTGCATAATTTCCTTCCGTCTTCTGCATTTCTTGCACACAAATTCACATCTGACTTTTGCATTTTCTTTTTTTTTAAATTAGTGACAGTTCATCAGAAGATGAACGTGTCACGCCCCATTTTGTGACACCTAAGGCAAAATTTAAAGCAATAAACCCATTGCTTGGTGAGTGATGTCTGCCAGCAGTGTTTATATGAATATATCAGACCACAGAATTTGCCTCGTTTTTGTGTGGATTTCTTTGGAAAGTTGGCTTTCCTCATCCCCTCCCCCACCCCCACCCCCCAAAAAACTTTCCACTGCAAAAATTGGCCACGGTGGAAAAAATCGTCCACTTTATTACATTTGCTTTATCACACCATTCAGCAGACGGTTCTTTCAAATCCCACAGTTGTTAAACAGTTGAACTGTTCATTTTGTTCTATAGTTTGTACCACCATCTTCGCAGAATGCTGCTTTGTATGAGGTACAACTTTCTGACGACAACAAATGAAAATAGACCTGGCTGGAACATGATAACACATCTAGACGTCCTGAAAATCCCAGAACCATGGAGGCCTGCTCTCTTTGCAAATGCATGTGGGTATCAACTTATTGCTTAAATATTAATATTAGTGTTATTGTTAGCAGATCACAAAAATGCCGATAGTCAGAGCAAGAAAGAGGTACCCCCCCCCCAAAAAAAAAGCTGAGATGGCAGTAGCAGTATATGTGCATGATAAATGACACTGCGGGTACTCGCATGTCACCTTCCCGCAAAACATCACTCGTGAAACTAGTAAAGGAAGTGTCTGTTGCGAACTGGGGGGGTTTTGAAAGAG
>SMGT01004166.1:654769-671650 GCA_004794575.1 Lanistes nyassanus
CTTCCCGCAAAACATCACTCGTGAAACTAGTAAAGGAAGTGTCCATCTGCATAACTCGCCGATTCATGTGCTAGCAGTGCTCTTTCACATAGTAAATTACTGAAATAAACTTTGATTCATAAGTAAAGGGGAAGTGAGAAAAGAACCCTGTATGACTACTTGTTGTAATTCAGTCTGACATGTTCATCATGCAGAAAAAAATCTGTTGTGGGCTTTAAAAAAAAAACCCAGTGGAAATATACCTCCAGAATGGGCTAGATTGCAGAGATTTTAATATTTAACAAATTTTCCGCAGGAGCGTGCCTCCGGACCCCACTAGTTTCACCTGATTTTCGGTTTACCATTTCCCATGCTTGAATAAGTTTCTTGAATTTCCCATTCACGAAAACTCAATAGCCTATTTTGCTCTCATTATTTGGTAATAATTTATTCAGTTGTCCCAAGAGCGAATAGCTTATTCCAAGTTCGCTCAGACAGCATTTTCAAAGACGGAAAAATGCGATATTCAGGTATAAATTTAGTAACGCTTTTGCATATGAAGTCAGGATTTCCGTTTCAGTCATAAATTAAGAGTTCAGCATTCTGTATCTTTAATATATTTTGATATTCATGTACAGCTTGTTGTGGGTGCATGGTGGAAGTGTATATAGTGAAAATCTGTTAAGACTACTTCTTAAAAATATGAAAAAAACAGTATAGGCAAAACAATATGTGGGAAATTGGGTCAGTTACAAATGTCTGTATAGCAAATGAAAAATGCCTTATTGAGGAAGTTCTGCTATTTGTGTGTAACGCACTTTTATTTTTACAGTTGCAGTAAGTTTCCTTTTTGAAAGAAGAACAGAAACTGAAGAAGCCTTTGTGACCCGAAGGTGGTTTATTTGACAGAGATGGTGGAAGGACAAAGTGCATGAAGACTGATAATTAATTCCTTGTTTTTCTTCTCTTTTTTCTGTTATTCTTTGTGTTTGTGTGTGTGTGTGTGTGTGTGTGTGTGTGTGTGTGTGTGTGTGTGTGAGTGAGAGAGAGAGAGAGAGAGACGTTTATATGACGTGCTGATGTTAGTGATTATAGGTTAGTGTATAATTGTCTATGTGAACATGCATTACTATTGTGTGTGATGTGATGATTGGGTAGTAAATAATTATGTATGTGAACATGCATTAGTAGTGTGTTTCCTGGCATATATGCGTGTGACAGAGAGGGTAGGCAAGGAAAGGGGCAGGCGCTGGGCAAGCCCATCTGGCACTAAACTGGGGTACACGCTAAAATCCCAAGTGGAACCCATGTGAGACTGTCTACAAAGGCCCCATTTTCCAGCCAATTTCGGCGTCACATGTGCCCCATGAACTCTTACAGGCTGGGTAGTTGGTTTGTTTGTTTGTTTTAGTGCACAGTTTTCTGAGTTCCCTTTCAAACCATTCGTACTTTTACCACAAGCACCAGGTTGTCAACAAAAATGGAAATGAGTTGATATCTATACAGTGACTGTGTATGTCTGTATATAAAGGGGTCGCTATATATACACTGCGTGTGTGGGTAACTGGCTTCTCCGATGCATAAAGCACCGTTATCTCATAGGCGTCCTTTGATCCCCTGCCATACCTGCCGAAGAAACGGGAAAAGCTGGCTGAGGTCAGCTAGGGTCAGGGGAATTCAGTCAATCAGACATTGAAAAACCCTTATTAAAGGGCAAGGAATGTTGTTATTCAGACATTGTTGTCTCTCGTACTGCCAGCCTGCAGAATCAGATCAGAAAACACTGCGACCAAAGAATTTCAATGCGCTGACACAAGCCAAATCTTTAAAGTTGAAAGACCCCCCCCCAAAAAAAAAGTAAATAAAAGCAAGACCTGTCGCTTGTCAGGAAACTGCACTTTTTTTCCTGACTGAAGACCTCTGTGGAAAGAGGCTAGAAAGGAGCTTTGCACATTAAAAAACTCAAGCTAAACAAAGAGGTCGGTTGTTGACGATAAACGAAAGGATCGCTTCTTATGGATAAGTGAAGAGAGCAGTTACTTAGAATCAGTACAAAAACTCCTTATACATGTTTTGTTGGTTAAGCAAAGGAGGCGACATCATGGCGGGACAAGAAAAGGTGATAATGGGTATTGGAACGGACAGTACAGAACAGCAAGTCAGAAAACCCAGAAAGAACCAAATCTAGAGAAATAAAACTACATAATTGACAGCAACGAAACAATTAGTTATAGGAACAAAGATAGTATAAGCCGTTAGAGTAAACCAAAGAAACGAATCCAATAAACACAATGTGTTGCTATTCATACACGACGGCCCTATTTCCACATTAAAAATAATGCAGCCTCCCTCCCCCTTGGCAGAAACGAGAGGGTTGATACTGAAAAATAATCTCCCAGCTTTAGGCTTGTTATTCGTTTCACTTTTAATGCCCTTTGACCCCAAGCAGTGTGATCTCCGTCCAGCAGGGGGAGAGCGACTGAGTGTGAGGTGTGTGATGGGGGAGGGGGAGGAGTAACACACAGCGGTACATTCAACAGCGGTTAACTTCCGCCTGCGGATGATATTCATCACTGACGAGTGCTTTTAATCCTCGTCTAAATTTCGCGCAGGAGGTAGAAGCAACGCTGACAAGATTAGCCTAAAAAGCTTCGTTATAATGTTCAAGCCTGTTGGGCAGGCGTCATAATCGGGAACGAAGGAAAGAGAGCGTTCTTGCTTGTTGTATTCGCATGAGCGCACGCACGCATACCTCAGGAATCCATTGTGCGTGCGCACGTGTGAGCGTGTGAGCCTGTGAGCCTGTGCGTTTGTTCACCGAAGCGTGTCGCTTGTTTCAGCAACATGACTTCTGTCGCTTGCTATTTGCCTTGTGCACATGGGGATAATTTCATTCCCTGAAGAATTTCACAAGGGAAGTGTTGAAGCAAGAATAATTCCCCCCCCCCCAAAAAAAAAACAGAAAAAAAGAAATTAAGAAACGGAGGATAGAAAGTAAATGTCCTTGCACAGAAAACGCTAAAAATAGCTAGCTGCCTTGCCAGGTTGATTCAGATGGCTGCACAAAAATAGCATGAGTTTTCCGGTTGAGTGGTTTCCGGCACTGATGAGAAATAGACTGGGTCTGCTTTGGAGTCGATCTAGGAAGCGAATAAAAGCAATTAGCAAATAACTATATTTACTAAATATTAAACAACCGCATGTCCTTGTGAACAAAAAGTTATAATTTTTGTACGAGCGCCTGTATGACAGAACTGAGGGGAAGAAGCACCGCACTGCACGTGCAACCCGTAAGAAGAAATCAGACAGCATGTGGTCGGGTGGCTGGTTGGTTCCTAACGTCCAGGACGCCGTTGTTTACACATGTAGTGCTGCCACACGTGGGACTGCTGTCGCAACACTTGCCTCAGTCCCACCCAGTCACATTACAGGGACACCAGGCAGACCAGTCCTAGTACTGTTCCCTATAGTGCCAGGCGTCTGGCAGGGCAAGTACTAGATTGCCAATTTTTAAGTCGTAGGTATGGCTCGACCGGGGCGCGATCACAGACCTCCCGCTTCTGAAGCGGGCATCTTAACCACTAGACTACCGAGGCGTTATCTATGGTCTGGTGGAATCGGATGGTTGTGTTTCAACCACTTTCAGACACGCCTCAACGACAACAGCCAAGTGATATTTACTAAGGACAGGCGATCGCGTGGTTTCAGGGATTAGCAGCCAGCCATTTAGTCAGTCAGACATTGCAAACCCCTTATTAAAGGACAGGCAATGCTGTTATTTAGACATTGCTGTCTCTCGTACTGCCAGCCTACAGAGTGACATCCTGGTGTCTTTTGTACATCCAGCCTACAGGGTCACATCCTGGTGTCTGTCGTACTGCCAGCCTACAGGGTAACATCCTGGTGTCTCTCGTACTGCCAGCCTACAGGGTGACGTCCTGACGTCTTTTGTACATCCAGCCTACAGGGTGACATCCCGATGTCTCTCGTACATCCAGCCTACAGGGTGACATCCTGGTGTCTCTCGTACTGCCAGCCTACAGGGTGACATCCTGATGTCTCTCGTACTGCCAGCCTACAGGGTTACATCCTGATGTCTCTCGTACTGCCAGCCTACAGGGTGACATCCTGGTGTCTCTCGTACTGCCAGCCTACAGGGTGACATCCTGAAGTCTCTCGTACATCCAGCCTACAGGGTTACATCCTGATGTCTCTCGTACTGCCAGCCTACAGGGTGACATCCTGAAGTCTCTCGTACTGCCAGCCTACAGGATGACATCCTGGTGTCTCTCGTACTGCCAGTCTACAGGGTGACATCCTGGTGTCTCTCGTACTGCCAGCCTACAGGGTGACATCCTGATGTCTCTCGTACTGCCAGTCTACAGGGTGACATCCTGATGTCTCTCGTACTGCCAGCCTACAGGGTGACATCCTGATGTCTCTCGTACTGCCAGCCTACAGGGTGACATCCTGATGTCTCTCGTACTGCCAGCCTACAGGGTGACATCCTGATGTCTCTCGTACTGCTAGTTCTGGACCATGTGACCAAGTACCATTCTGCACAGTTCCAGACCCCACAAAGCTCGAGACGTCAAAAACTTCCTGCACCTCATCTGCAGGAACAGGCCAGCATATTCCCCTGACCCCAGCTGACCTGAGGCAGCTGTTCCCGTTTCTTCTTCAGGAATGGCAGGCGATCCACCACTACAAGGACACTGCTGCGTCCATGAGATAAGTATGATGGTCTGTGTGCGCTGCAAATGTTTTGATTTTTTAAATGGGATGTGTTCATAAAGGCAGCATATCCTAGGTGTTCAAATTCCTTTTTACTCAATTCTACATTCGTCAAGTACGTGTGTGCGCGCGTGGGTTCGTGAACGAGAGAGAGAGAGAGAGAAGGAAAAACGCACGGAGAGAGAGGGGCAAGAGGTAGATGGGAGGAAGAGAGAGAGAGAGAAATGTGACGGAACGGAGTCGAAGGAGATATGATGTCTGGAGTGGGTTTTGTTTTTATTTTTTTAATTTTTTTTTGTATTTGAGGTCGGCGAGGGTTAACCCCAAGTCATCAACTTAAGCCATACCAGGGCAGGAAAATGAGGGAGGGATTAATGCCGTGTTACTAACTGCTAACCTATGTACTGAAATATCAATCAAACTGATAGCTACACGGAGAGGAGGTTGGAGGTTGGGGGGGGGAGAAGACACAGGGAGAGCTAGTGAGGAAGGGAGGAATTTAGAACAAGACAGAGTGGGTTGGCCGAAAAGTAGGTTTGAAAAGGGAGGAGAGAAAACACTGACAAAGACCTGACCCTCTATCCCGCGCTTTCAGAGATTACATGTTGGGAACTGTAAACGCGTCTGACAGAAAACAGTAATATGCACTAAAAACAAACCTCGTTTAACAGTCGCAAACTGAGGGGAAAATTAGGCTTCCGCTAAGATACGTTACTGGAAAATGCGGATAAGGTTCAGGGATAATGCCTGACAAGGAAAATCAAAGTGAAAAAATGTGGGCCTAAAAAGGTTTGATGTGGGCTTTTAAAACTCTTCGCGTGTCTGAACGTGCTGCTAGCGGCTCGTGTGACAGGCAACAGCATTTCAAAATGTTCCTTCTCGCTGTCACACTGTACATCTGCACAGCTTTCTGGGCTGGTGGATATTTGTATCAGTTGTTACTGTGTACATCTGCACAGCTTTCTGGGCGGGTGGATATTTGTATCAGTTGTTACTGAGTACATCTGTGTATCAGTTGTTACTGTGTACATCTGTGTATCAGTTGTTACTGTGTACATCTGCACAGCTTTCTGGGCTGGTGGATATTTGTATCAGTTGTTGCTGGTTCTTACAGCAGGGGCGGCCCGTAGCATGGTGATAACGTGGGGTTGCTACCGATACACAGGGTTACAGCTTTGTTCTTCCTTTAAGACTTCATACCTAATTTATAATTAACATTCAAAAATGGACTTATGTACAGTATCAATGGATCGTCAGCAATTTGGTGGCCTTTGAAGAGTCAGATGGAGAAGCCACGAAAAACTGGTGTCAGCTGAACTTTTTGTCCAGTTTCTTAAAATCGCTGATTTCTGTTAGAAAATAAGACAAGTACTAGAAATAGACCAATGTTAACAAATAAGACAACTGTTAGAAAATAAGACAACGGTTAAAAAAATGACAACAGTGATGTAGCCAATAAAGGCTGTAGTAATGTCAGTGGGTAACTTAAGACAGCGGGAAATTTTAGGTAAACGTTTTTTTCTTCCTTCTTTTCCTGGTCTTTTTTTGAGAACGCGCGCGCACGTGAGAGAGAGAGAGAGAGAGAGTGTGTGTGTGTATCAGGATGAGAGAAAAAACAAGGAGCGTTTACACCCATCCATTCTCTGCTTGTGTGTGTGCGTGTGCGTGCATTTGTGTTCATGTATGCGATTTTGTATGAGTGTGATTGCAAGCCAACAAAGGTGCTTGAATTGCATTCGACATGCACACACTTTTCAGATAATCTGGTTTGATACGAAGCCTTATGAAGAAACGCATTTTACGACCTTTTGGGTGTCATGATACAGTACGTATTCCAAATTTTATGTATTAAAAAAAGCAGTAAAATAAGCACTAATAATAGCCGAAGAGATTTTTTTAAAAAACTTCATTCCTTAATCGATTTCCGAAAAGAAAAAGTAAGAGAAATGAAGAGAAAAAGGCACAGAAGACAGATGATAAGAGAACAGACAATGAAGGAAGAGATGGTACTAACTTGCATGCATACCCGCGCGCATCTCTCACGTGGTTTTCTCTCTCTCTCTCTCTCTTACACCACCACCACCACCACCACCACCACCACCACCACCACCACCACCACCACCACCACCAACAACAACAACAACAACAACAACAACAACAACAACAACAGCAGCAGCAGCAGCAGCAAGTGTAACAGTTCGATCATGCTGTAGTCTACAGCTGAACGGAAATGTGCATCAAAAAAGAAACCCGATGTGAACTGTGGTGGGGGCGCCGCCATTTTTCATTGCCATCGTACTGAAAAGTTGTCAGTATAATTGTTATACACAGACACCATGCACCGAGTCCTCCTTGTGGAAGATTAGGTTCCGATGAAATTGCTTTTATCTGTCTTTTCACCGAGTAATGTAGTCTTAACCGAGCTTTCACTCTGAATGTCTCGCGTCTAAAGCTCCATTTTCGTGGGTGCAGGCCGGATAATTAACATTCGCTGCATTCCTGGAACGAATATTTTTAATGAGACAGAGAATGCCAGAGGCAGGAAGGCTAAAAATATCACAGTGTTCCGGACAGACGCGTGGGCTGAGCGGGCAACGTCCGAGCTGAAGTGTCATGCAAACGAGTTTTCTACAGAGTGCCAGACGTGACCGGGCTAATAATTTGTACCATCCGAAGGCTGTGCCACAACCGCACGGCTCTAGGTGTTCGACAAAACCGCCACAACAGATAGTTCAACCGTCTTATCCTCGTCAGAACCGATTCCGAGAGCCTGTGACAGACTGTCCTACCACGTGGTCTGAGTAAGTTCTCGAAGGTTCTCTAAGGATCTTCTGATGAAAATAAATTTGAACAGAGTTCTGAGCCTACCTTCTTTCACATAAGCACTAACCCAGCCTTCGGTGGCATGCTAACCGAACTGCATTTTTTCAAGCGCACTTTTGAGAGTTCTAAAGCATGCAGGTCCCCGCAATGAGGCTCGGCACTGAATCCTCCCGTTGCCGTACTAGAAATGGGGAATTTCCGGCAGAGGAAACAGCGCCTACAGCCTGATATGATTATAGGCCTGAATCGTCCGGATCACACGAAGACCGTATTTGGAAGTCGGAAATTCTTAAAACTAAAGGGACTCCACCATAGCCGACCTCCTTCGCTGCTTTCGGGGATCTGAGGTATTAGAATGGCAGACAATAGGGTTAACTTTTCAAAGATTTCAGAAAAAGATTCTGGAAGGTTCATTACATCATCTTGCAGCAAGACTGTACAAGATGCCGTGGCGAGCAGACAATAGGTATTGTAAGTGGCACGCAATGACATAATTGGCAGGAACCGAGTTGCGGGTACACGCCTTTTTTTTAACAGAAGAACTTATTTTCCGTGGTCTGGGACCCCGAGGAAGGCATGCACTCGCACAGACAAGCGGATTCGTTCTTCACCCTAAGTAAGTGGAATGAAACTGTGAAATAACAATAACTAACAAAGTTTTATTGCCTCTGTTGTGTTTGTTGACATACTGAATAGTTTTTCTTAAAGTTTCTTGCGATATAATCATAATAATGCTTCCTAAAAAAAACGTACAATAAAAGTTAATTACCGTGATCTTGACAGGAGTAGATGAAAACAGGATCCCGCAAAACAAATAATAATTACTTCTCGCCCCCCCCCCCCAAAATATTTACAAAGTCCATGGTGCCAGCGAAATGGAAACGTATTTTTCAGGGTTTGTACATTATCTTTTTCTATCAAGTCTTTGTGTCTTTCAGTATACTAGTCTGCTGTTCAACGATGTTCACGCGTCTATGCCTGCTGTCGTCTGCTTGTAAATAAACGAGAGTTCGAATAGCAAAACTGGAAGAAAGAGAGAAGGGAAAGAGAGAGAGAGAGAAGGAGAAAGGGACTCGCTAGCAGTCACAACAGGGGCTACCGACGTGGGTCTAAGGGCCATTAGGAACGAAGTGTGAAATATGTTGTCAGCTGGGCCTCCCGTCACGAGACAGGTCGCGTGAAATACGCTGGGGCTGGGGAATGGAGTGATGAGCGATGTTGGACAGCTCGACGCCAGGCCAGGTGGGATAGCACCGTGTAAATATAGCGCCTTGTCATGCAGATAACCGCACTGCGTGCAAATAAACCTGGCATCTATAACAATGTAAGGCCCTAAGGAAATAATTTGGAATAAAATATGTCCGACGTGCAAAGAACCCCCGTGAAATATGCCCGATGTCGCGAGAATCTGTGTGCAGTGTGGCGGTGGAGCAGGGGGAAATGTGACGAAAGAGAGAAAGAGATGGGGAAATGATGAATTACATGGTTTGTTTTGCCCGACCATCGTGTGGTTCAGCAAAGAGGAAATACTTGTTTATCATGCGAAAAATAATTTTAAGAAGTCTCCACTCTCGAATGATAAGCACGTGTCTTCTCTTGGAAACATGTGCTAAAGTGATAAACATGCAGTTTTTCCCACACCAAACCCGCGCTTCCAGACAGCTAGATGGATTCAGGCTTCAGGTGCAAAGGATTAAAAAAAAGTGTGATTCAAAGGCGTGAACTGAAGCGTGTGACGTGCGAAATTTCATGTGAACGTCGTGTGAAGGGGACGTTAAAATGTATTAGCTGCCTTGTGCCACATGATAGTCAGGGTCACGTTTGATTACACGCGCAACACAGACGCGACAGGTGCAATGTCACCTTGCCAGTTGCCGTACGGAGAGTGTCTACATCTCTAGCACCCGTTGTTTCAGCAAAGTGAGCAGTCTCTAGCAAGCAGCTGTTCTCTGATAGTCTTTTATCTCGCACGTAACGAAACAATTAGTGGGTCTACGAAACGTAACAGGCGCGCGCACGGATGTTTTTACTTGGATCATTTCGTTTTAACACTTGGGTAGGGACGATGGTAGAAGTAAGAATTTTCCTTAGGTGGCACGCCGGTAGAACGCTCATTTCAACTTTGGAAGGACTGGGTTCAGACCTCCTTTTCAGCACACATGATGCCACACTTTCCTTGCCTCAGCTCCTCTCCCCCCCCCCTCCAAAAAAATCGTGGCTGCTGACTCTGCGTCAAAGAGCAAAACAAACATATTCTTGCGTGTAAGAGGATCAGAAACGCCGGCAGCAAAGACAGGCGGGAGATGTGTGTTGTAGTTGCATGAGGTGTGTGGTGGGGTGGACAGTGGTGGTTGTGATGGCTGCAGCAATTTCTAAACTACGCGATGTGTAAAACTGAAGAGAAGTGTGCTTACCTGTTCAGTGCATGCAGATAACCGAGGTCAAGACACGTACAGCCGCCAGCACAGGTAAGATTGACAAGTGCCTTCAGCAAGTCGTGCACTTCATGGTCAGCAGCGGAGCTGAGGCACAGGTGCCGTCCTCCAGAACACCGAAATCCAGAGGAAAAGCGACTTGCCACGGCTAGAGGGGGAGAGCTTTCGGGAAAAGCTTCAGCGAAGCGGCTACAGAACTATAACCACTGCGTGCTAAAGAACTATAGCCGTGATCTGCTATAGACTATAGCCACTGCCTGCTATAGACGCCACGTTCTTCTGTGGGCTGTGACTGCCTCGGTCGTCTTTTGACGCGCGCCAGTCTTCCGTTGGTACGTGTGCCTGTACTCACCTCTCCGTCCTGCGGCGGCTGACACGCGCTGTGCGTTGCCATGCCTGTCGTGTGCGTGGACGTCCGTCCGTCAACCCACCTGCCTCCGTCGCAGGGCTGCCTGACAGGGGCCATCACCTCCCCGTAGACGGGTGGGGGTGGGGGCAGGGGTGGAAACCAGTTGTTTGTCACGGGGAACTGGAGGAGACCCCCTCCCCACACATACGCCCCCAAGGGCCGCTTCCGCCCGCTGCTGATTTGTGAAGACGGCACCTGTCAAGGCCGACAACCCATAAAGAAAAGCACGCCCGGGATGAGGCTGGGCGAGGGGGAAAACAATCGTCCTGCCTGGCACTATCGCGAGCACGTGTACAAGAGAAACATGTTCATCGACAATTACTGTTTATGTGCTTGGAAATAGACATCAAACACTAGCGCACAAGTGCACTTGATGTGCAGGACACTGCTGATGACTGACAGACATGACATGCAGTACTTTCAGAAACACGACAAACCTTTGCCGAATAGAGTCGAACTACCTGCTTGGGCGCAGGGGCAAAAGGCAAACACTTTCACTGACTGGGACACACATATTTTACTGAGCACGACTCTTACTGAGCACAAGCATCTTAGTAAGTATTAAAACACTTTACTCAGCGCATACTCTTTTCCTAGACACGACAACTATTTTACTACGCTGTGTGGGAGAGAGAGAGAGAGAAAGTGTGCGTGTGTGTATTTGCGCGAGCGTGTGTGTGTATGTGAGAGAGAGTGAGAGAGAGTGAGAGAGAGAATATGTGCGTGCCTGCGTGCGTGCGTGCGTGGTTCTACACTTCAGTCGTCCGATAGTCTAGAGCTATCTAATTAGTTTTGGATTGTCCTTCAGTCGTCCGACAGTCTAGTTGTATCTAATTAGGTTTTTTTTTATTTGTACAGTCCTTCAATCGTCCGATGATCTAGTAGTATTTAAATAGTTTTTACAGCGCTTTAGTCGTCTGATTGTCCAGTGGTATCAGTTTTTACAGTATTTCAATCGTCCGATAGTCTAGTGATATCTAATTAGTTTCACAGTCCTTCAATTCTCTGATAGTCTAGTGGTATCTCTCCAACAGGAAGTACTTGAAACGCTCAACATAACCGTATGCAGACGCATGCGACCAAGGGAGCTTACCGTACCCAAACACTTAGCAAAGAGAGGGCCGAAAGAAGTTTTTAAGGATCTGCCAAGTTCCTTTCTTTCGAGGGTACTTCCTGTTGGAGTGATAATTTGATAATTTAAACGCTCGGTCCTCATTTGTCTTTATTAACTAGTGGTATCTAATACGTCTCACAGTCCTTCAGTTCTCTGATAGTCTAGTGGTATCTAGTTTTCAGTCCTTCAACTCTGGCAACAAGTTCGGTTTGCTGTTCGATAGTTCGTCCACCCCTCTGGGTTGGATACATAAGTTCTATACTACATCACGACACTCACTGAATACATTACTGATTACATACGTATGGTTTTACACTGTACAGTGTGCCTGTGTTACGTTCGTTTCATTCTTACATATTACTGTTTCCCTGTCAGGATTAGGGTTTGGTAACAATCCATCTTTGCGTCTAAGCCGGCTCTGGACTCTCCTCTTTCTGGATTAGACAGCTTAACAGACGGCCAGTCTCATATATATAGTCGCTGGCTGTCTGCTCTATCCAGCAACGAGGACTCAATCGATGCCAGGGACGAACTCCAACGTCCCCTCCTTGCTACGTGTGGAGCCCAGGAACGTTCCCACACGCCCCGTTTTTCGGGAATTCCCGGTTCTGCCATTTTTAAAAAAAAAACATTATTTGTTAAAGGGGAGACGACTGTGCTTAACTTGTAGCCCAGGCATTCGCGTGTTATGAGGTTGTTTCCCTTCGATCATGCATTGAGGTTCGAATAGCAATACATGTACATACGGGTTTCCGCATGTGCCCTCACCAGACCAAAGTGGGGTAAGTGACAATACTTAAGTTGGGTTTTGTGCACAGTGGATTTCAGTTACCTCATTGCTGATGGATTTTAGCTAACTTTGAGAAGATGGCAAAGATAATCATAATTTTATTCAGCATTTGTTTATATTTAAAAATCAGTTGATTCTTGTCTGTTGCGCTTATGGTTATTTCTTGGGGGGTGGGGGGTGGGGCTAAAACGTACACCTCAATCAATGACCACAGACAATTCGAGATGATGACCATCTATTGAGGTTATACGCAAGTCCAGGAGAGTTTTCTTTCGTCAGGCAAAGCTAGCGCCGTGCGTTGTGTCGGCAAGCTCAAATTCTGTCCTCTCAAAGTGGCGTATATATCTTGGAGTGAGAATTCCTTATATGGAATTTTCTCTCCAGTTCCAGAATTCTTCAGTAATAATTACAACTGGCAGCGAACATTCCAGCCTGTCCGGTAGATGCCCTCCCCAGGCCGGCACACAGGCTGACCCAATATGGCGGCCTCACGCCGACCCAGCATTGGGCTGAAAGGAATCGATCATCAATCACGTCTTGAGCTTCCAATCATTAAGACATCTTTCTTTCTTTCTACTTAATAGAGAGGTCTAACGTGCTCTAGACTTGTCTGCCTGGCCACTCTTGGCGAGAGCGACCCCACCCACCGGGCTGACTTTTCTACCTGCTGCTAGTTAGCACTCCCCCCCCTGTCCTGGCGGTTGGCACGCGGAATTAATAATCCTTGTCCTCAGAAGGGGGCTCAGCGAGCTCTAACAATCGTACTCACGTCGGCCGAGACCATATAATGTATGTTTACATCGCCTGGTCACGTCGGTACGCAGTCGACCTTTCTGGGAGGTGGGTGGATGGCGGAAAAGGAGTGTTTAGTGCAAACAACGTTACACAACACAGGTACAATCATTGGCATCGCTAAGATTGGTGTCATCCAGTGCGGTCACTTGCGGTGTCACTCCACTACCCCCACCCCCATGGACTTTCTCTTGTACCCGATCATGCTGAATCCGTAGCAATTTGTTCTTTGATTTGTTTGGACTAAAGCTACTCGTAAATGGTAAATCCTGTGCATCCATGAATGTAATGTGGCAATAGCAGTGACACAAGGACCTAGCGAAATTTAAATTACACTTGAAGTTGCGAACTTGTGAATCACTTCATTGAAATCAGGAGCGTCACCAGATCGCTTTCCAGCAAATTTGACTGCAGCGCACTAGAATGTTTACACAGATAGTCTCGTAGTGATACATGGAAGCTGGGCTTACGAATAATATTTCTGTTGTTCTGTTTAATGTAAGGGATATTTTTATTTTCTGAAAACTGCACAAAACAGTTATGTCCAGTCATTTTGGTGTCCGCTTCGCTGGATTTGGTCTGCCTCCTGGATTCCCTTAGTGACATCATCGTGTCCAACGACGATACGGAAAAAAGACGGAAGTAGGATGCTCACGTGCGATGGACGAATCACTTATCACTGGACAACTTTGAAGAATGAAGTTGATGGACTGGCTGTCTTGAGCTGATATGATTGCAATCAGCAGCGTGCACTACAAAAGTTTTGTGTTTTCAGTTTTTAAGCCGACTCTGCTCATGTGAGACGTGCACAAAAATACGCACACAAATGTAAGTCCCGAATATCCGTCCATAGAAACAGATTTTGTGTGTATGTGTGTGTGTGTGTGTGTGTGTGTGTGTGTGTGTGTGTGTGTGTGTGTGTGTGTGTGTGTGTGTGTGTGTGTGTGTGTGTGTGTGTGTGTGTGTGTGTGTAATGTAGTTATGCTTGTATCATGAGGACAGATGCTATGTCCTGGGGATTGACTATTGCGCTAGCACAGCATGGGGTAGATAGAGCCCCACAGATACAAAGGAAAGAATTTTCTAGAACTCGTCCTGAAATTATACATTTATGTAACATAATTACCTGCACAAGCCAAGCGCAATTAGCTAAATCCTAACGAAGGGCTGCGAAATTACCGCCAGTCCTGTAGACCATCTCACAGCAGGGGAACCCACGGACCACTCCACCTTCTCTCCACCTTTAGTACCACCCACCCACACACGCCCACGCACGCACGCACGCACGCACGCACGCCCACACACACCGCACACACACCACACCACACCATACACACCACACCAAACCACACACACGCACCACACACACACCACACACACACACACCACACACACACACACACACACGAAACTCGAGAAACTGCTGTTGGTGCGACCGAACCTGTACACGGTATGTGCATGCCGAATGTGGAATCAAGCGAAAATACTTCCTGTCTGCGATGACAAATTCGGGAAACGCAGGGCGCTCAAGCAGAAAGAAACAACGAAAAATATCGGTGAGGTGGAGGGGGCATCGATTAAAGGGAGATTATCGACAGTGTCAAGATGAAAGTTACACTGAGCATTGACCATTGCAGAAAGATGTTTTTTTAATAGAGAAGGAGAGGAACAGAGAGCCACAACTAGACAAGAAAATGTTGATAAGTATTTCACCTTCTTTAGAACTGCACTTCAGAGTTCGTCTATGAGGGAAGGTGGGGCAAAAAATATAATTATCTCCCTTTGGTGCTCTTGTTTCGGCCGCGGCAGTCAGCTTTCTTCCAAGCGCAGTTCTGCAGTAGTTGCTCCCCTTGCATAATGACGTTAATTTCTCACCTGGCCAGAACAACCAGACACGAACAATCTTCTATTTATTTTTTCTTTATCTCTCTTACACACACATGCCTCTCTCGCGTGCATGCGCGTGTGTGCCTCAGCCTGCTGGCGGAATATCTCGCGCAGATCACAGCACCCATGGCCAAGCGTCGAATAAGTTTTTGCCGCCATCAAGGGGATTATTTAACAGCCGGTAAATACCATGGAGTACGCGGGCTAAATGTTTCTGGGCAAGAGACAATATCTCATGGTTGATTTGACTAATGCTGATAATTGCCTCTCCTGTGTGCAGATCTTTGATGATTAATGGGGAAAACATTTTTGGAGAGCTGGTGTGTGTGCGTGTGGCCGTGCGTGCGTGCGTGTGTGTGGGAGGGAGGGAGATGGTGAGGGAGGACGGGGCTGTCGATGCAGTGAACATCTGACAAGCACGTACCAAGGAGACGAACTGTAATGCAAGAGTTCATTTTTCGAAACTGTTGCAAGGATAACGAGGAAACCATTTTAACTTTTAAAAAAACATAAACCAGTCCGAGAAACATATCGGCCATGGTGAAAGAGAAAGAAAAAAAGAAAAGAAATTACAACAAAAGTTTGACCTTGCCCAGTGCTCATTGGTAATTTTGTATCATATAATAGACTGAATAGTGCACACGCAAGCGCATACACACACAAATAGTTCTGCAGGTACTTATATCTCGTCTGTTGCAGAGATTTTGCCACCCTAAATCTTCGCCAGAAACTTACTACGGTCATGAGAATTCCTGCCACCACCACCACCACCACAGGTCACTTGGTTGTCTTGAGCGATAGATATTTCGTCTCTACACAAGACAGCGATACTTTGTTTTTCTCAGACCAGAATTTACACCGTGTGTATTTTGCCCAACCAGACCAAACACAATGTGTACTTTGTCTGGTTTGTCCTTTATTCTATGTGCTTTGTTGGGTGTGCCCTGTGCTGTGTGTTTTGTGGGCTGTGTCCTGTATAACATATTCCGTGTACTTTGTCCGACGTGTGCCTCGTCCGGTAAAACTGGTAATATTGGTACAGTGTGAGATCCTTATGCGGGATTCACAATCCGACTAAAACGTATGACAGTAGAAGAATAGAAATAATCTGAATGCTTGCATTTCGTCTCATTTCAAGGTAGCATTTCTCTCCTGTAAGCTTCTCCTCCATAGAATTTTACTGAAAATCTGCGGCTGTAAAGAATATTTTATTCCAGCTGTTCAGAAATTAATTATATTTTTCTGCAAACAGCCAGACTAGCTTTTTACGACTACTTCCTTTCGACTTCGTTGAGCGATGAAAACTCCACATTATCCAGACGCACTGGCTTCTGCAGATAACACTCAACTTATCTAAGAGAAAGGCTTCTAGAGGCTATACTTAAAAATAATTGACAAGCTTTCATTTCGTAAAAACTCGATTAAAATTTATTTGCAAACGCAGGTACAGTTTCTCCCAGGAGAACTTGAAGTGGGATGCCAAGGGCTGGTAGACTCGACTTTATGAAACTCTTGTTACATAAAGCTGGGTTCGATTATCAAATGATCGTTTGTTCGACGTTTGTCGAACTTTGTTGGGCCACAATTACAGTTTGCACGGTAAGCAAACCTATACAACAATATCACCTCTGAAACGAAAGCAGACGCGGGGGGGGGGGCAAAGACTTTAAAAATATGATATAAAACGGAATCATTTAAGGAACTGAATTGGATCGGTCAAGCATTTTGAGCGTGCGTTCAAATAAAGGCTGTTCGAGTCTTTATAGTAAAGACCGGAAACGGTCTCCATCATTCCCGCACAGACTTTCGTCCACAACCCCCATTATCCGTTCACCCTTTCCCCCGCCACCCACGACATGCACTCACACACGCACACAAGGACACACACGGACATACGCACGCACGCACCACCACCCCA
>SMGT01004166.1:671670-685079 GCA_004794575.1 Lanistes nyassanus
CCCCCCCCCCCCCCCCACACACACACTCACACACAAAGAGGCGTGTTCTGTGCAGTTATCGAACTTAAAACACCCGTTTACGAGTCATGTTGTGGGACTTAACGGCGTGTCCGGCATTTCCTGTTGAACGGCACAGTGGGTCCACCTTACGGTGAGATAGCTGGCCTTTCGCCTCCCCTTCTTGTGCCAACGAGTGCTTCAGTTCCTGCCGGTATCCTTTCGATAACACGACATTGTGGAGAGATGAATGTTGTCGATCGCTAGCTATGTTTCCGCTCTAAAGGGCCTACCCGCTAACATTCGGACTCGAGTGACGCGATAAATACAGTCTTGGATGTTCGCTTCACGGTTGATTTCTGCTTGCAAGTACATAAAAGTGTTTGTTGGACACGTCCTACACCCCCAACCCCCTTACTACTATTATATCTAATGAGTTACCACACTATCCAGTGAACTAAACCAATATCTAATGAGCGACAACAGTATCTATTTCAACTTTATGTAAAGAACTACAACAGTGTCCATTGAATGACAACAATATGTAATAAGCTATCCGGGTGTCTAAAGCTAATTTCAAAGGTTCCAACATACAATGTCCGCAGGAATCTAAAATTATGAGAAAATAAAAACCAAAATTGCATGTTTTTTCGTTTTCTATGGTATGGCATTTCTGAGGGTACTTTATTTTCGATCGAATGTTGTTTTCGACTGTATTATCTCCGACTGTATTCTCAATCAAACTTTAGTTCCGATGATATCCAGTTTTTCTGGTAGCAAAGATAATGTCCTCAGGCTTTTCACACAGGCAGCCTGCGTGTTGCTTGAACTTTAAATTCAGCGAACATTTTTGTTAGCTTATTGTTGTTTACGAACGTTAATCTCAGGCAACTTATCTTGTGTCTTGACCCTACAGGGATTGTCTACCACGTGACAGCCTGCACTTAAGCCGTGGTCATGGACAGTCTATCACCAAGCCTTATTACGTGGCTCATGCAAGCTGGGTGTGTTCGTGCACACAGTAACATGATTTATCAGTTCTGTTTCGCCAAGCTAGGCTTGTGCGTATGGAACGACAGCCGGGTGCAGGGACCTAAAGTTGCACTACTTAACCTTGTTCAGCGGAAAGCAGGGCAAATTAAATGCACTATAAGTCTACCTCAGTGAAGTCTTTTTTCCCCAGGCGAGTGGAGGTAGCTCTTTACAAGATTTCTAAAGCCAAAATAAACCAAGATTCAAAGCCCAAATTTATTCAATTAAAGATCTGCAAGATTTAAAAAAAATGTTTGACCTTAGTTAAATGCAGTTTTCTAAGGCCTAAGGCGACATTGAATACACTAATTAAAGGTTTACTACAGTGTAATTTTTCCTCTAGAGATTGAATTTATTTCATTAACACTTTAGGCATTTTCGAGTGAATCATCTCCCTCTGTTGGACAGATAAATCATTAAGCATTGATATTATTCCGCAGCAGCAGAAAGGGGACAAAACTGTGACGTCATCTAATTATGGATATCCCTAATCAACCTGATTTTAGATTATTTTTTATCCCACTTGCTGTGGTATTGTACTTAAATTAACGCACATATTCACTTACTCAGATTTTGGGAAGTTGTATGGAATGAAATAGTTAAAGTACAATCGTTAATTAGAAACGAAATAGGAATTTTACTATTGTTTGCCTTCATTTTAACTCAGCCTGCGAGGAGTGTCTGCACACAATTGTATTTATTAGGTAAGAAGTCACGATGGAATGCAAGGCTGGTCCTGAAAATATGAAGGCACAAATTGTTCTCAAGTCTTTTCTAAACATCAATGACGTCATCCGATTGTTTTGTTTTTCCTTCGGTGCATAGGGCGTTTAATTATTAATTTTTATGTCTTTGTGACCCCTTAAGTCACCTGCAAGAGGGAGGAGGCATCGCTACCAAAATCTTGCAATACTACAGTGGACGTTCCTTCAGTTGCAATGGTAGTGAGATGGACTTCACCAGCTCAGTCGGGATGAAATGCCACTTGCTCACTCCTGCGGATGTACCGAAGAAGAAGGCACGTGCAGACGCCATTAATCAACACATGCGCATCGGACATTGCTCTAGGTTATACATCCGTTGCTATAAATCAAGTCAGGTTGGATTTAAGAGTTTTTCTGGACTTAGCACGGGCTATGTTTCATGTCAGTGTTTTGTGCGTGCACCAGAATGCTGCGTTTGAGATGATTTTTCTTTGTGCCTGTTTTCATTGTATGAGCCCGTTTTACTTATCTGAACATGTTTTACAAACGCGTGAACGTTTATTGGATCATATGTTGTTGGTTTAAAAACTTTACTCCTTTGAGTATATTTTGTTTCGTCCTACCGATCTTTAATCACATTGCAAAAATATTTACTTACCTGCAGTATACTTTTTTAACTGTGCAGTGCGTTAACATTTATGCAAAATGCTTCTGTGTTATGTCTAAACCGGACCAAGCGTTCCGCCCAGACACAAACTTCTTCTACAGCTTTGTTGACGAAAGGCTCTGGAACAAGGCTGGAGATTGACATACGCCGAGAGGCTAGTGCACGTGTGTGAGAGCGCGCATGCGTTGAGCAAGACAGCAACAATTATAGCGACAGAGTGAGAGAAGATGGAGAGAGAAAGAGGTGGGGAGAATGTTGATCGTCTTCAAAGGACTGAATCAGACATTTGGGATGTTATCTCACTCTTCATCCCAAACGCTCGTCCATGCCTGGGATGTGCTGTAATCTGTGTGTGGGTGTGTGGTGTTTCAGCGTGTATGTTAGGTTCACTTACCTGTAGAAACATAAATATGTACGTAGGTACATTATACAATCATACATACGTACAGTTGTATACGTTCACATGAGGCAGCGAATACCATTTAAAGTGAACGCGAAGGGGAGATAGAATGCCAAAGGCCGGCGAAAGGTTGTGAATTATAGTTAGTCTAGCTGTGACCAACAATGCTGTACTCTCGCGGTTGTTCCTCCTGCCCTGACAAGTGTGTGTCCGAAGTGGCTGTACATGTCCTTTGATGGATTTTAGCACTGCCGCTGCTATGCCGCTAGTTTGAGCTGATGGACAGATAAGGTCGCTTATATTTCAAGCGACAACGCCGCTGTAGCTCATTCGTACTGCACCAAAGTGTGTGAGTTTGCTATTTTAAAGAATTACAAACTGTGTATGATTCGATATGTGACATGCATTTTATGTTTATTTTGCAGTTAGTGGTATAGGAAAAGACCCCCCCACACACACACACACACCAAAAAAAAGAGAAATTCAGTGAGAAGTCATAGCATGGAGCCAGTATTAGTATGACGCAAAATAAGTCAACCAAAATGAATTGAATGCTAGTGGAAACGTTTTGGTATGGCTAGGCAATCCAGTATCTGGGGTGAGGTTAGCCGAGCATCTGAAATCGTTGGCCTGCAGATGGAACCACGTAGTTTCAGTGCCGACAGTTTCCGAATGTCGTCGGACGCGCTTTTTATGCTGGAAAATGACGGCTCGACCATCAGGGAACTTGCGGGAGATAACCTGGCGCCCTCAGTGCCTAGCAGGAAGCAAGAAGTGGGCTGTGGACATCAGACACTGGAAGTTTCCTTTGCTGGGTCCTACTTCGGCAGGAAGACAAAGGAATACCAAACATTTCCGCAAATCCTGTTTGCTGCATGGCACATCCTGTCGACTTCTTGAAGCGCAAAGACCGGGGGCAAACAAGAGAGTGAGAGAGAGAGAGAAAAAAAGAAAGAAAGAAGGAACAAGACTATCAGCAACCCCCAAATCCCATGATTTGCTTTCTAGCAACATATGGGAAATGCCACTGGGAAAAGAGCACGGAGTCTTTACTCTCAATGGTTAAAGCTAGGTTTGTGAGTTGTGTAATTGTATTGTATGACATGCCGCTGTCGTACTTTATGGTCTTTTGCCTTTGTTTTTTCCTCTGCCCCCCCACCCCTTGGACTGATGGAAGTGCGTGTGTACAAATTTATCTTCCACGGAATCGTTTGCGGTGTATTAAATTTATGAAGTCTGCCTATATGAAAAATGGACATGACATCTACAGCTAGCACAAGGGCTCAGGGTCATTTTATCTCTATCAGTCATTAGAAAGCATTACAGTGCTAAAGATAAATAAAGATGGACGTTTTCCTGAGCTGGTAACAAAACGCAAAACGCATTACGTAACTGAAATGGGCATATGTTCACTACGCCAGTAACCCCAGGGGCATGACATTAACGGTCACCAGATGGACCGAGGAAAGTAATCTTTAGTAGTTAAATTTTTGGCAACTGCCTGTCAAGCGAGTGAATTTTTTTCCGTTTTTTCAACTTAGAGAGATTTGTTGAGTAAGTGGTGTCACCTTTAGTTCAGTATGTCCAGCCCAAAAGGACAGGTGAAAAAAAAGTGACTGTCAATCCGTGTTGTAATATACTTGCACAAAGTGTTTCTTCAGGTCCCCCGCCCCCGCCCCGCTAAAAGGATGTTCTCTTTGACATCCCAGGAAAACTAGAGAAGTTAGCGCTAATCACCAATGGTTACAATTCTGACATACAATTAAAGCATCAAATATCTATTTACATCTATATGATTGCATTTATATGAATACATCTATACGCTTACATTTATATGAGTACATTAATTAGATTACATTATGTACACAAGAGTAACCGGGCACAAGCTTACATCCTGTTACCCTTTCTCTCCCCCGCTAGGATCCTACTTTCCGACAGAGAGAAAGAGAGACGAGGGAAGACTGTGTGGTTTTTCGCGCCGAATAAGAGATAAGGGCTACGCCATGGTATGAAGCCTGCCGTGTGAACACGTGTTAAATCCGGAACAAAACGCCTGGTTGAGACGATATCCGAACACTTAGCCCTCAGGGTTGTTATTGTTTTAAGAGCATCTGGGGGCCAGTGCCCGCTTTTGCGCCAACAGCTGGGGAAAAGAGCGAGAGAGGAAAGGAAAGAGTAAGAAACAGACGTAGGTTGAGGAGGGAGAATCATGCTGGCGGCACGTGTACAACCCATGCAGTCACTGTACCCTGCAATCACGCCAGTCCACCCGAGTTTCAAGCCGCGCCATCTCCTCTTATCGCCAAGTCAAGGGGCCTCTTCTTCCCACTTCTTTCAGGTTTTCACCCACCTGCCTCCCAAGCCCTTCTAAATGCAAACAAGGCGATATTGTGTAGGACAGGAAAGGCAGCTTGTTCCTCATGCATTTTTTAAATTACTGCTCACCTGTGGTTGGGATTTTTGTCGGCTCAGAAACATACACCGTTTCTGGAATTTACAGCAGCGTTACCTCTGCCCTTCAGCTTCAAAGATATTCGACCCTTTTTACTCCTCCCTCTCTCTGGGGCTCGCAACCACCCGTCCATACGCACCTACCGAATAGGATGAAAGCACTCGTCCGAAAGTATTGTCACCCAGCTCAGGTCTGGCAGATCTTTTTCTTTAAGCGCCTTCAAACAAAAGAACCTGTTCAAACTGCACAGTTCCAGTATCCCAGTAGTTTTTTTTTTTTTTTTTTACTTTAGTGGTACTTTGATGTCTAGACATAAGCTCTCGAAAATATTTCCTGAAAATAACCTGAAAATATTTTACAATCAAACCGGCTTCCTTAAATGGTGCGACCACAGCTAACACGTCTTCTGGCTTAGCTAATTGCTGTTATACACCTTGTATGAGTCAACAATTAGAGAAATGGGTGCTTGCGTGGGTCCTAGGATAAACTGTTATGTAATGGCACAAAAATAGTTATCTGAACACCATCTCGTCGTGTCAGTGCATGCTAATTACAGTAATTACGCGCGCACTGCGGAGCCGTTTGTCTTAATCGAGCAAAACTCATAAACATTCATTTGTTTGACATAGTTTGACATTCCTCTGTGTTGTGTATCAGCATGTTATTCTTTTTTCTTTTTTTTTTTTTGCTCCTGTAAAGCTAATTTTATCTTACTTTCTCACTAGCTGTTTGACGTCAGTATAAATAAACATAAATTTTGGAACAGGACAGGTTATTCGTGTGACCTCTTTCTGCTTTTTGCAACCTTTTTTTGGGGGGGCGAGGGGAGTACTGTGTATATCTCAGTTGTAGATAAATTATAAAATTAATATTACAGTCTCATGTTGTAATTGAATTATTAGAACCTCGTGTTGTAATTATAGTATTATAATCTCATGCAGTAATCGTTTCAGTTTTAAAAATATATAGATGTCTTTAACCATTCACAGATGATGGGGAACGTTTAGGAAGATATGTCTATATTATTAGTTAGTATGCCATAAATAATACTAAATGGGTTATTTCTGCTATAATGAAGTTATTAAGAAGCCTAGGGAATGGGAAGTGCTGGTGACACAGGCACAGAGACTGGTGTATGCCACAATGGCCACAATCTAAGAGACAAAGAGCTATACATGGATCAAAAAGCATTTTCCTATTTACACATACACTGTTACGTTATTTTCACAACAGTTTGCATTTAGTTGTCATCTCTACCCCTCCCTCCAGGACTCTACTATCCTATTCATCAGCGGAAGTGGATGCAGGACAAGAGGAAGCAGACACAAGGTCGTCCGTCCCCTTCATGGCCTCGGCAGGGTAATTGCGACTTCGACATTGGGCGTGCACGGTACTTGATCTGTCCCTGTAAAGTTTCGTGTCATCTCGAAGACTATATCCAAGTTATATTCTGCTGCAGCCATTTCCTTGTCTCGATGGGTAGTTCCCTCTTCGTGCTCCTGTATTCTGGCGAATGCCTTCTGCAGTTGTTGCTGGAGTCCTTCCGTGATGCTCGGTCGGGCGGCGAAGTCAGTGTCTGTCACCTTTCTGGTTGCAGAACCTTTCTATCTGCAGCAACATCTGCACCTTCTTTGTTCCCACTGATGACATTAGGTGGCGTGTCACCCTCGACACTATTCCTGTCACCGGGGCTGTCCTCCACCTTGGGTTGGACTCTCCGTCTCTTCTTGGGACTGTCCTTGTCCCCAACTGCACTTCCCTGCAGCTTCTCCAGGCTCCCATCTTGTCCCTGCAACCCCCTCCCGCATCCCTTGTCGAGAGTGTTGGTTTGGGGTTGGGGCCGGCGATGGGAGTGGTGGGATCCGCTTCTCAGCCCCCCGTGAGCGTGTGGCAGCACTCAGTCCGTTCAAGGTGAGAAACCTCCTTTCGAGAACGTGGGCTGTCGAAGGTCTTCCCTACAGGCCGCTTCCGTTCGGCCTGTGAAGAATTTCGACCTCGCTTTGATGACGGTCACTGGTAGCTCCTCCCTGACGCTGGGTCATGTTCTTGGGACCCGCTAGATGCCGCGCGACAACAGCTGGCGCTTCACATCCGGAGTCCAAGAAGACCTTGCAGATCCCTCCGTTCACTTCACCATCAGCGCAGTGGCAGTTGTCTGGATGGCGGTCCATGGTGACCACGTTCACCGTGTGCTGCTTCTTGCTTTTGGCTTCCGGCCACGTCCAGGAGATGTGGCCTTCTCTGCCACAGGCGAAGCAGGTGACTGGCTTGTCTGTCGTTACTATCTGTCCCCGGCTGGACATCTTTTTCTTGGTCTCTGGAGAAGATGATGGCGTTGATTTGTGGCGACTGTTTGCTTTCCGCATCGTTTCAGGTGAGGAGGGTGGGGTAGATTCCCTGTGGGGCTTGGGGTCAAGAGGGTGGGTGCGGCTTGTCTCTCCTGTCGAAGCCCTGCTATTTCTATGACTGGCGGTACGACTGCCAATAACATGATTTTCCATCTCTTCTCAAGCTAACTAGCTAGATAAATCATTACACATATCTTTAAGTCAAAGAAACTATTCAGTCTCGTGATTCCCCCCCCCCCCACACACACACACACAAACACAAAGTCTACATATAGGTTACCTATCTGTACACTACCTTCTGAAAAACAGCTTTTGATAATTTTATATCGACCGAATAATGCTTCTAAGGTTTACAAACTTCAACATACTCCGTTGACTGCCACAGCAAACCACTGCTTTAGGAAACTACAAAGAGTTAAAGAGATCTGTCAACATCCAGGTCTGTACGTACAGCACTGGCTGCATTGGTCCTGCGGTCCGTTCAGACCGGTGCTGCGGTCATGCGTACGCTTGTGCCCCCTTCCTTCCATCAGCATCGTTATAATTGTCCAGCCCTGATGTAAGCCCACCGTCAGTTGACTGCAGCAAAGAAGGCCTAGCCATAATTATAAATAATTTATGGATGCCCTCACCCCGCCACCTATCATCACAGAGGGAAAGAGGGAAATTATCGCATGACAACGTTTGATAATTTTTAAGCCTCGCTGCTGCATTCCTGAAATGATTGCATGCCCATGGTTGTTATTTCGAGCCCTGCCATGTGAGAAGTCTTTGTTGCTATCAATCTGGCGCGAAAGCAAATGACGATCATAAAGGATTGCCTTAATTCTCGCTGCTAATTGTTGGCAAAAATACCATGACATCGTCGTTGAAAAGGCCTCCCAGCAGATGCCTCGCGCTGTCGCAGGCGCACTTTTCTGTTTCACTGTAAATGGCTGAGAGATTTCCGTCGCCAGAGTCTCGGAGCGCTCTCGACGCCGCGTGTTTGCGAAAACTTCCATATATGGATATGCCCTTTCCGGTGCGGAGTGTCGATTGACAGCAGTGTCTGTGGGCAAGGCTCGATGTCCCACCCCTTTAGTGCGTTGTCTCTAGCTAACGGTCCTGTAAGGGTGGACATCGGATACAGAGAATAGCGCATTAAAACATAACGGAAAAAGACAATCACGCAATTCTTATGCCCCAAAGTAAAATAAGCTCCGTAGGTTCGGGAAACCCGTATATAAATGCCGGTTAGGCGAGCTAAGGTTATCTTGTTGGAAACAAGCACGTTCATCTATAAAAGCAAATAATATCTTATTTGAACGAGCTTCTTAGCTAGGGTCCCGAGTCAACAAATCCAGAGAAAAGGCCTGTCAGCGGAGGGGAAAGCGTGCCATTTTATCTCACACTGAGCAGACAGCCGGGGTCATTTGACCTGCCCTCGAAAAAAAAAAACGTTCAGTCGCCGAGAAAAGTGAGGTAGTTTTTTGTGTGTAAATCAGAGGAAACAGGTGCACGAGCCAGTATGTCGTTCCCCAGGCTTCTGCTTCCAATATTTCTCATGTCACAGGTAAGTATTTTATTTTTTGCAATTTGGAGTTATTTGGCAGAGGTGAGATATATTGCAGCACCTGTGCCATTTTAACTGATAGTTCGTAGATCATTGTGCAACACATAAGTTTGACCCGTGTGGTTTTCTTTCGTTTTCTTTATTGCTTGTTTGTTTTTGTTTGAAAAGAAAGAGCAATCAAAACGGATTGGGAGAGTTTTAAGATGATGTTCATTAAAGTAAATAATGCTTAGAGTGTTCTGTTTCAACATCTTCATTCCCGGAAAGAAACTTTTAGACCTGTCTGTTATTTGAGAAGAGCGAGCGCACTATGGCGCACACACCCAACACAGGTCGCAAGGCGCCTTTTATTTTACGCGCCCCTGTATCTGTGGATATACGAGCCCCCGAGCAGCCTAGCTCAGGTCTGTACAGACACTCGTATCTGCAGTCGCACCTCCACGCCCTCCTACGTGTAAAGGTGGACGTAATATAGCGAAAGAGAACAGGTCTTATACCGCTTTTATAAAAGTAATAGAAGAGGCACCAATACTTATGCAACCCACTCCTAGAAGATTATTGCAAATCTGCATTTTTTTTGTGCGAGAATAGGAATATGTAGCTCTGCTAAATCTGACCTGCACTCACTCTTCACCCTTCTTACTGTTGTTACCTGGCTGACACATCAGTCGTCGGCAAATCAGGTCTTTTCATGCAGACACGAATTTTACGCCTGTCCAGCTCAGGTGCAGCATGACCCTTAAAAACATTTAAGAGTGAATTGGCAACGCCCGACGCAAGGACACTGTAACGCTTTTCAAAGTTCAATACTGGTTTTTGAGTCGCTTGCGTTTTTAATAGGCTTTTTTTATTGCACCGAAGATCGTGCACTCTGAAGATGGTTGCCGGGTAACGGTAAGGATAGGCGACTAGCGGCATTGTGGTAGGGACCGTGGCCAGTTGAATGACCCAGAGCTGAAGGACATGTGTACAGTACACTCAAAGTACAGTAGTGCACGGCGCAAGGGGTGCGTTTGGGCCGCCGTGACCCAGTTTCTATCCAGGCGGGATGCGAGGCTTTGGCTTTGACCTGCGGCCCGCATGCTATTATTAGTTTTTGAAAGCGTCCCCAGTCAATAGTTTTCGCTCGTTTTCATTTCACCATTTCGACACAGCTGGCACATGGATTAATCAGGCACACAGCGACCACCATACTTCACTACTGCACAAAACTATAAAATATGCTAACTTAATGGGCCTCTGCCTCTTCAATTTCGGGATAACACGTACCAAGCCTCTTAGCAAAAAATAACATCAGCCATGGTTGTATCTGTGGTTAAGTCTGTCAGTATCTTTGGCGAAGCACAAAGCATAGACAAGCTTATTGATCAACATATCAACTTCGCATATGTCGTACCTTTACTACGATTTCGTTTTTAAATTAAAGCATCAAAATGTCTACTAGATACTAAATTGAGCTAATGTTTAAAGCTGTTGTCATCTTTATCTATGTCGCCGTGTCTTTGTGGCTACATGTGCGAGCTGGAATGCTTAACTTGAAATAAAATAATCATGCTATTGTCTCCAGAATAATTACGTTTTCTGACAAGCAACCCGACCTGTACACAGGTGCGGTATACAAAAGAATACGTGTCATGTGACTGAGATTTAAAGCTTCGACCTAGGGTTTTCGCGTCTTGGTGACAACCGCTTGCTGTTGAGAGAGAGAGAGAGATTCTGACTTGAATATTGGTGGAATACTTGCAATTTTGACATCCTGTTTCATAAGATCAACTATGTTGCAGGCGATTTTCGCCAATCCATCGTATCGTGAACTGATGGAGCTCGCAGACCTGCTTGCTGTCGGTGAGTCAGCGATGTTGTTGTCATTTATGTCGTTGATGTTCTTCATTGGCTCGAGGTTACATGGAAAAGCAGACCAACAGACCGACGTGCAGACAGGGTACTTCAGAGGGAGGTTAGATAAGTTCAGGATGACACACTTTGGAGACAGTTATTCAAGACAAAGAGGACATGAAAAAGAGAAAGTTATTCAATACAAAGAGAATACGAAAGAGACAGTTATTCAAGACAAAGAGAACACGAAACAGAAAGTTATTCAAGACAAAGAGAACACGAAAAAGAGAAAGTTATTCAAGACAAAGAGAACACGAAAAAGAGAAAGTTATTCAAGACAAAGAGAACACGAAAGAAAAAGTTATTCAATACAAAGAGAACACGAAAGAGAAGGTTATTCAAGACAAAGAGGACACGAAAAAGAGAAAGTTATTCGTGAGGACTCTAACTGTTCTTGCCCTTCTCCTCCGTGTGACTTGTTTTGCAGATAATAAGCGATGACCGATTGAGGACATGAAGAATGATATCAAAATATTTCGTTCTTCTTCAAGTCCTTTATTTACTCTTTTTTATTTTTCCCCAGAAAAGCGGCTTTTGTCAGATGCCGTCAACGACGACTTCATAACAGGTAAGGAGAGATTACGTTAAATTGGCATTCAGCAGTTATTTTCCTAACCCACCATTTCCATTAACCCGTGTGCCTTTAATTGGTTTTATGACGGTGGAATCATGTATGGGTTTCTGCCATTAAGGTAGACATGGACTTAATACGTGTTTTTGTCAATGCTGTTTCCACTCTCAGAAAACTGATTTTATCTTAACAGTGTGTACATAAGTCTGTATATTTATTGTAGAGTATCTGCACACACATGTGCGTACGATGTCACACACACGTATTTATATCTATGATCGTATTGTACAGTCTGTACACAAGAACCCATAGAGCTGGGCCTGGTCATCGACGCCAGCAGCAGTATCCATCCGCGGGACTTCCAGCGCGGCCAGCAGTTCTTGCACGACTTTCTGAGCGAGTATGACATTGGCTCCGGCAGGAACCAGGTAACTCACAGAACCGTGACTACCTCAGAGGACGACTTCATTCTCGTAACTTTATGCTGGCATCAAGTACCCATGTAAATCTGAAATCAAGCGAAAACAAAACAAATGCACAAAACGGAAAAAAATATAAATATAAAAGCCAGAAAGAAAGAATTACAGAAAGAAGGAAGTAAGGAAAGAAAGAAAAAGGAAGAAGGAAAGAGAAAGAAAGAGGAAAGAAAGAAATAAAATAAAAGGAAGACAGAAAGAAAATAGGAAAAGAAGCGAAGGAATAAAGCAAGGAAAAGAAAAGAAGAGAAAAAAGAAAGAAAAAAAGAAAACCAATGCTGCTGTTCGGTGACGTATGTTTTACCTGGTTGCTGTGCAGGTCCGAGTGGCGGCCGTGACCTTCGGGTACGGTGTGTACGAGGATGATGCGTTTTACCTGAATTCCTTCAAGACCAAACAGGAAGTGCTGGACGCCGTGCAGAACATGCCCTTCAAGGCCGGGCTGAGGACGGACACAGGGGATGCAATCAAGTTTATGCGCGAGAAGCAGATGGCCAAGACTCGCTCATGGGCCCCCAAGATTGCTATAGTCCTCACGGACGGCAACTCTCAGAGGTCAGGTGGCTTTGGCTGTCCATGAGACCTGTGATAATTGCTAGCTGGCGAGTGGTTACAGGTTTTAAGGTCTGTCTAGCGCTAGGGCTTTCCCTGGTTTATCACGTGTTTTCCGGGAAAATGGTGTATACCGTGTTCAATCTTCTGCTTAATATTATATTGTCAAATGAGGCTAGTTTCATTCTCTCTCTTGTGAACGAAAAAAAAACAGGTCCGTCCGTCCGTCCGTCTGTCTGTCTGTCATCCTGCCTGTAAGTATCTCTGCTTGCTTGCTCACCTGCATGCCAGTGGTTCCCTCTGTCAACGCCAGTCTAAGTAGCGCAGCCTGTAGCACGACGGTAGTTCATCCACCGATACAGAGGCTCCTGGCTTGGGATCCCCTGTCCGGGCGCTCTTCTCCGGGCGTCCAGTTTCCTCCCCTTTCCTCTTCCCCCAGCGCCCTTCACAACCCCCCCCCCCCCACCTCCGTCGTGATATAGCCTTCCTTGCTGACTGGACGATAAAAGTAAACAGCCAAACCAACGAATAGTCTAAGTTGCTAAGTAACCATTTGCAGGCTTTTTTTTAAAAAAAAATCGGCATTGGTCAAGGTTAAAGTCTGTCTGACCTATGACCCTGCGTGTTCAGGACGGCGTACACGAAGGAGCAGGCGGCGCTGGCGCGTGCCGAGAACATCACCATGTTCGCCTTCGGCGTGGGCTCGGCCGTCAGGCAGGACGAACTGCTGAACATCGCCGGCGACCCCAGCCGCGTGCTGCG
>SMGT01004166.1:700313-715199 GCA_004794575.1 Lanistes nyassanus
CCCAACACTGTGACCATCGTTTGCCAACACCACGCCCAACACTGTGACCATCGTTTGCCAACACCACGCCCAACACTGTGACCATCGTTTGTCAACACCACGCCCAACACTGCAGTACGGCGTGGTCAGCGGAGCGTGTCCAGATGACGCGGGCTTCGCGCTGAACCGCTTCTCCGCCGTCGCCGACATCCGGGCACGCCTGGACATCTACGACCGCAACAACCTGCCCAGCCTCATCGCCCAGACGACCACTCTCGGGTACTCACTCCAAAATGGCGGCCGTCCCATCGCTTCAAAAGTAGCCGTCATATTCCTGGGTAAAGCCAAGGTAACAATGGATTACCGTCGCTAGATGCGAGATTCACGCGGTTCTTTATGTCCAGTGAAAACTGGGGTAAGACCTATTTTAGCGTTCTGCCCCCTACCCCGCACCTTTTTCCAATCGTCATCATCATTTTTCAACAGAGACAGTTTCAAAGATTTCTAACACATATTTTCCCACCCAGACAGCAGTAACAATCTGGGTTTGCACACACGTTCTGATGTCCTTAAAATGAAGTTCCTAAGAACTGTCCCTAGACTGAGGGAGAGCTGAATTTCGTTTTTTCCGCGCTCACTCGCTCACGCGTCATCTAACTCTCTGCATGCTGTGACATAGGAATTCACACGGCGCGACTTGTCGGATGAAAGCTGTTGTTTAAAAATAATTCAGCCGAGTGGAGAATTAGTCAATTTCGACGAGGATTCTCGAGATTTTATTGCATCTAAAGGACAATAAAGTGTGCTGCATAGTAGTGTGACGTGACTCTTTAAAGACCATTCAATCCAATTTATTTAAACAAAATTAAATTGTTTTATTGTAAACTTATGAAGCAGTTATGATTGCTTTCATCCGATGTAATTGATCCGTGTAGCCAGCATCGTTTGAATTCCTCCTTTCAACCTTTCAACAAACATGGTCCCCCCCCCCACCTCCAAACTCTCTCTCTCTCTGTTCTGAATGCTACGCTAAAGCTGCTCTTAAACTGGAAGAACCTTTTATCGTGACACCAGATTTGATTATCTCTTCTCCGTTTCTAGACGAAAGCTAAGATGCCCGAAATAGGTTTGTGGTAAAAAGGTTCGCCCAGCGAAAAAAGTTCTTGAGAGCGAACAGTAGTGGTGATGCAATATACTATTGACGGTGTACAGGTTGACCAGCGACAGCTATACAGGAGCGTACTGGAGATGGTGCAGTCAGGTGTGCAGGTGTTTGTGTCGCGCACCGATCCCGGCATCAACATCTCGCTCCCACCTGAAGTTCGTCTGCTTGGCGAGGGTTCGTCGCTCAGCCAGGCCGCGGAACTCGTCGATCATCTGTGCCATCTTGAGGAAGTGAGTATATCCCAGTATACTAATCACAGCTGCTATACGATGGTAGAAATCTCGAGGATGAGTCGCTTAAATAAAAGGAAGCAAGCGTTTCAATGAAATGAAAGATGAAAAAAAGAGGAAAAATAACAATACTCGCGTGCGCGCACGTGCATATTGTGTATGAGAGAAAGACAGACAGGTTTGTCAGTTATTTATTTCAGGACATCCCAAACTAATAAAGCACGTAGATTTGATCTCACGTATTCTCTGTAAGTATAAAACTTCAATGAATCTTTCGTAAACAATAAAGAAGACAAAGAATACGCGTATAACAGCCTAGATTAGCTGTGTGAATGCGTAAGTACATCGGCCCTGTTTTGTTTTGCAGAAATAAACATTCTCTCTGCTTCACCATCAGAGCCCAGAGCTTGGTCATCGTGACTAAAGAAAGCCCTGCCTTTCATGGAAAGATGCTGTGCCATTCTGTAACAGTCGCTGACAATATATATATATATATACCGCTCAAAAGAATTGAAAGACCAGTGCAAACTGCACGTGGTACGGATGCAAAAACGCGAAATGGTGGTCACAATGAAGCTGAAATGTGCCTCGTTCATTAATGTAACGACCAACACCAGATTTTATGAGCTATCTTCATTGCAGCAGCAAGATTCCCTGCCAGGAAGACAAATGCACGTACAAAATCGGAGGAAGTGCAGTACAGAATGATCAATGTCAAAAACGTGTGTACCCTACATCGGCCTGCCTGTAAGCAAGGCTTGGTTCTCGCATGGACCTAACTAGCATGGACTGACTCAATGTCCCCAGAATCATTTGCGGGATCACCTGACAACCCCGCTTAAGCAAAAGGAACAACTGGTTAAGGTCAGACGGATGTGGGGGAGGGGGGTTTGCCGCGACGGCCTAGCACATCCCACAGGTGCTCGACCAAGGTCCGGGGAATTTGCTGGGCGATCCATGCGAGTTGCTTGGAAGGTGGCGACGACCCGAGCTCTGTGTGGTCTGGAATTGTTATCCTAGAGAACTGCACGTGGTCCCATTGCCTGCATTTGTCATCTGCAGGCGTTTGATTTTCATACACTGTCTGGCATCTTGTGTACACGTTTGGCTGCCTTCTGTGGTGTGCACGAACGCTCCAGAACTGTTTCTATGCACACTGACGTTCACTGTTTAGTAGGAAACAACTTGCATCCATATGTAGGGGTGGGGGGGGGTCCGATGTTGTTTCTCGTAAATTACACTCGTCGGTGACCAGACTCCCAAAGTGCAGCTCTTCTCAATTCTTTTGCTCAGTATGAGGATATGAACAGCAATTGTTTTCAATGTAATCCAGGCATGTTATGTAAATTTTTTGCTAGGAATGCAAAAGATGCATAATTGTGTGTCCCTCTAGTAAAGGGACCTATTAAAATATTCATTCCAAAGAAAAAAAAACTCTTATGTACAGGTGCATGTACGTACATATTTAGAGGGGGTTGTTTGTCTGAAGTTCATGGCTTGGTTTATCCATCAGATAGCAGATTTTAGTCAGACGTTACTGTGGATTTTAGGTGCACTGTACTGACGGGAACCCACCAACCTAGTCCAGAAATGAAGACTTCTACATCTAATTTATATATCTCGCTCTTCTGATTCATGAATAACAAAACTACTTCTTGAGGCTTAGTACCAAGGACCGATAGATCGTTTACACTGCACAAAAGCCATTTTACACAGACAAGCGTTTATGAACCAAAAATAATTAAATAAAGTCTGCTACTTCTTTTCTTCACTTGACTGATCAATACATTTAAGCGCTAAGTGCTGAGCACATTTTTAGCTTTAAAAATGTCATCATGTGGATAAGGTGTAATTTTGACAATCTACACATTCAAAACAAAAACAGCTGCTCTCGTCGAACAAAAAGCAAAACTCAGAAATGTAGCGCTTCCGCTTTTCCTGGGCCTATTGCTGACGATGACAGACGCCAGAATGTGCGTCTCCAAGGATGTCATAGCCTCTGTGTCGAGCTAGGAAGCGTCCTGAGCAGGCTTAGGTTTTCTGTCGTCCAAATTAAATGTAAAACAAGGGGACTGTATCAAGCTAGAAAAGGACAAAGGCGAAGACAGTCTACATGTTTCGGGGCGCTACCCCTTCATCAGGACGACACAAAAACGACGTAAAAACGAAAAAGAAAAACACTTAGCTGCAGTTGATGTGGCGCGTGGGCCGCATAGCAGGAGAATGACCGGCTAAGTCTTTTTCTTTTTCGTTTTTTTTTTTTTTTTTGTCGTTTTTGTGTTGTCCTGATGAAGGGGTAGTGCCCCGAAACATGTAGATTGTCTTCGTCTTTGTCCCTTTTCTAGCTTGGTACAGTCCCCTTGTTTTACATTTAATTTGGGCTTATCCTCCAAGCGGCAGTCACTTGTTTTTCTTTTCTGTCGTCACTAAATGTTCATTCAATCGAAGATCGACCTCAGAGCGAAACTGAGGCCAGATGATACCACCGTCTTTTCAGCTGCAGTAATCTCCAATGGAAGCAGACGATACGCAGTTTCAACCGTTTATGGTTTAGTGTAGGGCAAAATGATGGTGAGTAGGATATATATTGCAACATAACAGCAGAAATTCCGCAAACTGTCCTAGAAGATCTTACACGCAAACGTCTCGACATGCGAAAAGCAACGACAGAAGTCAAATCTAAATCTCTCTCGCGGGCCTCCCTGCCTCAAGCGATAGTACTAGGACTAATTGGCCCGGTGTCAGTATAATGTGACAGGGTGGGACTGAAGCCTGTGATGTGACAGCAGTCCCACGTGTGGCAGCACGTCAACTTTGTCTAAGCAACACCGTCCTGATGGCTGATATGCACATAGTTTACGGCGGGACGTTAAGCAACAAACAACCAAACAACCTTCCGAGCAGGTGTGCTTGACACTGACAATCAGGAACTTCCAAGTATAAAAAAAATCCCACACTGCAGACATTTTTCGAACGTGCTTTAATCCGATTAAAAATATGTGCGATCATACTTTCCGGGGATTTCTAGTTTTAATTCTTTTAAAAGCTGTTTACAGATATTGTTTGATAAAACCCAGAATACATTTTTCAAGAGAACAGAAGATATTCAATCAAGTGCATAGATAACCAATTAGCAACTGTAAATTAAGTCCATGAACATGCAAATTGTGAGCTTTTTTTATAAAAAAAACAGCCTTATCATCAAAATACAATATGAGTGCACACAAAACACACGTTTAAATACATGGTATAATTACGACACTGTCGGAAATTTGTATTTATAGTTTGAAAACTTGTACAGCTTATGGTAGGAAGTTAACTACACTCGTGTACCAATGATTTTGCGTAACAAACATACATCTGACGCAGCATTTCGTCCAGTTAAGTGGTAAACGATAACTTGACCAAGTTTCATCTTATCAGCTCCAAACAACGGAGGCATGCAGTCGGAAACCATCACTAACCACAACTACAGAGCTTTCCCCCACTACAAACCCTTCTCCCCCATACCACGCAGGGTGAAGCACTCTGCTAATTCAACAAAGGTCGCAGTCGATTTCCTGATATTCTGGGAAAGTAAATTGCAGGTTGATCCTTTACGAACAGGGAGACGACATCACAGCTTCAAGCTGGAATGTTTTAAGACGCACTGACAATTACACTGAATCACAGTTTTCGAGATTATTAATTGTCATTAATTTCATATAAATTATCTCTGTAAATGAATAGTTTATACAAAAACAACTGAAATAAATTTCAACGGGTTCAAAACAAAATGGGACATTTTCTTTTCCTGACACAGCAGGGGAACATATTCATTATATGCAAAGCCACACGCAAACAGTAACAAATTGTTTGTACAGCTAAAATAAAGCTCAAATAAGAAAATTCAAACTACTGACTTCACACTAAAACAGAAATATCACAAGTCATAAAGGAAAGATACATGGTATGTAATTTGGAAGAGCGTCCAGACATTGAGATACACATAGCCGCAGTTACTGTTGTTATGGAATGTCATAACGCGCTCACACACGCGTGCATACACACATGCGAAATGTCCAGGACTGGAGGCAAACGAGGCCGTCATTTTTAAAAAAACACACACACAAGCGGTGTTTTTGCGCTTCCTATTGCTCATTTTCATCAAATATCCTCTGTGTGTACGACAAGGTGTACGACAGTCGGTTTCCAAAGGGAAGTTTCTGGACCACGTCCACCTGAAAAGTACTGCACACCGCGCAGTACATTTTCCTGCAGCCCCCGGGGTTCTCTTATCGATGTGTAGCCCCCAGGGCAAGCTTGGCGCCGTGACGAATCCTGCACGTCCCGTTTGCCGTCCTTGCTGCACTGGGCGCGGACACAGCATTCAGGGCATACGCCCACCTAGAGCATTCTTCGTCTGTCGACCAGTACACGTCGGGTGGCCCTGATGTGCCCAGCGTGCTTCATACCGAGCACTGAAACTTGACGTCGGTCATACGTCACCACGCTAATGGCGAAGGTTGACGTCGATCAAACGTCACCACGCTAATGGCGAAGGTTGACTCTCACCAAGCCTCACGCTCAGGAGGATGTCCGCGAGAATGTACTAGCTTCCAGTCTGGGTTTTTTACACGTCTATCGTTCAATCAAAATTTTGGTATGGATACAGCGAGAAGTTACTTTTTCCAGCCAAATCAATCATTAGTTAGGACAGTCTTAGGTTACCAACCCAACCAAATAAACAACAAAAAACTTTAGAATATACCTTAGTGTATATTTATGCGTCTTCGCTCACTGGTGACTGTAATGTACGTCTCAACATATATTCCACACACACACTATGCATGCGTCTGTGGAACACATAAACAGGCATCGATATTGCCGTTGGAGCACGTACAGATGCATTACATTACATCGCGTTTTTTTCACATTCATAACTGGTTCATAATAAAAGGATTGACATAAACTACTACAAGAGCGTTCGGTGACTAGCTCTATAATTTACAAACGGGTTCCAGTTTTAACAACACTAATCCCTATTTACGCTGGGTCATACAAGCTCGTACTTTTACAGCTCATTTTCTCCGAATACACCCCCGTGTTCCTGGACAAGGTGGTCGTAACAAGCAGTTTCCGACGGAAACTTTCTAGAGCACATCCAGCAGAAGATTGTTTTGCATGCCGTGCAGTACATTTTCCTGCAGCCACCGGTCTTCTCTATCGGTGTGCAGCAGCCAGGGCAAGGTCGGCGCCGCGCTGGATCCTGTCTGGCCCACAGCTCTATGTCCTGCCTGCCCTCCCTGCTGGATCGTAAGATGGCGCACGTCATGCCGTCGTGCACCTGTTCGTGGCAGGCCGTGCACACGCGGACACCGCATTCAGGGCAAGCGAACACCTTAGCATGCTCTTCATCCGTACAACGATACACCATTGGGCAGTCCGGCGTGCTGCAGAAGTGGGCTGCGCCTCGACTGGACGCTACGAACGCAGCCACAGTGGCGCCAGTTAGCGCCGACATGGTGACGTCACCGCGGCGGACGAAGTAGTTGATATCGCGCACTGCCAGTTCTCGCTCGCAGCCCTCCTGCCCACAGACCAAGGGGAAGCTGCGGCTGGTGATGGCCACCGTCAGCTGGTGCCTCAGACAGTCGTGGCAGTACGGGTGGGCGCACAGCTCCAGTCGGTACAACTCCTTGGTTTCCACAGGACACTGGCAGATGACGCAGTCGATGGTGTCTTCAGCATTCCTCTCTTTGCAAGAGGTCCTCAAGGTCTCGATAACCCCACTTACTACTTTCTTAGCCTTCTCGATGCTCTCGGGGGGTCCAGTTACGGTCAGCTTGTGTCTCCGATAGTCGATCGCGACGGAAAAGAGCTCAGAGCCTGTGCGGAAACCTTCCAGGTCATCCCCGTACGCTGTTATAAGCGCCTTCATGACACCTGGCGGCTTGTCCCCACCTTTCAGCATTAACTCTTCTACTGTCCCGCTCTGCACCAAGCCCAGATAGTCGTTGATTTTCGTGCGAACCTGCGTGCACGCTGCGTCATCACCATGGATGGCAACAGTCCTCAAACGCCCGTCAACGCAGATGTAAGTCTTCGTTCTCTCTTCTGCATCGCGCAGAAAGTTCCGCCCGGCGGCAGTCAACAGGTGAGCAAGCGCAGGCGCCTTGCTGCACTCCAGCACGTCACCTTTGAAGACGTCACTGAGGTACTTCCTCACTTTCACCACGTCCTCCACCTCAGATGCCTTGATGGAAAACAAATGCTTACCACCACCCACCTGTTTTGACCGAATCTCAGCCAGGCCAGAAAAGTGATCCAAAACCTCCTTCGCCTTAGCCTCATCAGCTTCCAGGATGCGGCTTGGAACAATAATTGAAGCAGATATTACAGGCAGAACATCAACAGGCTGAACGCCAATGTAAAATCCTCTCTGTAAATTTTTGCAGGCCCGAATTCCTTCAATGGGATCCGTAAACACTGCCTCCGCCATATACATGACAGACTTTGATGAGGGAGGCTTTTTTACATTGATGTTTACCTGGGAATTGGGAAGGTGTGTCTGGAATGTCCTCTCCATCGTCTCCTGCAGCCTCCTCAGCTCTTCATCTGTCGTCTCGAACTCCTTCTGGCGAACGATTGTAACACGCTCTACAATCCCTTTCTCGTTTTCGTTGAAGTGAAGTTCGTGCAAAAGCGAGCGTCTGAGCAGATCCTCAGTCACATTTGCCGGCAGTTTGGGAAAATACAAGGAGTTCTCTTGGTTCCTTGCTGCCTTCATCACGATGCAATCATTCCCTATGTTAAAATAACTCCGCATGAGACACACCGGATAGGTAGCTGGAGAAACTTTGGCATAACCAAATCCTCTGGATGGCCTCCGGACCCACTTCAAGTAAGCCTTGAAATCTGCATTATGCTTTGGTGGACGTCGGCGTCCCAGTTGACCTGCATTAGTTTCATCATCTCCGGTCTCTTTCACAGCATTGACAGCTTCTGCAGAAGTCTTGAATATCAAGAAGCCCCATCTATCTCCCTCATCAGTCTTTTTGCACACCTTGATTTCCCCAAACTGCTGGAACTTCTTCATGATGTCCTCTTCGGAGCAGTTGGCTGTAGCACGATGAATTAAAACTTTTCGGCTTTCGTCAGGCATAAGCAGTTCAACAACTTTTCCTCCTGTTCCAAGGACAACCCGCAAGCCAGAGTCTTCTTTGCCGACTGCCTGCTCAGAGTCTTCACGCTGAAGTTCTAGCAATGATTTCTCTACACTTTCTTTCAGTAGTGTGATGAGCTGTGGGTTCCCAGACTCTGTGGAGTACACCCTGACTTCTTTAGCATCACGACTCGCTTCCACCACAACAACAGAGAAAGAATCTTTGGTACATGCTATGTCTTCATACTGTCTCAGCTTGCAAAAGCGAGGTCCTACCAGGGAAAAGAAAGCATAAGAACCTGCTGGCTGTGTGAAGATGTTCATCACTTTCTTCTTGCGGATGTCTTCAACATCAAGGTTCTTGATCTCGGAATCAACAAGCCAGGATTCATCCACGGGTGTGATTCCGGTGATGAAATCTCGTGAAGTTTTGATAAGTTGCTCATAAACAATCCATTCAGGGTTGCTGGCTAGAGAGTTCAGACAAGACGAAGGATGCATATGGACTTGCTGTGAGACCCTTGCTGCAAAGTACCCAGCCTTTTCCAAACCCAGATAATGACACAGGTTGGCAGCATAACACTGAAAAATCACTTTCCTCAGAAGGGTTTCTGCTGTTTGTTGGTCTGAAAATTGATGAGCAACTTCAAGACTGTATTCTTTTTTAACTGTCTTTATTATTTCATTTACTGTCTCCCGAGTCGTTCTCATTGCTTTGGCATTGATACTGTTTGCCACACACCATTTGCTTTTTTCCTTTTCAGGCACGCGTTCCCATTCCCTGTAGACAGCAAGAGAGGTTAGGCAATCCCCGCTAATCTGGCTGAACCTGGCTTTTGATTTATTGTGCTGCTCCTGCTCTTCGGTAGTGAAGCCCCTGTAGAAGATACTCCCAGTGTTGATCAAGGCAGCAAGAACAATGGTATCGAACAAAAGGCCATTCTTTTTTCCTTTCAAAGTCATCAGTCCTAGTCTGGGGTCGCAGGGAAGTTTGGCGATCCAGCGTCCTTCCTCTGTGATTTGGTGATCTGAAGACAGAGCTCCTAGAGTGACCAGTGTATCCAAGGCGCCTTCGATGGCTTCTGGACAGGGAGACTGCACAAAATCATACATATCTGGTCCGACGCCAAGTTCTGCAAGTTTGAGCAGAGCCTGTCCCAGATGAGTTCTTAGGATCTCGGGCAGGCTGATGGTTTCCATGGCATCAAAACTGGACTTAGAGTACAGACGAAAGCACTTGCCTGGGGCAGTTCGGCCGGCTCGACCTTTTCTCTGCTCGGCTGAACTCTGGCTGATGACTGTGACACTCAGGCAGTTTGTGTTCTTCCTTGCATCATACCGCATCTCCTTAGCAACACCAGTGTCCACAACGTACTTAATCCCATCAATGGTAATAGATGTTTCTGCACAGTTCGTAGCAAACACCACTTTTCTTTTGGTCTTCCCAAGAGGCTCAAAAACTTTTTGTTGCTCATCAGCCTGAAGTTGACCATGCAGCTGAAAGCACTGGAAGTCTCTACTTCCAGCCATCTGCTGCTGAAAAGCCTCGCAACATTTTTCTGTTTCAAGAGGTGACGTGAGAAAGACAAGAATGTCACCAGGTGGCTCATTTAAGTGGATCTCCTTTGCCTTCTTGACAGCTTTCTCCATATAGTTTTCAAACTCATCTTCCTTGTTATCTTCATTTAGCCAAACGATGTCCACGGGGAAAGTACGACCTGAAACCTTCATGACTGGACAATCGCCAAAAAAATTAACAAAAACTTGGGGATCTATCGTGGCAGAAGTGACAATAACCCTGAGCTCAGGTCTCTGGCGGAGACATCGTTTGATCATGCCCAGCAGAAGATCCGTGTACAGGCTTCTTTCATGGGCCTCATCCACAACTATGCAAGAAAATGCCTTCAAGCTGGAATCTGCCAGACACTCATTCAGCAGGCAGTGATCTGTCATAAAGATGACCTTGGTCATGTTCCCCCTCTTGGATCTGCTGCCGGCTTTGTAGCCCACCTCCTTCCCCACGCTGGTTGCTAGCTCTGATGCCACGTGAGTTGCCAAGGAAATGGCAGCCACTTTGCGTGGCTGAGTGCACACAATAGCAGCTTTGTCACCAAAGCCTGCCTCCAGCAGATACTGGACCATCTGAGTGCTTTTGCCAGAGCCAGTTTCACCCAAAATCACTGAAACCTGGTTGTTTTTCACCAGCTCTACAATGTCATGGCGCCTGGCATACATTGGCAGAGACTTCTCAAACCGACAGCACTCGATTCCAAATTGTTTGCGAATCCTGTAAGTTTCTTCTTCAAAATTAGTGGAGTTTAGAGCAGCTATCAAGCAATTTCTAAAGTCATTGACAGCTCTGCAAAATTCTTCCTTCTGTCTTCTGCCCTCTTCTTCTTTTGCTTCCAAAGTTGAAATTTCTGCCTTGATCTGCATAGCTTTGTAAAGATTGCTTACTTTTTTTTTAGCTTGGTCGATTTGAAGCCTGAGGGACTGCTGTTTGTCTTCATGGGCTTGCAGAACTCTTGCTGAAATCACATCAAACTCAAACTCAGCTTGTTTTCTGAGTTCTTTTCTGCGCTGTCCTGCTTGTTTCAGCATGACATCACTCTGTTCAAATCCTTTAAGGCTGCATTCAATCACTGGTGTAAACTTGTGACAGTCTTTTAACAAAAGCCTTTTTAGTTTCTTGGCTAAATCTTTGCTTGGACAGAGCAGGCTGCAGTACGTCGCTGATTCCGATTTTGTGACATCTTTTTCAAGGGGCACAAGTTCAAATCCCTCCATGTTTACTTTTGCTGTCAGCACTTGCCCCAGGATGTTCATGTCATGGATAACATCATTGATCTTGACATGCAGTACAGTGGGCTTAGGCCTGGACTTTCTCCGAAGATCCTTCAGCCTGTCTCTGCAGTTTGTTCTGTTACTGACAGGACTTCTTCTTTGCCTAGGCAGATCTGACTTTCCATCGTGATCCTCATGTCCTTTTTCTTCCATAGTCACTGCCTGTGTTAAGATACATTTGCATTACTTAGCAGAGGCAAGAAAGAAAATGTATTCATTTTTGCTGTGTCTGTCTCAAGACTTGACATTACTGGCTGCCTGCGGCAAGTATTTTTAGCTAATATGGGGTATAGTATTAGATCTATTTTTAATATTAACTTCTAAACAGCCAGAAACTATATTTATCCTGATTCTAGCACTCCCCATGGGTGCCCACTAGCTGAGAGTCTATTGTAAATGCTCTGATAAATTCAATGATATAGTATGCAAGTACATGTATTGTTAAAGTGGAGTGTTTTGCAGGGCAATTACATGTATTACAAGTCATATTTGGGCAAATAACATTTCTGAACCTGTCTGACACATGACAAAGTAAGCAGGAAAAAGTCCAATTCTCTATCTTACTGTATCGCACTTTGTTGAACATGATGCACTATACATGCATACAGTGCAGGTGGGCAAACACGAGCCTCACTATGCAAGAAATCAATTAACATAACAGCAGTAGAGTTCTCAACAAGCATGCTCCTTTTGGGTCTGATGTGGCTCATACATGCACTGGCTAATACAAGCAGTCTTTCTCATCCCCTAAAAATCTTCTTATAAAGTAGTTTGCTCTGTAAAGCAATGGCAACATTTAAAAAAACTGCAAAAATCATTTGAACAATTATTAAAATAACTTTGGGCTGATTGCATTGTAAACCTCATTTTGCTCATTATCAGGAATAGAGTGTAAAACTGCAAAAGCTCAGTACAGACATATACAGGACAAGATACTCTTCAAAATCAGCATATGCCATGTGTGTGTGTGGGGGGGGGAGGGGGGGTTGGGGTGTGTGTGTCTTTACCATTCCATGCATTAATGTGAATACTAGTATGTATTGTCAAAGTTATATGTACAGAACGTCCTTGGTGTCAGCTGCTGTGGTTTTTGTTAGCTGTATGTTCATGCTTTTAACTTTCTGCTGCTTATGTTTACATAAGTTTTTCTCACTACATGTATTTTAAAGAACGCTACCACTGCATGAAAATGCTGTCAATTCCTATTTGAAAGCATAAGCATGATTTTGGGAGAGGTTGTTACTCTGGGACTAATTACTGCATATGTAGGCTTCATAACAGTAATACTGAGAAATATCCCCCATCTGCTTGAGACAATTGTGAGAGTGGCTGCAGGAAATGGTTATAGCAATGTTGAATATACAGTGAGCAAGTCACTGAAGCTGAATGCTCTCTCTTGTATTTAAAAAAAAATTACTAAATAAAGAAGAAGATGGCTTCAAGCTTCAACAATCCATGGTATCCTAGTGCTTACTTGTAACCTCAATAGATTTATTGCACACTTTGATTGAAGACACTGGTTCCTTTTCAAGTACCCAGCAATGTGGGAGACTTTTTGTTGAAAGAGTGGTGTGTGGGTGCACACATATGTAAGACGAAGATCAAGCTGCTTTGATATGACACAAGTAATTCAAACTGGCAAATATATTCTGCCAGAATATGACACACATTAAGAAAGTGATTTACTTCCCAGTAGAACACATTCTGGCAATGAGGTTGGGAACATTTACTGCACAGTAAGAGGGCGGACATCCAGCTTTCATTGGTCTCATGTGGGTCCGAGCTGGGTAGTGCCACAGACCTTACATATAATATATGTAAGGTCTGTGGTAGTGCTGATGCTTATTGCACAGGAATATGTCTTTTCCATATCCAGCCCAGTCCACCTCAAACTAGCAGTGCCATTATAAATATTATGCAGAAATTTTTTTTAAAAAAAAACATTTACCAATACCATACACATTTTGCATAATACAGCAATGCACTATGCTGTACAAGCAAAAGTGGCAATTAAAAGAAGAAAATGTGGCAACTGACAGCTGCCTGACAGCTGCTATATGTCTTAATGGCGATGCATAGAGGATGTACTTCAAAATAAAAATGTCATGTAAACACACAGTAAATAATGTAAAATTGTTCTGTTGTTGTTCTTACTGTGTTCGTAAGGAAAGTGCCCTAACCCTGCGATGATTTTGCACTATGGGGGTGAGGGGAGGGGATTTTGGGGGCAGAGGTTTCGTTTTGGTGTTCTGAACTGTTAAAATCTATAGGTCATGTAATTTTACTTGTTCCACAATGTAAGTCGCTGGTGTTGTCCTTTTAAATCAAAACTAACATTCACCAATTCTGTTTACACTGTATACATCGACTTCACCATTTCTATTACATATTATGGCTATGAATCAACTTCACCAATTCTGTTTATACTGTATACATCGACTTCACCATTTCTATTACATATTATGGCTATGAATCAACTTCACCAATTCTATTTACCCTATAGCTAGTATACATCGATTTCGCATTTTGATATTACATCAATTATACTTTCACAGCATCCAACTGTATTGTCTACCTTTTTAAGTTTTACTTCTTATAGTTCTTGTGTTATTGCGTTAGTCATATATACAATTAAGTGTTTAATTTTTATGTGTTACTCTACAATTTTAAATTTTTCCTGCAGCCTAGTGGATCTTGTTAGCTTGTAGTCGTTTCCACCTCTTTTAAAATAAAAAGTTGTTCGGTTCAGACGAATACACTACAGTCTTACAGTGCCAGATATCTTACCTCCCGGTTGGGTTTGTCGTCTGCTGACGGATCTAGATGTGTACGTCGTCTCACAACTGGATCCTGCTTATGACTATTATATACCAATCTTACCAATGTTACGCGTAATTTTGCCGACGTGACCGTGTTGTTTCTCAGTACGCCTCTGACTTTCGGTTTCGCTTCTGTTCGCGAACGGTAACTCCATTGTGCCGCTAACCGATGACCTCCCCTTACTTTCCCCCCAGCAGCGTCTCCCATACCAGTCTATTAACACTATACGCCACGTGCCTCTCTTCAGGTTTATTAACAACGTATCTTTCATACCAATATGCTATATGTGCAAAAATCTGCGTTTACACTCAAATGAAAGACCCATGTATCTTGTGTAAAGGCCGAAGTTCGGCGTTTACTCGAGATATATGTCGTATTTCTGTTTTCTCAACTGAACACAAACGGCGGCTGCCTGTGCCAGCGTACGTTTACATCGCTCCCTACAGTAAACTTTCACCCCAACACCCTCCGTTTCCAAGCGGTCAGTGCATGGACACTATATTCTCGGTCAGTGTTCTGATGCAGAAATAAGGGCAAAATTTGGAGGAAACCTTGTGAAAGGAAGAAGAAACAGAAAACAGACGGGTTGGTGTTCAGGGAAGATGTAGAGTGTTTCTGAGTGTATGCCAACATTAGTTGGTTTAAAACCACAAACCCACAATTTTCTTAAAAGTATTGCTTCTAAGTGTATTTATTTCCAGTTT
>SMGT01004167.1:2090-12435 GCA_004794575.1 Lanistes nyassanus
AACACACAAATAACACGCTCAATCACGCACGCGCCAGACGTACCCACACGCAAAAACATAGGCACCCATTCATCTATTTATTAATGCACTCTAGTAAGAAGTCAATATAATTTTGTTTTTAAAAGAAAAGAGCTGATAAAGTTTAAATGTATTTGACCGGCTCGAGTAGTATGGTGTAAGCGCGGTGCTGCGTTCAGCTGTAAAAACGTCTGCCCGATATCTGTGACGCTGCTTTGAGCGCTGTCGGCTGCGGGCTGCAGTAGCTTTCTCCCTGCCCGGGTTACTGACGTCACTCATCAAGGCAACATGGCGGCTTCCATGTAAGGCCGATGAGCGGCATTAAAAGCTGGGTTGTAAGTGAACAGTTCTTTTGTAGCTTGAAATTTAGGGTTAAAAAGACTCACAACATCAATATTCATCAATTCAAGACAGGTTACTTCTAAGGTTAAGTTTCCCTTTAATACAAAGCAGAGAAACAAAGACAAAATTCTGTTTTCTTCCCCGCAGGTGTGTCACGAGCGTTTCATTCAGCCAAGTCATCCACAGCCGTCGCACGCGCATGTCCGACCCCAAACTTTCGTGTTGTTTTTCCGCACGGAGCCTAACTGCTGGACCACGTGAGAAACACGAGCTGGCGATTCTTTGTGAAAACCGAAAGTCTGACGCTGATTCAAACTGGGGCTGGCGATATAAACTATATTCCCTCCCCCCAAAATGGAGGTATTATAGGTACTCCCCCTCTATATTTTCTCCACCGCAGGACTCACCTCACCCTCCCTTCATGTCTATTTGAGCACTTTTTAAAATATCCCAAAATGGGCAAAATTGCGTCTGCATGTGAAGTATTTCCCAATTTGTTCGCAAGGACAGAGGCAAACTAAGGAGAGGTCCATTCATGCTTATCATTTTTTAAACCCTACATCTTTGAGTCGTAATTAAAGTCACTTCTAAATTTCGTTAAACTGAGTGATATTCGGACAGTGTAGATCGAACTTCCTGCTTTCAGAAATGCGATTTGCTCTCTCTGTTGCTCCCCAGCTCTCTCTTTCTCTCTCTGTGTGTGTTACTGTCTTTCTCTCACTCTCTTTGTGACTCTCTCTTATTCTCTCTGTCACTCTCTTTGTCACTCTCTCACTCTCATTGTCACTCTCTCTCTCTGTAACTCTTTTTGTCACTCTCTCTCTCTCTCATTCTCTCTGTAACTCTCTTTGTCATTCTCTCTCTCACTCGCTCTCTTTCTCTCATACACTCACTCAGACGGGTGTCAAGCAGGAAGGCGAGGATATTACAACAAAGGAAACATCCAAGATGCCAGGAAGGAATCCTTGGAAGGAAGTTCCCATCGGGGTGTGTGGATAGTCTGTGATAGCAAGCCGTCAGGATACAGTGCTGGACATGGGCTGGTGGACCTTCTCCCCTTCTGAACCATTAGTCATCTCTGCACGGATAGTACAAGACAGCACACGTCACAAAATCGCAACGGTTGGTAAAAGTGGAACAAGATTCCAGGATCTGACTGGAATTTAAGTGACATCTATGAGAAGGTTACTGATTATCTATATTCAGTCTTGAAAACCATCGATCTAGAAAGTTCTGTAGTTACCAATGTATCAGCCAGCAAACTGATCCAATTGTTAATTGTGCAGTTAAGTTATCAAGTTTTAAGTTTTTTTCTGATTCGCGCTGCAGCAGTTTCTGCTACAATACATTGCACTTTAATCTGTGTGAATCACACATTGCAAAATGCGAATTCTGGGGTGGCAAAGCTCATTTCAGTGTAGGTTACATTACACTAAGGGCATTCCTCCACTTTAACTCTTGACGGCTGTATTCCAGGCCTGTGTTGCATGAGAGCTCCTAGCTGTCCTCCCTACATAAAACTGATCCTCGTATTTTCTCTCTCTCTCTCTCATTGCAAATATCCTAAGTGTGGAGCACAGATACACATATCCACACAACCCACCAGTCCATCACCTTTGTCAGGCGCTGACAAACAAAATGACAACGATTCCACGAGGCGTTTTTTCTGAGCAAAAAGGGCAAACCCACAGATTCGAGATGTGTAAAAACTCCTATGAGAGACCGTAGGCTTGGTACACGGTACTTCAGACAATTAAAATGTAATCTCTTTTCTTGTCGGAGACAGACTTGTTGACACGCTTGTTGACCGTCTGAGGCGTTCAAGAGGACAATGACGTGACAGCTCACTGGGCCAATAGTCACTATAGGAATCTCCGATCTTCCATCCCCTACCCCTCTACTGCAGGAAATCTAGTCACTTTAATATATTTTAGTGCATTTGTCACAGACTTTAGGAAGTAACAATTAGACTGGGTACAGTAGCGATGGGGAAACACTTTCCATGGCGATTTTCAGAAAATAGGAAAGTGTTGGACTTTTTACTGTTAGGAATAGAGGCACATAGTTGTAAGTGCTAAGGGGATATGTCCAGTAAGACACGCAGAAATAGAATAAAGAGGAATATAGATGGGGATTAGATTATATGCATACTGTCAATGCCGCACGAGCACTCAAGCGCGAAACCACACACATGCACATGTACGTGCACGGACAGAAAGTGGATAGGTTCAAGTACATAGGTACAGATATGTGCACGTACCAGGTTATAGTGTGCATGTGGGAAAATATAAATAAATTGAGGGAGAGATAGAGAATCAGGCGGGCGGGCAGTGAACAAAATCCAGTAGCAGACGGAGAAAGGAGGTCGAAGGACACGAACTTGACTCGCTGAGGATGGAGACCACTGCCAGACAGCTCCTGCCTACCTTAGCGGTCCTGGGCACTGGGTTGCATGAGGGTTCGTAGATATTCCTCCAGTCTTAAGATCGGTTGTAGGGCCCATTCGCCCTGGGTATTTTATGTGCACCTTTAAGAATGAACAGGAGATAAGAAAGCTCATGCAAGCCAGCCCAGATTTTTCATTTTCCTTTCATAGAAAGAAGCGAAAGAAGATTCAGTTTGGGGAATGTTTCGTTGCTGCTGTTGTTGTTGTTGTTGTTGTTGTTGTTGTTGCTGCTGCTGCTGCTGCTGCTGGTGCTGTTGTTGTCGTCGTTGTCGTTGTCGTCGTCTTGTTTAAAAGTGAAATGGGCTCAGACAGATGACACCATTCACATCATGATGTATCTGCATTCTGCTTACTACATAACATGAGACTTGTCTGATATCGCCAAGACTGCTTCATACTACTGTCATCTTCATACTACTGTCATCTTTGCTGTTGGTTTTCCCAACCATCTGTCATTTGTTTCGTAGCACGTCTTACACTCGTTACTTGGTACTTGAGTGGCGCTAGGTTGGTTGGTTGGCTGGAGTGAGTCACCATCGACATGACAAAGAAAATTAGCCATGCGAGGGAGTCCGTAAGGACGGCAGCCAAGTGGCAATGCCTGCAAGGAAGGAAAAGGGCTTGGGGGTCTTACAGCCAGTCAGAGACTTCGAGCAGAGGGGTCCCTTTTCTTGTCGAGGTCTTATAACCTGTTCCAGCGCCTCCCAGCGGATCAGCATGCACGGGGAAGTCTGGCAAAGACACAGGCATCGCCCCGGGTGACCCGCCCTGTACCAAGCGCTTGGGTCAAGAAGACGACGTTGAAGTCAAAAGTCAAGCGGTTACTGCGCAGGGCGGGCACGGCGGACAGCGGCTCCGCGCAGATTAGGAAGTCGCCGTTTCCCGTGGAGAGGCAGGCAGTCGGCGGTGTCTGGCAGTACGCTCGTACACAACCTGTTGTCACCAACGCGCACTTGGCTTCATTGCTTTATGACGCTGTATCCACCAGCCAATAGGAAAAGTCCACAACAAAGGACACCACCAATCGGAATCGCCCACTTGCTGAGTCTTCCACTACTTATTGTTCCGAGTTTCCGAGTGAGCATAGACTAAAGAGAGCAAAAAGTCTCGGATTGTCCTTTATTCCCGAGAAACAATCTTCGCGGACTTCATTCGGCGGAAGGAGAAGAGTCGAAGGTGGAGGGAAAGGGGGACATCCGTGCATTATAGCGACGCTCCATTCGTCTTTCATGTCGGCCCTGTATGATGTGTCGCAATTGACCTTGCACACCGTTGTCGGTATTGCGGAAGTGATGGGGTGGGGGGAGGGATGTGTGCAACGGCGGTTGTGGTGGTGATTCACAACCTCAATACAGCCGTGTGTGTGTGTGTGACAGACAATAAATTTAAAGCAGTCTGTCCGCATTCAACAGTCCGTCGTAAAATGTGATGATTCTAAGTCTATCCGTTCAGCATTGTTAACGCAGTGACACTGGTTGCATATGGTTAGCAGCCTGCAGTCCAGTATGACCCGACCACAAGCATCCCCATGTTATGTTAGTCTCAAAGTTTGCCTGAGTCAGGTGAAATGGGTGGTGATCGAATGGGGTAAATCATATTTCTGCAATGAAAAGATTTCGTCTGCCTCGGTGGACAAACCCAAAGACTTCATTCTCTTCACGTAGACAGCTCGTTGTATTGTACTGTATAGTATTATATTGTATTTTGTTGTGTTGAATTGTATGGTATGGTTTTGTATTGCATGGTAATGTTTAGTGAACGTATGTGTGTTGTGAGCGAGCTTGGATGCAGGAGTCTGTGTGCGTGCGTGCGTGAAGCTGAAATGAGTTTGGGAATATCAGTCTTATCCGATTTCACGTGGCGACCATCGGTAAAGTCACGACGAGAGCAGAAGCCCTGTCACCACGATAACAACACTTCGACCTAATCCCGGCGACGGAAATACATGACGTCAATGTCCGCGACCAATCGGATGCCGGACAACTAGGGCTGCTCTGACCTAATTTCCCTTAAACGCGTGAAGGCACCGGATAGATTGAGGAAAGCTCTCTGACAGCTCAAACTAGGTCTGACAACGGAAAGATGGGGGCTTGCCGGGGGGCAGGGTCTTAAACGTCTTCCGAACTTCAATAGCATACGGCGACATATAAGTTGTTTTGTTGTTCAGGTTCGGAGGGCTTTCCCAGCATTGACGTGAGATCACTGTGGATTTTCCTTACTTCTTTATTGATTTCTTCCAAAAGGAGTAGCTACAGTGACCTTTACAGTCACGTACTGAGCCGGACCAGATGATAATCATGAATTTGACGACGACGAATATTATTATATGAAATCTTACATAACGCAGAATCACACTCACAAAACAGCCTGGTGAGCGCGCTGGACAGTACACAAAAAATAACAAACGTAATATTTAAAATGGTAGATATACATATAAATCTACCACAGGTTGATTAAAAACTTTAGTTACACTATGTTACAAGACTCCTTCGCGAGACAAGAGAGATCCCATTTGGTGGTAGAATTAAAAAAAAGATAAAAAGGGGGCATGTACACAATAAGAACATGGCACACCTCGCCTTTAATTGGCATCAAGACCCATCGCCTACCGGGATGATGTCTCTCGTGACAGCTCCTTTATGGGTCGTCTTCAGGGGTTCGATAGACGACACTTTAGGCAATCCAGTGCTTGTTTTGTCAAAGACGGAAGGAAAGAAAATAGGTTGAGAATGAAGGATCGAAGACACGGAGGATTAAGAGGGATAGCAAAGAGAGAGAGACGGCTGATTTTATTCAATAGAGCATTCCATACATACTCATAAACGTATATATATCGCTACAACTACGAGAGTTCAAATAGCAACAACTAAAACAATAGGTAGACTTTAATTTCTGTTATGCGATATTCCTTAGGCAGAAAATAAAACCAGAAAAGTAGAAAGGTATATACATTTTCTTACGTTTTCCTCAGTTCGCTAGACAACATGCGACAAAGAAAAAATAAACGTGTCTGGAGTACCACATAATGTAGCATAGTTAAACCAGATTTGTAAATCTTTAAGACGGGCATTGAAGAGTGCAAAAGGAACTTTATTTTCTTCAGAATTTCTATTCTAACACCTGTAGGTTTTAGGGATACGAAATTTCTGTGTGATTAATAGTGGCTTTCTGACCCGAGACAGCAAACTGAAGTTCTGAACTTAATTCACTGTATTCCAGTTATGCCAACGACACTCCCTCCTTAAGAGCACTAAAAATTCTTTCCGACCTTTCCTATAACTGTTTCTCCCCACCAGTCTCTAAACCAGTGTGATATATTACACACACACACATACAGTATGATATATTACACACACACACACACACACATGCACGTACCCTCTCACAAACACAATCTAATAATCGACGGTGTTAAAGAGAGCTTTCTTTTTAATAATACGTCGAAGTTGATGTTAGCTAGAGGCAGAGAGACAGCGCTGAGGAGGAAGAGAAGGAGGGGGATGGAGACGGAGGGGGCGCGTAGGGGTGGTGAGGCGTGGAAAGGGGGGGGTGGGAAGAGAGAGAGAGAGAGATTGTTAAGGGGAGGAGTGAAAAAAGGGGTAAGACAGAACAGTTCAGCTGAACTAAGGAAAACACGCTTTATCTGCTCCCTCACCTCGACACCACTGCAATGCACAAACACCTGTCTTTATGGCCGAGCACCCGTTAAACAGCGTGCCTGGTGGTCAACAAACCAGCCCCTGACTCGTGGCTCTGTCCTAGATACCCCGTATTTACACAGCTTGTTGTCAGCTCTCTCTCCCCCCGGTTTTAAAACCTCTGTTTTGATCGTTAAGGGGCTCCAGCGAACCGTCAGCGGTAGAGAAATCTACATACAAAGACGACAGACCTATTTACTTACACTGAGAAGAGCCGCGCGTGATTGTGTGGAGACTGGAGTCACAGAGAGAGAGAGAGAGGGGGGGTTGGCGGTGAAGATGTAAGGACCTAGGCATCGCTTTTTTCTTTTCTTAATTGTTTATTTAACTTGAAAAATAATAAAACGATGTCGCCAGAAAAGACAACAGTAATGGCGACAAGGAAAAGAACGTCGGCCGGAAACCATCCCTCATTCGTCTTTGCTCCTAACATATCGTTTCATTTGCTCGCTCTCACAAGACCAACTTCAAAAAGACAAAAATTTGTAGACGGAAACAAAACACTGTATTACTTATGATAAACAAATCGAATGACAATTCATTCACACGACTAGAGCCCTCGTCCGTATGTAATCTCCCCAAACATCCACACGCCTCGGTATCGCAGCGAAAAACTCGTGTTCTGTACATAGAAATGATGATACATTTGAGGATGATTACGCCGTTTTGCTTGGGGACGCTGCCCGTCGTTCTTACAGCCTAACCTAGTTCCACACAATTGTTATCGTACAAACGTTCTACCATTACCCTCTGTCTAAAATAACAAAACACAACTATCAAACAATGAGGCACACTCAACCGCCACTGTATACAAACAATGATTACCCGCAGTATCCCAGACAATAAAAACAATCAAACTGACGTCAAAATTCTATCTTGTTGCCTTGCTGACTTGAATGAGGTTTCCTCGCTGGGGTTTCTTTGACAGCAGCAAACTCTCAGTTGTCGAATTCTTCACACTTGTCCTTACCAAAGCCGGAACACAATGCCACCGAGAATAAATAGGTGATCACGCAGGTACAATACAACTCACAGTGTGACACTCCAGGTCAACCCTTGACGTCTGAACTCACTATTTACAAGCGTGTTCACATATCCCAAAGAACTGCAGACCGTTTGCTTTCTTCTTCAGACAGATTACATTTTCTTCACATTTTGCTATTTCTCGATGCCTGTTTTACACACTTTACATACTTTTCATTGCAGAATGTAACGTGTCGGTAAAGACTTATACACGGTCCTTCAGAGAGTCGTCTTGCTTCTTCCAAAAAGCTTCACTGACAGACATTGGATGTCTACAGCAACATCTACACACTAGTCCTCCTGTGCAGTACCTACTGCTCTCCAGCCTTCTTTATCTAACTTGCTAAATATCTTATCGTTAGTGCGAACTACCTTCTGATGTCGCTCAGCCTTTGATCTTACGGCTACATCACCAGCACACGTACAGGTCTGAACACAGAATTTTAATCTAGCACATCAACCAAGATTATTAAAAGGTAATTATAATATACAAAGCCTATGAAGTCATATCGGACACAAAACGTGACTAAATGTGTGCGTGCACGCGTGCGTGCATGCATGTACGTATGAATGTGTGTACGCGTGCTTGCGTTCGTTTATGTGTGTGACAGTGTGTGTAAGCGCGCGTGTGAACGCGTGCTTGTGTGAACGCGTGCTTGCATGTATGCGTATGTGTGTGTGTGTGTGAGAGAGAGAGAGAGAGAGAATATATATGTGTGTGTGTGTGTGTACGCCCACGCGCACCCAAGCGCGTTAATACTTCCTATATTGAGTGTGCATGCATGCGTGCACATTGACTATGCTCGTGTCTGTGTGAATGCACGCTTGTATATTTTTAATTGTTAATGGACTGTATATTAAAGAGCTCTCACATAGGATAGCTTTACTGTCGAGTTTGTAGCCAGAGAAACTACACCTCGTGTGTACTACTCCCCTCAAAGCTAACACGGAATCAGGAACTCTACAAATGCCAGAGTTGATTAAGTTTCTCCACAACCCCTTCCGAACATAATAACTGTACATAGTGATGAAGAGTTTCGAGAAGAAGGAATATCATTGCACACACACACACACACACACACGATTATAATTCAGCGCATTATTTTCAGTATATAATTTAAGATATAACACATTGAATTACAATGAGCAACCAAGACCTGAGCGAGCATGGGGTGTAAAGGGCGTGTGGGGGGGGGGGCAGCAGAAAGGTGCGGTGACTGTGCATTTAGGGGCGCGCCCATCTACGTCTGCACAATCTTCTGCATGGTTTGAGTTGCCACCTTGCTGCGTCTTGCACGGTATCACGTGCCCTGTCACGTGACTTCTGGTGTTCCACCACAGGCGTGAGATGGTGCAGTCGTCCAACAACGTCGACAACAGGCTGTGTAGGACAGCCGCGAGTGGCAGTTGCTGCCCGGGGGTGGTACAGTCCTCCCGGCGCTCCTACTTCAGATTACTACTCAGTATAACGTGCAACTACCAGGGAGTCGGTCATCTGTCACCAGACTCCTGTGCGGAATAACTTTTAATTAATCCGTCAACGGATTCTAAAGTTTGCCGTCTGGGGCAAGCCACGAAACACCTAGATCTAGAGTGAACGCGCACTCTTTGTTCTCCTCTTCTCTTCTTTCACTCTCATCCGTCGCTGTTCCTGTCCGTTATTCTAGTTCTCCTGCTTTTTCTCGTTCTCTTTTCTTCTCTCCTTCATTCTCGTTCTCCTTTTTTCTTTCTCTCGGTCGTGTGTGTGTGCGTGTGTCTGCGAGTATATGCAGTGCCTGCGAATACATGAGAGAGAGAAATCGAGAGAGAGAGAGAGAAAGAGAAATGTTTATTTTATTACCGATGAAAATGATGATAATGTAGAGAGGTAGCCGAGAAGGGGGCTGGGTGGCAGAGGGCATGTGGCTAAAATGTAAATCCCGCCGTATGCGCAAACCTGACCCCACGCGCTTGAGCAGTGGCACGTGTGCGCAGTGCTGATGAAAATTTTGAGAAACTGCCTCGCGCATCTGCTGACCCAAACAATAGGGATTTTCAAGGACGCCGTAATTAGTGGGTCCTTGACATTTTCGTTTGATTTTCTTTTCGGAGAGACAATGGAGCAACAGAGACTTGTTGTTCCCAGGCAGTGTCCGCATCCACACAGCGTATATAAGTTAGGGCCCTGTTACGTCCTATTCGAGCTTAACCTGGCTACAAGATAAGTCATCATATGTGTTCAAGCTTCATGCTATTCAAAAGCAAAGGTCACCTATAAAGTTAATTAGCAGAATGACCAGCCGATGAGATCACCTTAACATGCCAGATTCAATCACTAAATTAATGACTTGACATCCCATTAAAAGGGTTAAGGATTTGGGCCGGGTTGCATGTATGGACGTTAGCATCTTTTCTCAGTTCGGCACACCAAGGCTCACGTAAAATACACACGGCGAACCAACCTTACGATCGCAATTCCGGCCAGCTGCGAGCACTCGTGTAACGTAGTCCAGACAGTGGGCTTGCAGGTAAGTCGTGGAGCGAAAGGGGAGGGAATCTGGATTATGATAAATATACGTGAGATTCATTTCACGTTTTATTTCTTCGTTGTTTCGTTGGGAGAAAGTGGAGGTGGATCGCGTGATCCTGTTGTGGTGGACAGATGAAAGAGAAACAAAATAACTTTCAGACAAGAGTTCGCCCACTCACACACACCCCCCAAAAAAAGAAAAAGAAAATCATGTCAGTCTCCCCCTCTCTTTAGGTTCTGATAAAATGTCATACAATCAGTTCTCTGTTAACAAAAGAAAAATAACTTTCAGACAAGAGTTCGCCCACT
>SMGT01004167.1:12451-52392 GCA_004794575.1 Lanistes nyassanus
CCCCCCCCCCCCCCAAAAAAAAAGAAATCATATCAGTCTCCCCCACTCCCCCAGCCGAACCCCAGCCCACCCCTCAGCACGTGAGATGACCCTGACGGAGTCTGTCCCACCTAGACAGGTGTGCACAGAGGACGCAAGCCGACCTTTTATTGTTGCGTGGCTGCTACCTGCATACGCCTCAACAATCGGTCTCACTAACAACCACAAGGTAAACCTCGTGGGTGGCTCTCACCATAGATTATGACTAACTTAAATCTCAGTTTTATTCGCCAATGTTTCTGAGCATATGTTGAAATGTTGCGAAGACGACACGCATGAAAGGTTAACTGTTGAAAATCACAAAGGATGAACATCTTAAAGTTATTTTGAAAAAAACCAAAGCCTTTTGAAATCTCCTGAACCCAGGAAATGCTTTTTTATGATTTGCAGCTTGGAATATAGTGAGAATCCTGGGTTCGCGACTTACGTATGTATGTAGATGGATGGGTGTTCTGTGTTTGTATACAAACATCACGGGCTTTATCATGACGTTCATATGTACGTATGTATGTGCAAATCTTACGTATTCTTGAGGGGCCGAGGAGCAGAACACCAGCAGAGATCACCACAAGTAGTTTACAAGCTGTATGACAGTTTGGGTTATGATAAAATGTCATACAAATCAGAAAGTGCTCTGTAAATGTCTGTTTCACATCCTGAAATTCTGACCTGTGCGGAGAATGGCGTGGGGAAACGATTTATTTTTTTCTTTGAGAACTCGCCCCACACTAAGGACAGCCATTCCGGACTTGCCACGACGAGCGGGAAAAAAAATCCACGAAGCCAGACTACTATACGCAGAATTCTGGAGAGGGGAGACAACCTCTGGGGCTGCCGCACCATACGCCGCCCTAGAGCAGTCACGTGACTTGGCGGCCGCTCGTGGCAGTCTATGCGGCAAGGAATCAGGAAGCAAAGAGGGAAAGGTCAGGGACAGTCGACGCGCTTTTGCAGCAACAGACAATTGCAGATCACGCTTCAGGTCTTGCGACAGAAGAACAATTATTTATTAATTCTGATCACGATCGACCACATGCGAAGAATATGACCTCTCTCTCACACTCTGTTTCCTCCTTTCTATACAGCATCGCGATTATGTAGTCTGCTACCACAGAACGATCATAATGCAGTAGTATGAGTCAACAACAACAACAGCAAAATAGTCTTCTATATTGATCAACAGGACGCAGTATTCGATGACAATACAGTAGAACATTAATCAACCGACACAAGAATCATGGAAAACAATGGCGATAATGGTCGACATAAACGCACCCCTTCCTTCATCTTCCACCACCTCCCCCCTCCCCCCTCCACACACACACAGTATACTGGTTGAGTGCATATAAGAAGTGAACATATGCCATAGATGGCCTGGTCCTGGCGTGAATGCCTCAAGTCCCAGAACGCATGGGGTCACAGAGATAAGCAGATTACCGCCCCTGGCACTGCTTGTGGTGAGAGAGCGGTCTTCCCGGCCCGCCGGAAGGGGGCGATGATATTATCTGCTGCATGACGACAGGCGGGACGTCACGTGCTTACATCGGTCAAACGTTTCAGTAGTTCGGCTTCTTCCGTTACAGAGACTCTTCTGGGAACTTGCATCATCTCACAGCACTGAACTAGAGAGGATGGGCAGGGATAAAAGAGGGTGGAGTGTGAAAGAGGTGGATGGAAGCGATGTGGTGGGGGGAGGAGGGAAAGGGGATGGAGACTGAATAAAACGAGAAAGAAGTGTGAAACGATGAAGACAGACTGTAGTAAGACGGAGAGACAACGAAAGGGGGAGAATTCGGGGAGAAAGAGGAATAACTCGAGGGTAGAGGCGGAAAAGCCAGGACAGGGCAGGATCACAGAGACAACATTATCCGACAGTCAAACGTGACTGCAGTACAAGCAAAACATGTCAGACAAGGTGTAAGAAGCACCATATATACACAGGAACAAACACACCCTTTTATTTCATAACAAAAAGCTTAAAGAGGCCTTAAAAGTTTGCTGTCTTTTCTGGATTTATATTTGACTATGGTAAAGTTATGTGTACACATTCTTCACTCTTATCTGGTGGATGACATGCCTCGCATAGCTCCCTCCGTTGGCGCCTGAAGAGCCAGTTAACTTACTCACAAATATCAAAAGTACGTGGTTGGCGCGATGACAAAAACATCCTTTTAGAAAAGGTCGAAGAAATATTAATAGTTATAATCAGAAGGTATAAAGAAAAAAAACAGAAAGGAAAGACCGTCTGTTGGATAATAAACCGAAACCATCAGAATTTAATAGACTCATACTGCTCTATTGTTTCCAACAATTTATTTAAAAAAAATAAACATGACACCGTTGGTATTGTTAAACATTTCGCATTTACACAAATATTTGTTATGTGATAGATGTATATATTATGTCTCACTAGTTGAGCAGCCTGATGCGGGATACATACGTCGGTTGATTTTTCTTACTCTATGGCTTGGGGGGGGGGGGCGGTGGAATGAGCTATATGTGTCAAGACCGTGAAATGGGGGTTATCAAGACTGGTCTGGAGCAGGGCAGTGGGCGGTACGCGCGGTCTGGTGGCGTTTACATCAGGGAGTGCTCGGCTGTCTTAGCCAGCCAATGCTGTGGTGGCGCGCAAGCGACGGGGATTCCCCTTGCGTAGAGGTGCGGTTCAAACTGGGTCATGTCACGCGGGGCAAGGCCGCAGACGTGCACACGTCAACAGTCAGAGGTCAAAGCCCGGCAGCCACAGATTGTGCCAACTGCGGTACTCCATTGATTTCTGTTGAAGCTCTCTCTCTCTCTCTCGCTCACTCCCTCGATATCTCATGCACCCACAACACTATACACACATGGACGCATACACAGATCCGTGACCACGCGCACGCACCTGCACATGTATACAAAAACATACAAACATATGACAAACAAACATAGGTAGTAAACATGCTTCTAAAAAGTTCCCTAATATAGTACAACACAGCTATAAATCAAATGTACAGCTCGCCCACACACACTTGGTTACCCTGCTCGCGCGCACGCTTGCGCTCCCTGTGAACCTGGGTTATTTTATAAGACGATATGTTAATCCGTGCAGGCTGCATGCATGGGGCTGTGGCGTGACTGCAGCTCATCTATCATCGGGCAGCACCTCGACTGCATTCATACAAGGGCATCACAGGCGTTCGTGTGTGCTGGGCTGTTATCTTCATCGTTATCGTTCCTAGGTCGTCGTTACATTTCTCTTCATCGTTCTCTTTTCGTTCTGCTTTCAACAAACAGTAAATGTCTCCGCTGCCACCACCACTGACGCCACCGCTACTGCCACCACCACCACCACCACCACCACCACCACCACCACCACCATCATCACACCTTGCCAAATGCACCCACTCCTCTCCCACTTAATTCAATTACAAGTTTTTTATATGTATGTAAGCCACTTGTACAGTTGCTTGTTTGAAAAATGGTTGGCTGACTGGCTATATAGTACGTTCGTGAGTTATTTGTTTGTTTGCTTGCTTTTGCTTGGTTCATTGGCTGTTAGCTGGTTGGCTGACTGGGTAATTGCTTGCTTGTTTGCTTGAAAGTGCTTATGATTTCGGAGGGCTGACTCTGTTTTTGTTGCTGTTGTTGCTATAGTGAGACCTGAAACTTCTGGCTATATGCTGACCATGGAGCATTCGTCCCCAAATCTTCGCTCATTTTACTACTTTATTACGGGGCTTTTTTTAACCGATGGTAACTTTAACCCTAAAACTAAAGTTAACACAACAGCTGATGCTACGTGCTTATTTCCCTCGTAATATTACTAACGTATACGAACTCCGCAAGTGTTTTTAAGTACTTTTGCTCATAAAGGGGTTTATTATCTCGGCAAAAGATCCGTAAAACTGTTCAGTAATGTGTTATTTTACTTTTAAAATGTTAAAGGAGCCTTTGTTTTAAACATATACTTGCTTCTATTTCAGACATTTTTTAAATATTTAGCCATCATAAGTGACAGAGCATATAGGACACTTTTAATGTACTGCAGTCACAAGTGAACCAGATAGGACGAAAGCAATTAAAGCCAAAAAACTAGCACACCTTTATATGTCAGAATAATTCATGAGTGACTGACGCAGCTGAGCCTAGAGCCATGCATAGGCCATTAGCGTCTTGTGTTGTCTCCATGGTTTCACAGCTTGTTGCCTTGATGCAGCGTATTGTGATGGCCGTGCGTGCGTGGGTGGGTGAGAGCGTGCGTGGGTGTGTGTAGACGGGAGAGGGAGATACTGCCGTTGAAAGCTACCAGTTCGTGACTTGGAAGATGCTAAACGCGGGGAGGAAGGTGATGAAAGGTGAAAGGGGCTGGGTTGGGGTTGGGGTGGATGGGAAGAGACTGTTGTCTGCTGGATTTCCCCGCCACCGCGTGCGTCATAGTGCAATGACGTCACGGGTTCAAGGTCGCTGCAATACTCAACCAAGATTGACGGCTTTGCCCTAGAATCTCTCACTTGCACAAGTGTTCTAGGGAGATCAAGACCAGTGTGTGTGTGTGTGTGCGGGCGCGCGTGTGAGTACATCGTTTGCTCGCGTGCAAGTTTGCAAAGTGAAGTTCGTTCCTAACTCAATTTTCAGCCTGACTTTCTACAGTCCTAGTTTCATTCTCCTTTAAAAGCCTGATCCCGCTAATGGTTTGGAATGACGGGGGTTTTTTTTTAATTCACCAAAAGTAAGTTTTAACACAGGTTAAGGAATGTTACATGAATTCACGATAACATCATCGATACGGGCACCCTCTATTCCGTGCCGGAGTATATGCGGTACACTATGCGGGTAACTCATTGTCTCGTGTGATGCGCGCAAGCAGCCACACGCGCACATACACAACCGCATACAAAACACGTGTCCACGCTCTCTCATGCACACACGCAGGCTCACGCACGCACTCACGCACACCAGTAAATTAAATTCAATCTAAATGAAATTTTAACAGGAAGATTCAACACACATTCGCGATTATTCTTTACCAAGTTGTAACGACATCTCAGTCACGAAAAGGTAGACTTTTTGTAGGAGAGGTCTGGTAAAGTAAACGCATGTTGTCAACACTATAAGGTATGTCGCCTTTCATGCTCGCTGAGAAAGAAGACAACAAGCCCTTTGTCGGTTTTCATCCCCTTTTCACACCCGTTATTCTTGGAAATCCCCGCCCGCTAGAGGCTGGTGTCAAAGACGACGTGTACGGTAATGCGATGTTTTGTATTATATATGTTTAAAGATAGCTCGGGGCTGGTCTAAAATTAGAACTCGGCTGCCTGCTCTGTCACGAAGCGGCGCAGGGACTTCCCCGACTTGAAGTCGCCGATAGAGAAAGCACATAGCTAAGCTCTGAGAGGTGAGTGAGTCTGACAACAAACTCCATGACCCGGTGGATTCCGACTTTCTCGAAATGATAACCCAGTTCCTTCCGACTGACGTCGACATCACCAGTTCTGATCGACATGTCACGTGATATTATTATGTATACAACACCTCTGACCCCCAAAGGCGATTCTCACACCGTAGTTTAATATATTGTGTGTGGTGACGGTGGAAGTACAAATAATTAATATCATCATGCTAAGAACAAGGACTTGAACTAGTAGACGAAATACAATGCGTCCATTTAATGAAATACACAAACAGAAGAAAAGCTTACACTATAAAGAAAGAAAGAAAGAAAGAAAGAAAGAAAGAAAGAAAGAAAGAAAGAAAGAAAGAAAGAAAGAAAGAAAGAAAGAAAGAAAGAAAAAAAGAAAGAAAGAAAGAAAGAAAGAAAGGCAATAACTCGTAAAAACTGACGATTGATTACAAGACCACCAGCCTGCATGTAAAGAGTCATGATAATCCCAACAGAATAAAACCCCGAATGCAATTAAGAAAGTTACCTGGACAATTTAATTAAATCTAATCAAGCGCTCCTTAAGTCTCTTTTCTTCATAGCATGATACACAATACATTTTGCCACTGATCATGCCGCATTTCTATGTTCTGACTTCATAAAAGGATGTAGTGGAGGAATCTCCAAAGTATTTCTGACGCAAGCCTTGGGATAGTTTTCAATGTCACAGTGTGTACCTTGTCCTCACCGTTTAAACACAATGAACTTAACTTTGAATCAGTGACCGCTTAATCTCTTCTCTACACACAGACCAATAATTAAACGCTGACATTTTAATTTAAAAAAACTTCTTTCTTTAACGTACAAACAGTTATATCTCACATACTTTTTGTTGTTGTAGCACAGATTGAAAGAAAGAAAGACACGTTTTCAAATCTTGGGCTGTTACATTAACTAATTTGCTTGCCCAGTCTTGCTTAAGCTGTCACTTGTTGTTTCTAATGCGTTCACGAATTTTGTCAATAATATAACACCTCCAAGCGTCATACATACCCTCACAGTAACACGCGCCTGTACCAGTTCGTTCTCGTCGATACCAGAAAGTTACACAAAGTTTATTTAATAGTTAATAAAAAGAAAATGGGCAGAGGCACGGCGGTTCGTCTAATCTATTACTTCTGAATCAGTCTAACTCAAGATAGCCTTAAATCTTGATAGTCTAGTGATTTCTACTTACACCTGTTTCTCGAATAACGTCTCTTCCAGTTTCTAACTTACGTAGGCTCTACATCTCTGTTTCTCGTCTTCACCGGATGGCCGCGGCCATCAAACAAAACTACCTGACGTCTGTCCATCGGCAACTACTTGCTCTCTACTTTGGTGCTTCTATTTACTTGGTGTCGTCTTCCCGATTCCTGGACACGGGGGTGGGGTGGGGTGGGTGGGGGTAGAGACTTGTGGGTGACAGCTACCACATCGAGCTAATCGTCTCCCCACATCTCCTCGTGGTATACCTAGTTACTATAGCGGCCCGCCTGTTGCATGACTGGTACCATACGGTCATCTCCGTATACGGCCCGAGCACGGCGAGCAGTGCCTCTTTCCACAGACCTTCCTCCATCAGGGCTCGCAGTAGTGTTCTGTTGACGGGGTGCTCGATGACTCCGTCCACCAACCGTTGCAGGTGTTGTCGTGCCAGACGACCGGGCGATGTGCTTCTATTGTCCACATTGCTGCTCAACAAGACGCCGCTGCAAGAGGTTCAAGGGTCGAGCAAATGTACGCCGCGAGGGGTCGTTCGGTCGGACTTCCTCTGCTGTCCTTCCTGTGGCTGGCCCGGTCGGCCTATATCGGGGGAAAGGGATGCTCGGCATCCTAACGAGCCTCCCTCATTAGATGCTCCCCCCTAGCAGTTGGCTGTCAACTGCTCGCTGACTGACTAGGTTTACGTTGTTTGGTCTCACTTGAGTCCAGCACTTGCACTATTATCCTCAAGTTTCGTGGTCGCCCATACACTAATTTGGTCATTGACTCTGGGTTTTCCAGTCATTCAGCCATCCAGGCGGCTGCTAATTGCAGGCAGCCACTTTCCCAGTGATAACCAGGACTTGCCTACCGGTACGGTGCCAGTCCGCCGTATATCGTCTTTCCGGCTTCCCCCAGCACGCGGCTAGTCCCGGAAAGGTCTGACTCAACTCCGACCATACCTGCCTCTCGCCACCTGCCGAGGTAGCACGGTGCTAGTGGCAGTATCGTTGGGGGTTTCTGACCATTCACCCTACACGTGCTACACACGCACTAGACACGCGTATTGTTATATTAACCTATCCACCCAGGCTTGATACCACTAGTTTATTTTCCATGTTCACACTCTGTCACAACATAATCCAAAAGTCTGTTGTTTTCCAACTGAAATACTTTTTCGGAAATCCAGCAGATATCTTTTCAGCCAGTATCTCAACAGTCTTATCAGTACTGCTAACATACAGCAGACGCCGATCAGTATACCGCAGACCATTGTATCTGGTGTCCGTGCAGCTACATCCAACGAACGTTTTCCCCAAGCAAATATACGCACAGACTTTATGAAACTGCTCGGGGTGGGACGAAAGAGGGAGATGGCGCGTTGTGAAAACCAAACAGCACAAAATCTTCTGTAGGGATTAACAGAAGTCTTACTGGTGTTTGAGTCACGGATCTGTGGACCGGCAGAATTCGTGACAGGCTTATTTATTTATTTATTTATTTGATGAAGAATCAAACGATGGGGTAACAAATACCTCTTTTTATTGCGGGGGGGGGGGGAGAGAGAAACACAAGAAAAACGACTTATGCTACAAAAGGTTTCCAAAATGGTAACTAGAAACTTTGTTTAAACGACACAGCGAGGAAAGCGTTTACACAATTTTTTTTTAAAAAATGCCGTCCTCTTTTTATTTCCTTCATCTTTAGCCTTTTATTAATCCAACTGCTTGTGTATCTTTTCCTTCTTCTGTTTTTTGCACATGTATCTTTTCCTGTTTATGTGTTCTGTCCCTTGTCAAGAAAAGTACGTCGACTTTAAGGTTGTGTTCATATAGCTTGGGTCAGTGTCCTTGTTCTTATCATGTGTTTATCACCAGGCTGCAGTCAATGCTTTATTTTTTCCCTTTATCCTTGCATCGTGACTGTAGTATATGTTTACAAATGCCTCACTTGCCTCAACTGCGTTTTTCACTCGCCCCCTTTTACCTTCTGGGTTTTCACTCGTGTCTCTCCTTTGTCCCGCCACTTCTCGTGTCTCACTTTTTCCTGTCACTACACTTTACCTGCATTAATCCTCCTCCACATGCATTGTTGTCTTTTTAACGTTCTTTTCTATTTCGGTTCTCTCTCTCTCTCTCTCTTCTTTCTTCCCTCTCCCTCTGTCACGTTCTGGGGTCTTTGGCTGGTCAACGGAAACCCAGCTATTTTCCAAGGCATGAAAACCTCGACTACCACCTGGGTACATCGGAGCCCATGGGGTATATCGGAGAATTATGCATGCATGTGACCCTTGAACTTTTGGAGGTGAGCTAACTTCTGGCCTTGCCAGCCGACTCTCTTTTGTTTGTAACGTGGCTGCACTATGTCAGCCTTAACTACGAAGAAATCTCGTCGAATCTGTTGCGTACCTCGGTGTACTGTAATAAGTTACAAATGTCCAACTTTGTCCTTCCATGGATTTCCCAAACATGAATAAATCAAGAAGCTGTAGCATGTGAAAATTCTTAGAGACGAAGCATCCTTTTTTTTTTTTAGATGAGTAGCGCTGTCAGCGCTGACTTCGAGTGTTTGCTGTGCTACAAGATCCCAGTGCAGTCATTTTAATTGTATTTACTTCCATTGCCATATCCATCTAACAAACGCACAAGAACCACGTACATCACAGTTTAAGTGATAACTACGAGCCGTTAACTGTCATTGCAGCCTACATATAAGGTAATGTTGTAATTCAATTCCAGCGCTTGTGATTAGATATCATTTATCAAGTAATAACAATGCAAATTCTCAGCAAATTCAAGGAAAAGAAAAAATATGATCTACAATTTTTTTTAGTTTATTGCCTTTCTCTCATCTAAGTTGTTATATAACTATTGAGTGGTGAACAGTTATAATGGCACACATCTACCAGTCTGCAGTGTAAAGCACTAATTCTAGTAATTGCCAAAATTTATACAGTAAAACAGCATTATGAAGTAGAAAGGAAAATAAAAATAGACATCTATTTCTTTGTCCTGCCTTAAATTTTAAAAAAATGAGCTGTTGCACGGTAACCATCGTCGTAAAGATTTGGTGCGACTTCAGAAACAAGTATCATATACTGCATGATGTATGAAAAAATTATGAGTAGCTATACGTTGATTGAGCAGTGTAACGATATTGCTATTGTCCCTATACTCCTACCCTCATGTGACTAGAGGCAGCAGCTGCATAATGGGGCTAGCCTTTCAGGACCAGCCATGTGCTGGGTGATAATCAAAATTCTTCCCTGCCAAATTCAGCTGCCTCGTTTTTATCGCGTAATAACTTCTCGGTCTTTTATACTGTTACATATACATTTGTATGATGGTCAAAAAACAACAGTGTACGTTTATGCAAAACCACTTTGCTATTGTTAAAGTTTCTGCACTGCTACACAGATCTATCAATGAACGAGACATTCCTCGACTTATCACGCACGTTCAATTTATATTCCTCAGCGAAATATTTGTATCCACGATCACGTTCTTTTTGCTCAGAGTCCCCGCAGTGCGCTTCACCATCTCCAAAAGAAATATGTGTTACACACTGCAGATTTCGGGAACAATTTTGCAACGCTGGTGTTTCGGCCATATTGAAGTGCCTGGAGCGGAAGTTCGGACACTTCCAGATTTGCCCCGCGTGTGTTTCGCGCATCTAATTACGAAAGACCCCAAGAAAATTGAAGAGAGTACTAGAGCACACATGCACGGACGGACACACGTACAGGGAGGGAGAGAGAGATGGAGCGAGGCAGAGAGGAGAGAGAGGCCATTGCGCGCTTACATAAGCAGACGCACTCAAGTATGCACACATACAAGAACACGAGCAAAAAAGTACGCACATGGGAACACGCGCACGCACGCGCGCACACACACACAAACTTATGCATTCCCACATGCTGACTGCACATAGATATTTGTCCTACAGCTAAAGGGGTGGAGGGTGACAAGAGATATTCTAGCGATCAGAAAGGAAGAATGGAGACAGAAGGACGACAGTGACAGGGAAAAAAAAGGATGAATGTCACGTGATCTGTTTTACATACAGACTGCTGTGTCATTAATTCGAAATGGATGAAAGACCTTTTCAGCTGAATGTGCTGCGTTAGCCTATTCCTGATTCGACGCTCTGCGTCAAACGTGTGCGAAACTACTCGTGTTGCATAGTGGATCTCTGTGACAGATTCTGAGTAATTGCCCATTATCTGTTGAACATTAGCGTATGAAAGCAAAGAACGAGATAAAAAAAACCGTCTAATTGATCGTCCGTATTTATCTGGTTGCCAACCCCAAATGATTTCAGAGGTGTGCGTGGAGAGTTCGTTTTCACCATGATGGCCTTGCTATGAAGGTAATTCCATATGCACGGCGCAAGATTGCTGTTATGTCAGTATAAATCTCCCAGCAAAATATAAACCCCAGCCTTGAAAAACAAAAGGGCTGAATAGACTTCAGCATATAATAAACCCAAAAAGCTATGTTTCATGGCTTGTACAATTAAAGGATCGAATTTCACTCTAAGGGGTTGAGCCAGGTGGTTTATGCAGGTCTGGAGCGATTGAAAGAGAACAGCCTGGAGGAATCGACAAACCAACACGCCATCAACGCAACCTTCATAAAAATATTTTTACAAAAACACTATTAATGTTTATAACCTACAAAACATTCATTTCTCTGAGCTAACATCAGATGCAAAACGGTCCATTTTTTATTCCTTATAATATTATACCGGCAAGAGCACAACCAAACTGTGTACAACACTAACGACAATGAGACAGTGGAATAGTTACAGCTGTAGTTGCGCTTCTACAGTCTTTAAATAATATACAGTAGTTTCAGTCCTTATATGAAGATCAGGGGATGGGGTAGAGGAGGGTAATAAACAGATGGACCAGCAAAGATAAGGAAGAGAGGCGCATCCACATCTACAGTTCGGGGTTAGGGGAGGAGATCGATTGCTAACCACTTCAGAACCTGTCAGTTGTACACTGCAGTCACTTCAATCATATTACTAAACCCCACTACCTGCCACATCTCCACTGGAATCTCAACAAGACAGTTTTATCAGGTTTTGTAGTTTTTAGAAGATAGAATTCTGTTTTCTGTTAGCAATGAAATCACTTCAATGTTTAAAATAAGCAGGACATGATGATCGACAGAAACACGGCGATAGAAATGACAGCATAACTACCGTGGCTGACTTAAAATGATCGAGGACTACTGGTAAACACCTCTTCACCCCGCCCCCCCCCCCTTTTTAAAATTAGTAACCACCGCAACATTTCCAGACGAACTTGTTTAGACAATTAAAGAGTCTTATGTCATATATCTTATGCAGGTAATGCGGTCGTAATGTCAATCATCTGCACGTGCCTTGCGACCTATGCTGCTGTTGACAGTAAATTGAGAATTTATTTACCAATAAGCGAGGGCTGCGTGTGGAAAACTGGCTTGCAAGAAATACTGAGCATGCTGAATTAGTGTGAGATTAATCCTTACCTGGGATTCGAACAAAAAAAATGTACACAGTAGTAAAACATATTTGACAAAATAAGAAAATGAATGCGGATGTCGATTTTCCGATGGGAGGGGAGCAGCGAGAACCATGATCTATAATCCTCTTGCGTGTGGGTCTATGTCCCCCACCCCACCCCCATCTCTCTTTCTTTCTCTCTCAGTGTGTCACATACGCGCAGACAGGCACACACATTTATTTGTATTCAAACACATAACGAACGTTACTGAAAGTGCAGCTGTGATTTACGGAGACTGTAGTCCATATAACATTTGCCGGGGTAGGGGTAGTTTGCCCGGGAGAAGGGAGCGTTGTTGACCATAATTAGCATTTCGTCCTTCCTGGTTATCCGTCCTTGTGCACCTCCTCTCGTCTGTCCACACGAGCTGCAGCTGGAGCTGTGCGTAGCGCACGCTAAGTTCAGTAAACAGAAGCAGTCGGCTTTCCCTGGTCCGAGTTTACGAGTATGCGACGACAGCCATCCAGGAAGATGGCAGGTGAGGCTCCCAGGTTTGCCTCCCCCCTTACACACTGCCGGGTCCGTGAGCTTGACAAATCGCAGTTGTCCTCAAGGGCAAGCCTTGCTCTCGTGACGTCACCTCCTGGATAAGGGCACTCCCACCCCTCCTCAAAAAAAAAACCCCTCATATGCTAAAGCAAAGACTAAAGCGCCCAAGAAAGAAAGACAACGGCACATTTGTCACAAGCCCTTGACAAACCACGGGGCATACTTTTTTATCTTACCGCGCTGAAAAAAAAATCATAAATCAGCAGCAGACTGATTGCCGATCAGCTGGTGTGGCAGCAGCCGACAATCACGAATCCAGCATATACGTACCACTCGTTCTTATCGAAAGCACAGAGTTTTGCAGACGTCATCAGCAAGACGTGGCAACATGGCAGCCCGGGATGCCGGGTATTAACCTCTGACATCATCCGATATAAAGCTTTTCCGCTCCCTGTAGCGAAGTGTCATTGACCTGTGACCTTATCTTGCCCTATGGGACCAACGTAAGCCCACGGTGGGTCCGAAGCTCAAACTTCACAACCATGTCGTAGCGTACACAGCAAGCTGGGTGTGGGTATGTCTTTTAACTGTTGTTTTGTGTGCGTTTTTTTCTGTGGGTGTGCTTAAGGGTTTTTTTTCATATTGGCGGTGCTTATATTTGATGCGGCTGCATGAGGAGTTAACAGTTTTATTGCTTCAAGCCAGGCCTGGCCAGAATTTAATCGTGCTGGATTCGAAACTTAAATACTTCTCACGGTGCCCTCAAAATATTTTTAAATCATGGACGTTTAGTCGTTTGTCAAGAACAGACATTTGAACAATTAGTTGAGAAAAACCATTTTTGTTTCCCTCAGAAAAAGTAACAATGTATGCTTTTGGTAAAATGTTTATAATTTTCTTTGATTGTCGAGAGTAATTCAATACTCTTATTCATTACTACATGTATCTCTTAAGTCTATCAAGATTTGGTTTAAATGGTGCAGTCATTTAAGACTGTATGATGGGAGGGAGGGTGGTACCTAACCGCAGTTAAAGTCTTGCAGATTAGGGTCCATAAGACTTGTCTGACAATCTACATCGAAACAACAAGAAACACGTCTGAATGAAGGCAAGTTTCATAAGCAAAAGAAACCCCCGTGACGCAAGACAATGACGCCAGAGCTCCAAAGAGCTAAACAGTTTGATGGAAAAAAGCAGAAAACTCGTCTGGAGAACAGGTGAATGTTATATAGGCGATGACGGCGCGTTAGCTCACTTCACTAGCTTTCCTCGCGCCTTTGAAATTTGCCTAAACATTGCTCATCTCTGTGAGACAAGAGAGTCGCACTGTAAGGGTTACCCCAACCCCACATCTTTTTGTACTCAGTGTGCAAAGAAATTACTTAAGGTAATTCAGAAAGGTACATAAACCGTTCAGGTGTCGGCTGTACTAGAATAACCTAAGCAATTAAGTGCAACAACCACGCAACCGCAGTCATACTTAGTAACAATGAGCTGCTTGAAACAATGGGCATGTGCGTTTTTTAGTTGTGTGAACACGTCAGCATGAATGTAATTGCCAGTGAACACTGGACTGCATAGGGTACAGGCCCTCCAATCACTGTCGTCTAACGCCTTGAAATAGTACGTTCGAGTCCGCCTGCACTTTGAAATTCTTGTCTTTCAGATACGTATTTCGAAAACTGTCTACATGCATATTTTTCTAAAAGTAACTACCACCCGCTTAAAAATAACAGTAAGAAAATCGTCAATGACCTGGGTGGAGAAGCAACAAGGAAAATCATCATCCCCTCCCCCACCCCCTGCCCCGCCATACCTTCTCAGGATGGGGGTACAGATGTTAAGGAAAACAATGACATAGAATGAGGGGCTTGGAAGAACTCCAGTTACCTGGCCTTTGAGAACTGACTAGATTGCTAGATCTCTGAGAAGGGAGAGTTGATGGAGGAAACTAGAGACAAGGGGTGGAGTGTAGGCCAGAACCTCAGGAGGTCACACCCGTCTAGCTCAAACCCAGCCAGAACATCAAACCCTTACATGAACTGAGGTCTCCACAACGTCACAGACCACAAACCTTCGGAGGTAGTTTGCGCAAAAGCCTTAGATATATATCTTCCAGTATTTCTGACATAGTCTGTACACATTCCCCCCTCCCCACTGGTGCCTCGAGAAATCTACAAGATTGTCTGTGATAATGACCTCTCAAAACTGACAAAAAACTGACTCAAAATCTTCCTTTGGAATCTGGTCTGGGTTACACAGGCATTTGTACAGGCTTCTAGAACAGTCGCTCATCCTGTGTTTGTATATGTGCCCTGCCATGTGCAGAGCATTAAAGTGTTAAGAGGCACTATACAGTGCCTGTGCTCTCACCTCTGTACAAAAAAAAAAATAAAATAAAATAATGGATGACAACTGTCCAACCCTTAGCAGCTTGTGCTCTCAACCAATATTAGAACTCGCTAACAAAATTACAAACTTTTTTTTTTAAAAAAGCCCTACATACATGATTGTCACAATCAAATGACAAAAGTATCTCCAATGTTTAAGCTAATACCAGTTCCTTCATCAAAAATTTATTTTTGTAAAGCTTTATTGGGTAACAAGACGATATTGTACACAATTTCGATATTAACCAAAATATCCATGTAGAAGTACTCTTCCCAGTATTTTTAAATGTAAGAAAGCATGAGTTTTATAGGATGTTTTGAACATGGCAAGAATCACAATAAAATCTATATCATAATGAATTCATAAATGGAAGACAAAATATTACATTATCTCAGGAAAATGAATATACTGTTTTTTGTAGATTCCTACAAAAGTTGTAAACCTTTCTAAATGCACTCAAATATGTGCAGTTTCTATGTTTTTTCAGAGTTCATGCACTCTGTATTTTGTCATCATTGTGTTTACATGTACACAGCCAGTGATACAAAAATATAGATAAAACATGTAATGTATTGATATTCTCTGAAATAAACTTACTGTGCCCATAAAAGTAACTACACTATCAGTCATCAGGTCTGGCAGATAGATGAAATATGTTTACCCTACAGCTTCCCATCGTTCTACAAGAAAAGGCGTGCAGCCCAACAGCTGGTAAGAAATGTGTGCTGATCATGCACCCTGCTATATTGTCTTCCATCCACTCACCTCTACTCCACAGACACAACCAAAGAAAGCCACATGTTCAAGCAGACAAAAACTGTTTGCAGACAAATACTGTTTGCATACAAAAATAAATACTGTTTGCAGCTTTGACTGTTGAGTTGTGGATCACTGTAATAAAATTCCTGTTTCTCTTTCAGAATAATATGCTGCTGTCTCTTTTAAAACAAGTCTGCATACATGTGCACAAAAGTTAGCAGATGCCAAGCTGCTGGAGAAGAAGTACAGCAATTCTTCTCTTCATTATTCTGTGGAAATTATGGAAACTTAACAAAAATTATTTCTGGATATTGCATCCGGATGAACAAAGGTTAGAATACCTCTAATTCTAAATTATTATGAGATATCCATGACTTTCAATTCCCACTACCACTGTCAGTATTAAGATTTACTTGTTAAGTCACTAATAAATCATACTGATAATGACCCCCCACCCTGAAGCCTGTGCTGTGACAGCAGGCCCAGTGTGGCAGCATGTTAACCATCTAAGCACCACCATCCTGAAATGCACCCTGTTTGTGGTGGGACATTGCACAACAACAAAAACCAAAATCATACCCTCTGAATCTATCCTAAGCAATACCATATTTTTAAAACCCCAAATCCTGGCATATTCTGCTGCTCTTTTGCTGTTTGAAGCATCAAAAACTGTGCCCTTTGGCACAGTGGCCAAATTACAGCCAAGCCAATCTCAAGGCTTTTGAGGTCACGTGATGTCACACACACAGGGTTTTTCTTCATTTCAGATGTGTAGTTGTATTCATAACTTTTAACTTTGAAATCTGGACTGCCAAAACTGAAATCTTTTTCAATAACAGAGCCTTTGTTTATATGCAGTGACCAAAGAGGTGGGTTTATTTTCAGTCACATGGGATGTTTTAAGTTCAGTTGTGTTTTGACTTTGTTTTTTTCTTTAACTTTAAGGAAAGAGGAAAATAATGGAAGCTTCTATTTACCTGTGTTCATCCCATTCATTTGTTCAGCTGCATCTGCTGTCAGATTTCCCCATGACAAGAAAAATCCCAAACCCAGCAAGAACATGCAATATACCATGTTCTGCATAGAGATGCATACCATTCAAAACAACCCAATTTAAGATTACAGCGTAAATTGAGCACAACACTAAAAATGTTCTTCATGGCAGCTGCATAAATTTTAATCTTACATGGCTGCTAAATGAACAAGGAAATTCAGTTAAAAATGAAATATCCAGTTTGTTCCACCCCTGCATTCATTACCTAAATGCTTTAAGGAAGAAGTGACAAGATGCTTCACATGCTCAACCAGAAATCAACAGGAACACAGCAAAATGTCTGCTAAGACATACAAACAGTCTTGCAAACTGCACACTGAATATCAATCCCTATTTAGATCAAGGAAGGCTAGAAAAAAGAAGTCCAGCAGAAAAAATGCAAAACCCTGTAATGTCACTTGGTACTGAATGCTGTAAAGAAGAAATGAGACATAGTTCTCCATCTCACAATAATGGTGAAAACAAAGGGAATGTGAAAAAAAATGTGAAAAATAGGTTTTGAAAGAAACTGTTTGATAAGACCAGCACAAATTCAGCTCTACAAAATTTCATTCAAGTAAATATAAGCATTGTGACAGCTCCAAAAAATGATCAGCAGTAAATATTTACGTTTAAGCTAAGGTATTTACAAACAGTTAACTCTTTTGCACAAATGCCTTTCACAAACATAATCTATGTTGTGTCAAAATAATAAAACCCCCAAATCCCTGAAATACGCTGCCTTTTAGTCAGATTCGCAGCACCTCGATAGTCCTCTTTACACTATACTCCACAAACAAGTTTTGTGAACAAAACTCTCAAAATTTAAATATTAAACGAACACACTCATGCTGCTTGCAGAAGCAGAATGCGCCCTGTGGATATTAGAATTTTATGTTAAAGCTCCAGGCGTGTCTCTATTTTCACCACTAAGGATATAGTTTCTGTTAAGCTGATCTTAATCGAATGATCTTTTGAGAGGCAAACTTAGGTGGTCTCAGTCCTGCTTTCCATAAGGCATGTCCTTGGGTATGCAAGCTTATGTACAACAGCAGCTAACAGAGACTGAATTTAAGTGTTACAGAAATAAAATCCTGCCCTAGATCTAGAGAGCTGTCTTGCTACAGCCAGTCAAACGAAAAGATCGGTGGAGAATGCATAGGTTTTCTCCATAGCATGTCATGTGATCTATCTTGGACCAGGGAAGTGTGCTTACACTGCTGCGTGTTGAGTACAGCAACATAACATGAAGTGCATGGAAAACAATACCATTGCCTTGTAAGAAAGGCTAAGCATCGTCAGCGGGATCACGAGCTATGGAACACAGAGCTCAGGCTGCCAAAATTCACCTCTCAGAAGATCGTCACCTTAAGAGGAAAGCAGAAACTGAAAGAAAGTGGTAAAGTCACAACCCACACACTCTGAACCTTGTAATACAATCATGACCTTAGAAATGACAGCAATCTATTACCTCTTTGACTTTTCATTACTGTCTGCTGAAGACAGCTGTTTCTTGGCAACAAAGTTCTCCATTTGCCGCAAAAATACATGGGAAACTTTACCGCACGGAGTTGTATTTAACGCTTGCAAGTTTTTCTTCAAGTTTTCTAGCAAATGAAGCTCTGTATTGTGACCTAGCTGATGCTGCAAATAAAAATACAAAATGGCGCTATTTATAATCATAAATCTGATTTTTTTCTAATGTGAAATTCTAATCTACAAGGTTATATTTAAGAGTTGCATGAGAGAACAAGGGGATGTGAGATATTCCAAGATAGAAATGACTTTTTTTTTAACAAGTCCAAAGGATAAAAGACTAACTTTTATTTTAGACGTCAAATATATTAACTTCAAATTCCATGTTATCAATCAAACAAAATCCCTGACGACTAATTTGTGTATAAATGGACGACTGATAATGCATGTAGTGCAACAGGTAAAGGGAGACAATCATGAGGCAAAAGATACTACAAGGAACTAACTTGTTTGAATGCATCATAGACGGCCTTGAAGGCAGGCTGCTTGTCATTGTGCATGACTCTTCGACAGCCATGAACGATATATGCCCCGTCTTTTTCAGCAGTTTTGCACACACTCATATACATGCAGTGGTCTGGTCTGTAGTTCCATTCACAGCTGTATTCATAAAGCTGGTCTGTAAACAGCATCATTATATTTTAAATCATTTTGTCGGTTAGATTTTCTTTCCCTCCAAGTATTAAACTAGTACCGTTTGCCAGGCTGTGTCACAGACATGGTCTATAAAACTTGACACCTGAAGGCTCATGAATACTTTGGAAAATGTACATGTATATGATCTGCCTAAACTACGATGCATGTATGTATGGATCGAACAACTTCAAACCATTTTTCTTAAATCAGTCAGTAAAAATAGTCATACACAACAAATCTAAACAGCGATATTAAACACACGCACTGAATTCACATATTATTATTTTTAAACGACCAGTAGGCAATCGCAAATATAGCCACCAGAGGTAAATCACCAAATGGAATCTGGTAAGCTTTTTTGACTGATGATGTTATTGATGATGTTTGTGCGTTTTTGATGAACATGATTTGATTTGGTTTTAGGTTATGCTGTTCATGATCTATGTATTCAGGTTGCGACAGCATGTAGTGTTTTGTGGTCTATGATGTATTCAGGTTGCTATATGTTTTGCAACCTATGATGGATCCAGGTGGTGATAATGTGTAGTATTGGGTAATAATGTAAGGTTTCGGTATATTGTTATATCAACGTGGCTATTATGTTCTTACATGGTTTTGGTATCATTTTCAGGCCACAATTTTCCTCTTCCTTTTCTCTCTTTGTTCTATATTTTTATCTCCTCCCCTCTCTCTGCCACGATATAGGATTTATTGCTGGCACGGCGTTAAGCCCCAACACTCACTCACTCCTTCCATCTCTTCACCTCTTTCACATCAGTATTGTGTTATGTCCTGGTTAAATTGTCAGTGCACTGCACTTGGTTTTATTGAGGGAGCAGGTAAATTTGGTAAAGTCATGTTGGAGTTTACTGTTGTTAATTGTATGAAATAAAGTCTGTCTTCTGTGTTGTTTTTCCCCTTGTCAAATTTCTTTTTTAGCTCGGGAAAAAAAGGAAGCGAATCTGCGTGTGCTGAATGTTCATCTCTGCCTGAACCAAAAATTCTACACCTCAGGGAATTTATTTTTGCTGGTGTGTACCAGTTACACCTCGAATGAGGTGAAAGCAGCCTTAAAGAACTAATCCAACCACATGCAGTAAGACATCATCTAGTTTCAATGAAAGGCTTATCCTCAATCAACATTCCTCTATAAGATATGTGAAAATAAATCTATGTAGAATATTCTATCCACTTTTTATTGAAATTCAGTTATATTTGTTACAAATTCCTGGACTACTCTTTATGACTATTTTTGACCCAGGTGAAGTGTGTGCACCTAGCCTAATCCAAAGGTATCCTACCTGGATGATAGTGAAAGTATATATTGATGAGATCCTGGTCCCCCCAGGTGATTTTCAAGCGATATTCTTTGTAGTATCTAAGAATTGATGGCATCCATGTGGTTTCTCTTAAACGCGTCAAGTTCATCAACATCACTCCTGAGTTCACACCTGTGTAAGAAAAAAATTTCCTTGATTACAGTTTAATGAGGACAGAGTAACACTTCTAGACACTTCTGTGCAAAATACTGTACAGCAAAATAGTTGAATCACCATCCACTTTACCGTCATTGCTAAACCCACATCATTAATGCAAACTGTCATGCAAGGAACTGCATGGGATCCATGTTCTGAAGTGAGAACTTTAAGACTTAAGCATGTACTTAGTTTACTGGACAAAACACCAAATCAAAAAACACTCCCACCCCTACCTCCCCATAAAAAGAAATTGAAAAATTTAACAATGTATCATGTCTGCAAACAAATGCTATTATCCAAATAAAGAGCATATTCAAGTACCTCAAAATCTTTTTCTCAAATATATTCTCTTGAGGGGCTAATGTCCATACACATATTATTATCTCTGATCATAAATCAGTACATTTATCACTTAGTGGGACAGTTTTGACCAGAAACATATTTTCAGTTTGCTTTCTTCTGATCTGAGTCTCCACCCTTCAAGAACATCCTGAAACATTTTCGTAATTAACATGAAATTGTGCAACATTATTTACCAAAAAGACCAGGGCTGCAATATCATTTACCCTAAAGACCAATGTTTGAACACTATTTACCCAAAAGACCAGTGTTGCAATTTTATTTACCCAGAGGACCATAGTAGGGATGTCGTGCAAATCTATTGTACCAGCCAACATTTGGATCTTCATGCTCTGGAGCCAAAGCAACAAGTTGAGTGGCGTTGAAATGTGTAAAAAACTTCCACAGTTCCTCTAGAGGACTAAGGAACACGATGTCAGTGTCAACATAGATGAGAGAGTCAACGTGCATGAGTAGCGACTGAAACAGCCAAGAAAAGAGGTTAGCAATAAACAGAACCAGTCAGAAGTGAACTGGAGAGTTTATAACCTCTTATTTTCAACAGTCCCTATTAAAAACTAAAAGCATGGGATTATAAATTATACAAAATCAGTGAATAATACACAAATACAAATACTACAATTATTTTTAACAGTCTTCCAACTTTCAGTTCAGATTGAGTTAAATTATGCAAAAAAGGATTTTAACTGAAAACCATACACACTGGTAAGAATAACCTCTGTGAAGCACAAAGTTTGAAAAGCTTTTTCCATTCATCTGCTTTCTCCTCTGCTGGAAATGTGATGTCATAAATGTTATACTCAATCTTTTCCAGAAACTGCTCTGGCCACAAGTCCAACTGAAATACAATCAGCATGATGGTAATGATTAAAGGAAAAACAAAGTCATGCATTGCTTCAGATATTTGTTTTAAAAAAAACTATGGCTGATTGATCACAAACTATGCAACCATCTTAGCTTAAGCTATGACATAGTGTGGCTGGATTGGCTAGAAGATCCCCACAGTGTGTTAGATCAGTTATTCACTTCTTAGTTACGGGGATACAACAATAAACTCATCACTGCTCTATTGTGCAGCCTCTGTTGTTTCTGTTTGTCTTTTTTCTTCTTGGTACATGTTCATGGCTGTGAAAGGGAGAAAGAAAGAGAAGGAAAGCATCAGTTCAAATAGAAAGGGATAGACCACTGGTATTTTTTGTAGTCAAACTGACCTCCTGTTGAAGAAAATTCTTTAATTCTTTTTCTGCAAAGATGTGAAAGACAACTGAAGAGGTAGTGAAAAGCACAGCAGATTTGATCAAGACAATGGTTTCTTCAGCTCGATCTCCACATGCAACCACAGAGATGTGTATGGGTTGTCTGTAGTCAGTTTTGAAGGCTCGTCCAACCCTGAAGATAGAATATTTAGAATTACATTGCATCGATTCACATCTCAAGTGAGTGGATCAATAGAATAAAGTTTAATAAAGTTTATGTACATAAATTATTCCATAAACAAACATAAACATTATATGAGAAAAAGAAAGCAGGGAGGGAAAGAAAGCAGGAGAGGCATTACAAAATGGCTGCATGATGTCCAGTTTCATACAAGATTAAACATCCATCAGAAAATTCCTGTTGTTCAATTTAAACTTTAAAAAAAAACCTGATTCTCTAGACTAAAGAGTGTTATGTCCCAAGTTTAGAACAGAAATTTCAAATGACTTTTTCTGCAAAAGGATTGACCAGATGCACTGAAACAAAACTCAAACCCCAAGCCTGACCATACTTTTCATACATGCAACTGCTCCATGCATAAGCACACACATGCACACACAAACACACACTTTCACATATAGCTTCCTATGCAATCTGACTGGGATAAAGTTAATCAATGCAAGATTCATGTTAATTAACAAAGCATCCACTACCACTTAAGTCTGCACAGTTATTCCTATTAACTATTGGTCTGAAATATATTTTCACAATGTGTGTGTGTGTGCATTTGGTCTGAAAATAATATGTTTTAGACTTCCACCCAATCTCATTAAAATTGTATGCACCCATTATCACACGTTTAACTTTCCCTTACATTAAGCCTAAATGTTTATCAAGTTTCAAGTTTCTTTATTCTCAGTGGGTATTCAGAAAAAAAGAAAAGAAAAAAAATTGTCAAAGAACATGTCAATCGTAGTTCACCTGGCATTAGAATACACATATATTGATAAATAAACTCAATGATTAATAAACACACAAATAACATGCTCAATCATGCACGCAGACGTACCCACATGCAAAAACATAGGCACCTATTTATCCATTCATTAATGCACTCTACTAAGAAGTATTTTAACAAAGTTCACTACTTTGGTCAATACAATTTTGTTTTTGCAAGAAAAGAATTTATAAAGTTTAAATGTATTTCACTGGCTCAAGTAGTATGGTGTTCAGCTGTAAATTTGTCACATAAGAAAATATAATGGTATTCATCACCTATGTCTTTTCTATCACACAGGGTACATAATCGTTCATGCCTAGGGATGTCTTCGTGTCTGAGTTTGTTAACAGGAAAGTTATTATCTAATTTCCAGAATTTTAATAGCAGGCAGCAATGAGAAGGTGGTAGCACTCTGAGATAGGGTTCGGGTTTAAATAATGTTTTGAGTATTCGGTAGTCTATCCCAGTAGCAAGTCTAGAGCAAAACATGAAAGGTAAGGATTAGGATGTCCATGTTATCCTGCAGTATCCTGCAGTACACAGTAAGCCAATGCTATTGATACCAATTGCTAAGGTAGCAGTATTGGTCACATCAGCTGTAGGTTTACCTTCTCAACACAGGTTTCAATCCAGATGAGATGTCTTCAAGAATGTTGGAATGTAAGAGGGACTGACTGTTGTTATCCATAACATCTTCTCTCTTCTCTACATTGTCTTCCCCAGATTTTTCTTTTCCCTCATCTTTTCTTTCATCATTGACTGCCTTAGATTCACCTGGGAGTGCATTACCACTGTCATCTTGCTGGCTCTCTTTATATTTGGCAATCAAGCCATCGATTTGTTCTACCGACTCAAAATGCTCAGCTACTTTTAACTTGAGCAAGTTGTCATTATCCCTAATATTGTTAAGGTAGAACAATAAAACTGCCACCAGTATGACTACCGTCAGTCCAATGCGAAATAGCATCTTCCACTTCATTTGAAAGTGCTCCCCAAATACATGTCAAGATTAATAATAGTATTGCTATGTTTATTTATCTGAGCTGAAAGACAGCAGCCATGATGTCAGCTCTGGAAAAATAAAGAACAGAAATACAATTAAACTCATATAATAAATTCTAAACAACAGAAAGAAATGCAAATATCAATACATGTAGATGTAGAATAACCACCCAAAGAGATCCCACTGCACCCCATTTTATAAACAAGCATACAACACAGCGTTTTGAAAAGGCACCAGTCTTAAACTGAAAATTGCATTGGGAACAGCTTCCAATACACAGGTGAGGAATGATTGAGGCTGTAACATCCAGTATTCTACACAGAAATGTATGAATGCTTATGCTATTACTCTACCAGTTGAGAAATGTTATATTTTATAAGCAAATTTTTCTACCTTTAAAAATCAATTTATTACATTTCATATACTAACGTGATGTTACAAATGTGTAATGGTCTTCTGTGCTGTTATAATAGTGGTTTATGAATCAGATGCAATAGCAAACATTTCATCTATAAATATTGAAATAATAATACAAAATTACCATTTCTCCAAAAATTATTAAGGGACTAGACACCAGAGCATTTAACAGGTGTCTGTGTGTGGTAAGACATAGCTGAAGGTTTGCAAAAGGCAGAGCAAGCTATAAATGCTTCAATTCAATGTAAAGTTACTAGGGTACCTTAATTTTTTTTAATGCAGGAATTCAGTACTTACTAAGTTAGTATTCTTCTAGACTATGATTTATTGACCTTCATTTTCACACATCTACACGAATACTTCCAGTTTCAATGAATGCATCACTGATCTGCAGTGGGAGCTGGAACTCACTAGACGGGAGTCGAAGTACAGGCATATCCTCCCGTAACTTTGCACCATACGATAGCTTCCAGCAATAGTTTATACTCGTTTTAACAAGCGTAAACCGAAGATAAACGCGCGCAACAGATAAATAATGCCAAGAAATCGAGGTTTCGATGCAGGTGTCATGATCATCGCATTCAGACACTATGCTTCTGCTGGTCTTACGCTTCTTGAATTCAAGTTGAATTCAAGCTTGTCGAACTTAGCCAACACAAAAGTTGAAAAGAAAACACTACCCTTACTATAAATAACAAAACTTTAGGAAACAATGAATGCTACATGATCATGCAGTTGATCATATGCAAAAATTGCAATATGTTAGTCTGAAATAAGCGTCATAAAGAAACAGATTAGTAAAAACAACCTGTTTCGAATGCTCGTGCACTGCACGTTCATCTTCATCGCCTCAGTTTCTTTGCGTGTCGTCTGCCAGTTCTTGTTTGCTTTTGTCGTTCTTGACAAAAGACCTCACACAAGGGAAGCTACAAGGGAGGACCATTTCGCCCTCGGATTTGAGTGAATGAGATCTGTCTCTGTGGTAGCTCTATCATTCAGTCATGTTCTCGTGACAAGCGTGGTATTGACAGTGCCATGATAAATTCAACGCAAAGGTGTAGAACGGAACCGGGGCTATAGCAAATACTTTAGGAGCTGGCTAGAAGCCGATAAGTTTTTAGGTCAGATGTTCACAAGTATCAATTATTTAGTGATCTAACTAATGTTTGTGTTGTGTGTGTTCCATCGTAAAAATAGTCTATAATGATTTATTAATGGCCCTGATCCCGAAACATCGAACTGCGGCATTTTTGTTGTGGTTGTTATGTGTTGTTTTTAGCTTGGCTCATCTATAGCTGTTTCTATATCACCATATATACGTTAATGCTTCCTCTCTAAGCAGCTGCAATCACTTGTTTAATTAATCCAAATTAAAACTGACCATTCAGTTTCTATTCAGTATCGGTGAGGACTATCATCTATACCTTAGGTACACTTAGACATAAAATACATTTACACATAATGTCAACTCTGCAACTCTTGTGTGTGTGTGTGAGAGAGAGCTATAAGAGAGAGAAAAAACTTAAATAGCCACACACAACTTAAATGAACACAAAAATGCACTCAAAACACTGTTACAGCATATAAATGTTGCACCAGGATCAGGAATAACACGAAAAGTTCAAGGTTTATTTTATATATGATTGTACGGCTACACACACACACACCTTAGCCTAGTCCGGCGAAAACCCCCGCAATTTTTATAATCGTGATGGATCTTTCTGGAACAAAATATGGATGGAAGCCTACTTTTTACATGTGAGCGATTGCCTCGATCAACCCAGGGATAGGAGAATATAACGCACATTAGACCGCTTTACCCTATGGTACATTTTTCTTTAGTAACAGGTATTTTCTGCAAACTGTCGGTCATTCAGCCCAATAACATATGTAAGGAAGACTACAAGTGCTTCTGAAAAGTCTTTGCAGAGATGGGGAAGTTCGATCAAACTTAATTTCTCTTTAACTTCTGAAATTTAGCCTCATGAAATTTGTGTGTGTGTGACTACGTACAACAGTCGGCAAATAAATCAATAGCCCGAAGGCCATGCACCGATTTATGATTTTTAAAGTCCCGGCAAGATTTCTAGTGGCCTGGGCCCATAGGGTACCGTACTTCCCTAGCTATGTCTGCCATGTGTTTATTTGCTTGCCCCGTTGGACATTTTCGTTCCCTTTCTGTATACGAAGTTTCTTTTCCCGTCGCTGTCTTCACACCACGCCGTTTCTATGATGTTTAACTAATCTTCGGCCAGGGCTAACATAAATTGCCAGGCTTTGGGAACATACTGGACATTAATTCTGCTTCCCCCTAATGCAGACAGTTGATCCGACATCGCATCACATCTCGCAGACTATTAAAATATTTTGTCCAAGGCTTTTCTTCGATTTTTAGTGAAATCTAGTGCTATATATGAACTTTGTAGGTGCACGTCGTGGGTGCATGCACAGTCAGAGGTACATCTTAATCACCCCCCCCTCCCTGCACCCACTCGCGAACACTTACAAGAATCGCAGAGGCTACACAGAGAGGCTTTGACCTATTTAGATTCCTATGGCCATTCCAGTCAAGAAGCAAGATGGCCGACCACCCATGCCATGATCCATCGTAAGTTTTTGAGTTTATGCCAAAGTTTTTTTCTTGCATTTTATCGTGATTAAAATTTTTGTACTTTAGGTTTTGCACTGGGTGGTCGTACCAGTTGGATTCTGCATGTATTTCACAGGTACTATTGGTGCTTCCAATAACTAAAATTTTCCGCCTACCTATCCCAGATCAGTGTGACATCCGGGACTGGGTGTCGATGCTGATGTACATTTCACTGAAACTTTTTTCTCCATCTTCTCATACTACCTCAGTACATGTGATAATAAAAAGTATACTTTTCTTGTTAGCTCCTGTTTCAGATTAAAGAGATATTGTAAAGAGATATTGATGAAAATCTTCGATCCACAAAATAGAGATAAAGTTGCTTTGCTAAATAATAATATTATTTAATCCGTTACTGTTGGACTTGTGTAAATACGGGGACTACAGCTTAACGTAATGTTCAGAGAACTCGGAGAGAAAGCAGACGTTTTGGATAACCAACAGTCGTGTCCCTTGCATCACGAGTGCCACAATAAACAACATGGCGAATCATGTTCCTCTTGCGTGAATTCTGTTTTTGTAAGTATAAGCTAGAAATTAAGTCATCTTTATACACTTTTAAAATAAACGCTTCTTAAAATCATTCTTCTCTTTAAGGAGAGAAGTATTAGAGTTTAAGTAAGCACTTGCTGTGTTGGCAGTTGCAGAACTGGAGAACGTTCCTTTTCTCATTTCTGTACAATCAAAAAATTACAAATGAATGTGGTTACATTTCCACGTATTGTGGGCAGCACTCGCAACTAAATAAGTAATTGCCAGAATCTGAGAATGGAAATGGAAGTATATAAAAAAGTGCAGCTTTAGGAAACATTACCGAAGTACATAGTTTGTATACTGCAATGTTGTCAGAGCTGCTGCGGCAATCCCCTCAGTAACTCACTAACTGAGCAAGCCTGAGGCATTTCCCACGGTTTCGAAACCATGATTCACATCAGTCCAGTCATGTTCGCATTCCCTTTCTCTTGTGTATTTTTGTAACACTTAAGCTTCAGTGTTGACTTTTTTGTGTGCGAGTGGTCAATGTGTAACTCCATTTTAAATGATCGAGGCATGAGTTAATTACCAGAGGCAGAACCAGTCCAGCCCTACATTGGATTGGAATTCAGTTTGCTGGCAGATAAGATCGCGAGAAACCAAGTGGAAGTATGTTTTGAATTTGGGACCAGCATCATAGGTAAAACGGGGATGCTGCTTGCGAGCACTGATACAGCCTCACCATACTTCCTGTGCATAGCACACATACCTTACATCAGCCACGCTTCACTGTTATTGGAGTAAGACAAAAATCAGCAGAGTTTCGCAGCAGGCTTGCAAAAGTGCTTTGTTAATGGTAACCAGAGGACCACCCAACAAGCACGAGGCACCAATACCCATGGAATATTTTCAACAACTAAGGAACAGAGGAAGAAAGTCAGTGGTTTATAACTGAATTCATTTGCGAACAAGATGATCTAACATAGTAACACTTGTTTTTCAAGTTATTTAATGCTTGGACTTGGTATTGATTTCTGTGAAGTTATTTTGCCAAAGATTTCTGGTAGTTTTAATACTAAAATCTTCACCTATGGTTGGACCCACGAGATTTACTTGCCAAGAGCTGAACAACTTGAACCTGAAGAGAAGCACAAGCTGAAGCCTGAAGTTTACTTAGGAGTTTGAGTCTCTTATTTAACCACAATGAAATGGAAGATTGTCAGATTTTTTTGGTTTTGTTTTCCTATTTCGAATCCATGTAGCATGTCTGCTTGGATTTTTTTAAAACTAAAAGTATTGCTTAATTAAGGGCTGGCCAACCGTTTTGGAATAGCAGGCCACTTCACAGTTTTCTTAACCATTCGCGGGCCGTGTGTGTGTGTGTGTGTGTGTCAGTTGCAGCGCATGTGTGTTTTCTTTTTACCTGGTGGGGGAAGGTACAATTTACACCATGTGCTTGTTTGTGGGGGAAGGTATAATTTACACCGTGTGCTCGTGTTGCATAGAAATGTGTATCTAAGATGCCATGAGAAATCCTGAACTAAAAGTAGAAAAAAAATTGATGCTTACCCTAAATAGTGCAATTTTTGAACCTGGTGGTTTTTTGTGAGCTTGTGGATATTTGGAGAAAAGCATGAGGTTGGTACTCGAATACAACTGTATAAAAATGATTATATTTCTAGAGACCCTTCACAGGGCACATGGGAAGGCCTTGAGGGAGACATGGGCCAAAGGCTGCAGGGTGGCCACCATGCCTTGGCTTAAACCCACCTTGCTTTGGCTTAAACCCACCGTGTCTTGGCTTAAACCCATGTTTTTCAACAGATGAGCATTAAATTATATTTTCTAACCTTATGTCTGCCATTCATTCCATCTTCTAATTTTTAAAAGAAAATAATTGTGTTATTAATGCATGTGATATGAAGTGTCTTCCTTAATCGGCATTAAAGAAGAATGAGACTTGAGAGATGCACTATACATCTTTAAATTTTGCCTCCGTACCCTCTCGACCACCTCGGTGGCCTAGTGGTTAAGGCGTCCACTTCCGAGGCGGGAGGTCGGTGGTTCGCATCTCGGCCGAGTCATACCTAAGACTTAAAAATTGGCAATCTAGTAGCTGCCCTGCCAGACCCCTGGCACTACAGGGAACAGTACTAGGACTGGTTGGCCCGGTGTCAGTATAATGTGACTGGGTGGGATTGAGGCCCGTGTTGCGACAGCAGTCCCACATGTGGCAGCACGTAAACTCTGTCTAAGCAACACCGTCCTGATATGCACATAGTTTGCAGCTGGACGTTAAGCACCAATTCCCTCCCTCCCTCCATACCCTCTTCCCACATCCCCCATTGCCTCTGTCTACAAATGCATCCCAAAATAGAGAGGACTGAGAAGCTTCCTGCTGAAGAACTGTTCCCTATTTGCTGTTCCAATATTGAGCAGGAAAAACCCATGCGCAGTGTGGCACTCTGAACAGGTGTCCAAAAGAAACTAAACTGTCAGTGCATGCATGTTGGTTCATCCATTTGTCTGTTTGTGCACTCTGAATAGCTTTGCACAGGGACAAGATCAGGACACTGTTTTCAAATTAGTCAATTTGTACAGCAAACTAGATGCCCTGTTGGGGAGTGAAATATTTGCTGTCTGTACGGACATGGAAGCAAAGAAACAGGAAAGATAACACTGCATCTGGAGATTTAGTGGGATTTAGTACAAATCCAGGCTCCTTAAGAGATGATGATAAATGGCCAGCTCTAGCATTTGACACTAAGATTTTCTGGAGGAGGGAGAGTAGTGTGGAGCCCGTTATAGGCCTGCTATCGGATCGCATAGGCAACTTGGACTTTTTCAAATGGGTCTAGAGCCAGATCACAGATCTCTCTTCTTTTTGCTATAAACCTGACGAGGTATCACTTGAGGATCAGCAAAATTCACAAAAGAGGATCAGATTTTTAGAGCTATTTTTGATATAAAACAAAGGTGCCATTTGTAGAGAATTGAACTGTATAAATTGAAGAGGATCAGACATTTTAATGCTTACATTTGGATATACTAAAGTTTGTATTTTTAAAAATTATGTCTTCATTGAGCTGAATCTGCTTGTAAACACAGTGAAAGAGTACTTGCAAGAAAGACAAGACAGGTTTTGTGACAGAACAAAATACAAAGTATATTCTTAAAGACTCCTGAATTCTTTAGGGGTTTTTCCTTTTCCTTTTTGATGGTGACCCCATCAAACATTTATGGATATTTGTGGAATCTCTAGTGTTAGAGTGCACAGGTAAGTGTCTCCTATGCTACCCCTTTTTCTCTGAATATTCTGCTTTAAAACTATGCTCACATATATGTGTATTTGGTGGTTGCAGACACTGATAGAACCAGCATGCATTGAACAGAACACCACTATACTTTATATATGTTTGCTTGCAATATATCAAAAACAGTAAAAACAACAGATAATCTGTACCAAGATAGGACAAAAACAGACACAGTCTATGTTTCAGGGCATTGTCCCTTTGTCAGGATTTAAAAAAAGAACAAAGAGGAAACATAAAAAACCACACACAAACACAGAATTACATATAGACAATTATCTGGTGTGAGTAGAGAGGAGGAGACAGCATCGATAACAAGCCTCAAAATGTTTGAATTGAAAAGTATTATATGTTGTTGTTTTTCAGATGTACTAGGCATCCTGTTAAACAACCAGAAATGAAAGAAAAGACAAGTTTCAGTGTTGTGAAATACATCTTCTTTGGCTTTAATGTCTTTATTTGGGTAAAGTAGTTTTTTTTCTTTGAATTTAGCATATAGAAAACTGATTGGATAACCCCATGATTTTTTGATAGTTATGCTTGATAGATCTTTTGATAATTTATAGGGTTGCATCATACTCATAGACTTGAAATGCATTCTGATAATCGAAAATGATGTACAGTAAAATTCTGATAAGGAAAAGACCCCACAAGGCCCCAGAAAGGTAGGTGAAAGACAAAGTTATTCTTAGCAACACTTCACAGCAACAATAACTGCAAGAAGAGGGTACAAAGTAATTAGGTTGCTACAGCACTGTATGTGGTCTAGTAGTGTAGCTGATTAGTTGCATATCTTAACATTTTACATGTAATTTTGCATAGTTTGTTTTGCTCAGTCAACTAATGTTTCCAAGATTATTAAATCCATTTAACTAAAAACAGGAAAATTTAAACTTTTTGCTCTGTCCTGGTTGTGATTGTGAGTCGGCATGAGGGCCACGGTGTTGGTCACCAGGGGATGTGCTTGAATAAATATGGACACAAGCATACAGTGTCTTACAGATGTTTACTAATTTTAGTATTCTCTTGTGAACCAATGTTTTCTTTTACAATATATTCGCACTTCCTGTGCTGCGACAACTTATGGTGTCTGTACCTTACTGTCTGCAGCTTCTGGGCTGTGGCATGTTGTCATTGGGCGTCTGGCTGCAGCTTAACCGAAGTCCGCATGCCTCCCTAATGCCCACAAATGCCTTTCTGAGTGCCTCTGCCCTCTGCATCACAGCTGGTGCCATTGTTTTGGTGGTGGGGTTTCTTGGTTGCTGTGGTGCTTTTCTCGAAAACCAGTGTATGCTTATTGGGGTGAGTACAGCTAATGAAACTGAGCGTCTTGTGAAAACTACTGTTAAATTTACCATTAGTTTGTTGATGGATCATATTTATGGAGGTGTAGACTGCAACCCATATTTTGGAAAGACAATCCCTTTTTTCTCTCTCCATCCCTCCCTGCTTCTTCCTCTTGCCACTATAACATGCCCCCGTCCCTGGACTGTCTCGGTGGTCTAGTGGTTAAGGTGTCTGCTTCCGAGGTGGGAGGTCCATGGTTCACACCCTGGCTGATCGAAAATCGGCAATCTAGTAGCTGCCCTTCTAGATGCCTTGGCTTAAACCCACCTTGCCTTGGCTTAAACCCATGTATTTCAACAGATGAGCATTAAATTATATTTTCTAACCTTATGTCTGCCATTCATTCCATCTTCTAATTTTTAAAAGAAAATAATTGTGTCATTAATGCATGTGATATGAAGTGTCTTCCTTAATCGGCATTAAAGAAGAATGAGACTTGAGAGATGCACTATACATCTTTAAATTTTGCCTCCGTACCCTCTCGACCACCTCGGTGGCCTAGTGGTTAAGGCGTCCACTTCCGAGGCGGGAGGTCGGTGGTTCGCATCCCGGCCGAGTCATACCTAAGACTTAAAAATTGGCAATCTAGTAGCTGCCCTGCCAGACGCCTGGCACTACAGGGGACAGTACTAGGACTGGTTGGCCTGGTGTCAGTATAATGTGACTGGGTGGGACATGCCCATGTTGCAACCTCAGTCCTATATGTGGCAACGTGTAAACTTTGTCTAAACACCATCCTGATATGTGCCTAGTTTGTGCCGGGACATTAAAGAACAAACACCCACCCACCCCCATCCCCACTGTTTCTCGTTATGTAGGTATGCATGCTTGTGACGTCTGTCACCCTCACAATATCGAAAGCATGCATCAGTAACACTCGTATATTTTACTGCTTGAATGAACAAGCTCCCCATTTATCTGTCAAAAGCAACATGAAGAAAATCATACCTTATTTTCATAAAAATATGCCGGACAAATTTTGCTTGAATACATGATCCAGCTATGTTCAGACTTACCAGGATTGTCACCATGACATTTGTGTTCCAGTATTTTGTGATGGTTCTGCTTATCTTTACCTTGGAAATCACAGCTGGGTGTCTTGGTTTCCTCAAAAAGGATGAGGTGAGTATCATGATTAGGAATTTACCCTAATGCTGCATCTATATGTAGTCATCTAACATACCCTAGTCTTGTGACTGATAATATACAATAATGTTATGACTAGTAATGTACCCTGGTGTTGTGATTACTGATGTAATCGAATGACTTTTGCATGATATGAATTCCCGATTCCCCTTTTCCCACAGTCAGGTCTCTAGTCAGTAATGTTAGATTTTATGTTATTGAGAGAGGAAAGCTGTGGGTTTTCTTTTTTTTTTTTTTGAGTAAAGAGGGTAAGAGATGATCAGAGCAGACTGCTGCAACTTTCTGAGTAGATGATATTCAAATTTTTATGTTTTCCAGCTGCGAAACATCATTCATCAGGAGTTGTTGCTTAGCATACAGCAGGGCTACCAGCAAGACGAAATGGCAGAAGAAGGACCTGTCTATCATTCTCCTTCAGACAAAAATAAACCCGAGGAGTGGTTTCAGATCATAGACAATTTGCAAGCCGAAGTGAGTCAGGGCAATTCAGTTGTGCAGCTTTTTACTGATTCCACAGCAGTGACACTTCAAGTATTACTTTTGGTGACTTTGTCTTTTCAAAATCTCATGACAATGACAGTTTAGTTTTTTTGTAAGTTGTTTTATTGATAATGGATGGATTGCACTCTGCATTCTTAAAGGCAAATGTTAAGAATGAATGTTTTTTAGAACTGGGGTGGGTGTGGGAGGCAGTTAATAGATGTCATTGAAAAAGTCCGGTGGAAAGATTCTACACACTTTGCTGAGGCTCAGAAATGTTTTTGCTTGTGTTGTTGGGTGGGTTTTCTCTTCTTTTTTTCCTTTGGTTATGAGTTAATGTACAGTGCATTTGTTGGCCAGATAGTAAGTTCTTCCTTCACATTGACTGTCTCCTTTTTCAGTCCTTTTGAACTTTGAAGTTCTATACAGATATATAATGGAAACAGTCTGAACTAACTTTGCAAAGTCCCCATAGTTTAACATCATCTTTGTCTAGCACAAAACTGCCTATGAGTGCATGCCTGTGTGTGTTTTCTAGGGTTGCATGGGTGACACAGACTATTTCCTTATAATCTCTTGCTATGAATGATCATGTCTTCTACTTCAAATGGCAGATAAACAGTTCAAATATATTTAAATCCTTAATTGCATTTTTATTTTCTGCGTTGAACGGTAGTGGAATTTGTTTAAGACATGTTTTCATGAATTAACATTGTGGTTTATAATTTTGCAAAACTACTATCGCTTTCACTAAACACATAGAAAAGGTAGATGGACATGCTTTATTATTTTTCTAGGTAAGTGAATTTTGCACATTTTCTTTGCTGTGACAGCTACAGTGCTGTGGAGTGAACAATTTCACAGACTGGTACAACATAAAGGCATGGCCACAAGAGCACAGGGTCCCTGACTCATGCTGTAAGCAGCCAGAATATGGGTGTGGACAACTTGAGCCAAGGTTTTGGTTTCAGCAAGTAAGCAAATGTTTCTTATTCTGCTTTAAGTACCCACTGTTCAGTTGCATAAGTGTTCATATCTGCACCTCCTGTAGTATGAGTGGTCATAAGGCTGTTTGCCTTGTGTATTTTATCTACAAATGGGAGATTCAAATGCCCATGCAATCTGACTCACTTTTTTGTAAGCATTTGACTGAAAATTGATAAAGTGTAATGAAACTGTAATATGTATTGTAACCAGGCAGTTTCATCTTTGTTCTTTCTTGGTTAACTATGGTGTTAACACAGTTTTTCTCTTACATGAACCTGTGTGTGTGTGTGTGCATGTGTGCGTGTGTGTGTATGCATGCTAGGGCTGCATGGGTGAGATAGATTACTTCTTTGCTAGGAACATGTATATCGTTGGCGTGGTTGGGATTACAGTTGCTGTGGTACAGGTAAGGCATTAAGTAATTAAGGTTAAGAAATAGCAGATGACAAATCGTTGTGAATGATTCTGATTTCTAACCCTCCCACCCTAAAAAAAAAATTCTCTCAGAGTCTTAAACTGTTAGTGTTACATCGAGTCATTTTAGCCTGCTGCATGGTTTTATGATTGTTGGTGACTTAACAGAGTGAATAGTATAAATGACAGTGATCTGATACAGTAGAACTCCTCTATAACGACGCTTGCTGTTACGACCTCTCCATACTGACCCATTTTTTTTTAATAGAACATTTTCTTTTATATGGCTTATGCCACAGATACGACTTTTCCTCAGTTCTGACTTATGACCTTCATTCTGACGAGTTGCGACCTTTGGACTGTCAGTTTCAAATTCCCAGTGGCCTTGCTGTGAACACTATCAAGCAGGGTGGGTGCGCGGTCCCCATGTCTACGCATGCATCATCCAGATTGATCATTCATTCTACCATGTTGGAGTAAATGTAGGCCAGCAATATGTGTGCATGATCCTGATTGGTTGGTTTGCTCTTGCAAGTTGGGTGATGTAGGCCAGCAGGGAGGAGGGAATGCAGGGGGAGTATGTGCATTTGGGTATTTGTGTGTGTGTGTGTTTGCACGCTCTTGCATGATAAAAATGCGACTATTTTTATACCCTAGCAAATAGAAGAACTGAGTGTGTTGAGATTCCAAGAAAGCTGCTGTTATTTAAAAGTGTATTTTTTATCTTTAACAAACAAGTCTTTTACCAAGTATGCATTTTGAAAGCTGCATCTTCCTTCCTTTAAAAACTTCCTGGTTGATCAGAAGACAAATTCCTTTGTTTACAATGTACTTTGATAGTTTTGCAATGTACCATTGTAAATGGAATAAAGCAGGCTGCATAAAAGTTGACACTATCTTATTTATACACCAGAAAACTAAAATGTTAACCTGTGGGTCGTTACATGCCAGTGCTAGGCTTTCTTTGTCCCCTGGAAGATGGATATTTTGATCTTGACAGCAAATGCTGAAATTGTCCCAGTTCTCTCTCTGCTTACAGCTGATTAGAATAGGGCATATCTCTCCATCCATTTCCTGCTGCTTGACATATCAGACTTTAGCCTTCATGGTCATTATCCATTCTGTGACTCATTCACCCTTGTGATTGTGTTGTGGAAGGGGTTTCAAGTGAAATTGTAGATATTGCTATCTGCCTGCCCTTTCTTCTTGGCGGCTGCTAAGTGCAGTTACAATTTTGGAGCTCTTTTTTTTAAAAAATTTTTTGTGTGGAGGGATTGGGGTGTTAATTTCTTTTTCTCACTTCCCGTTGTGGTCTTTCTTCAATCCCAATGGCATATGCGGACATACATTGTACAAAATCTCTCTCTTTCTCTTCTCTCGCTCTCTTTCTCTCTCTCTCTCTCTCTGTGCATACATTTGATCTTTCTTCAGTCCTCATGCCATACGTGGACATGTATTTGTATTTGTACAAAATTCTTTCCTCTCTCTTTCTCTCTGTGTTATTGCAGTAGTGCAGGCAGCTTGATGAAGGGTATTTTGGGGATAGGAAATCAGAGTGAAGCCGTCAAATGCATTCATAATCATAGTGTGGCTTTTGATTTCAGTTAGCATTGGTCAAATAACCTATTGCTACTGATATTCTGATGCATCCTTCTGAATGTTTCTCAGTGCTGTGAAATATTCAGTGACAGTACTAGGCTTACATAGTTGTCATTGTTGTAAGGTGTGTTTGTATGCATGAAAGCATGCATGCATATGTGTGCTACTGTGTGCAGATTCATATGTATGCGTGTGTATATATATATATATAGCAGTGTTCTTGTAGTATCTGTTCACATCTTTTTCAGATTCTTGGCATGGTTGCTGCCGTGGTCCTATTCTGCTACATTCGGAGCCATAAATTTTTTCTGTAGAACTTACTGTCAGTGGGTTAGCAAACCTTTTGAAAGAACTAATTTGTCGAGTGAGAAGTCAGTGATTGAGAAAAGATATACCTGCAATCATTCTGTGTGTACACATTTTTGAAGTGTTAAAAGAACTCATACATCTTTCAAGTGTGAACCATTATCACCAGATGTCTCATGGCTATTGTCTGCATCATTTTGTTTTAGTGGCAGCTGGCAGCAGAATGTAGAGATTATGTTAAAATTATAAGGAGTAATCTCGCACCCTTTTTTGAACTCTATTTTTCCATCGTCATGTGAATAAGTTGTAAAATTTGAGTTTTGCAATTTGCTAAGTTTTGTGCTACTTTACATGCCTAACAACACTGCTGCTGTGCTGTGCATAACAAGCACCAGGCTGACACATCAATCTGCTTCATCTTAATTTTTGTCCCAGTTACAGAAAGTTATTTTAGACTTGAAAGATACGGAGATTTATCGCAAGTAACATTATTTTGTCACTTTTCCTTTTCACTCCCTAAATAATTATCCCATTAGCTATTCCTGAAATGTTTTTTTGGGATACACTGTACTTTCCTTTTCACTTTTTTTTAAAATTTCACTTTCGTTTTTTTTAAATTAATATATTTTTATCCAGAAGCAGGTTACATATGTACACATCTTTTTTTCTGTGTTTGTATATTGTTCATTATTTATGTATTTTTTATTATTTCAGGAAGTCATGCCAACGTGTTACATTATTCAGTCAGCATTATGTCGCTGTTTTGGGATTCTAAATAGTTTAAGGTTTAAGTAATCCAGTGGTGTGAAGAATTTGGTCTTGTGCATGATACATTTCTGTCAATTCAATTCAGCTTTATGTCCAAATGGAAAAACATTGCCTGGTCTGTGACTGGTGTTTACATAAATATTGAACAAGTTGACATAGATGAGTTAATTGTAATCACTATCAAAGAACACCTTTAGTCATAACTGAGTACCAGTCAAGACTTAAAATAGTGAGTTGAAAAGAGAAGATATGAGTAGAGCAGCTGCTGTTTGTCCAATAAAAGTTGCATACAAACATCCTTTCTACAGTGCTGCTGGTTTTCAGGACTTCAGTATTTTCTTTTTCAATTATTTGCTTGGCTGAATCCATGTTACAGATTATTAGAAATGTGCAATATTTTTTGCTTTCTTGTCATGCTGTTGTGAATTATTTATAATGGTCACAGGTTCTTTCAAGCTGCATTTTTCACAACTTTTGCCTTGTGCATTTTTATTCTTTTCATAAATCTGCTTTTGGCTAGTGTTGAAAGTTACATCAGAAAATGTTACAAATGTGACCTGTATGTTAATTTCTTCATAAAGACTAAATGGCATGAAATGTTTACTCCATCTCTATGAAGATTTAACTAGTCACAATCATTCAGAATTTACTACCTTCTCTGTGAAGATTTAAGCTAGTCAAAATCATTTAAAAAGCCGTGGAAGTGATTCATCATAACTGTTTCATATCCTCTAACTGAATTTCCTACAATATAAAAAAAGCATACGGGTCAAACTGGCAGATTTACTTGTTCATCCTTGTCTGGTGACTGTGCAGGACATTGGATTAGCTGAATTTGTTTGAAATGTAAGATTTTGAAATTAAAAGGTTAATCTGTTGTTGTCAAATTATTGCTCACTTTCATTAAAACTACATGGACTTATAACTTTATCAGGTGACATAAGAGGTTTATTTAGTGTGACTTGCATGTTATATTGTTAATCTGTAATCTAAATGATCAGTTTGCTTGTTTACACTTGATATTTTTGAGAAGTTGTTTTGGAGGGCTTTTTTCTGGCTTGCGGATGCTGCTGCAGAAAGTATTCTTGTCACTACAACATTTATTAGGGTGATCCTTGTAGGAAAAAATGAATAGATTTCATAATACATGTACACTCACCTGACTGGAAAGATATCAGATAAGCTATGCTTATTTTGCAGGACTCTTGTCACACAGGCTGCTGCAATTGTTATTCTGAAAAGATACAGGGAACAGAGAGTGTGAGAGAATGTTTGTTTCCGTGTGTGTCCATGAGAGTGTCCATTGTGTGTGTGTGTCCAGAAAGGTATGATCTTTCTTATGAAATCAAAAAAGTAGACCCAGAACGTACACAAGAAAATGTCAGATGGAAAATCTGGTTTGCTATATATATGTATAATACATCATAACATTTGGAAGTGTGGATGTTCAGTGGGATTGAGAACTCTGCATGACGTGGATAAATAACTACATGCACTAAAAATTAGTTCAAAAGCCAAGCTATATATTTACCATTAGGACATGCAGTCTTTTCCCAAGACTTGATCATCTTTTCACAGTCCCATGACCTAGGTCATAGGAGTGACATTTGGAAGGCAGTTTCGAACAATCTCCTCATGTCTTGTCTTCCGCTTAGTGTTGGTCACACAGATTTTGATAGCTGTTGCTGGTGGGCTGATTATCATGGTCACAGAAAGATGTTTTGGGGTGATTACATGTGCAAACTGTATTGCCACTGCTTAAAGAACAGCTTTGATTGGGGGATGCTTTGAACTACTTTATACACTCTTAAGTAGACACCAGAGATATAAATCATATTACAATTGCCAGCTGTTGCTTCAAAATATCTGTTGAGAAAACCAAGGAATTTGTATGAGTGGGATGAGTTTGTAGTTTTCAAATTGTTTTTATGCTACTTTTTTGGGGCAGTGTGTGTGTGTGTGG